>SJYA01000230.1:572785-619161 GCA_006410615.1 Neotragus moschatus | reverse complement strand
TCAGCCTTCTTTATGGTCCAACTCACATCCATACATGACTACTGGAAAAACCATAGCTTTGACTATATGGACCTTTGTCAACAAAGTGATGTATGAGTTTTCTATTGTGTAAGAAATGACCCCAAACTCAAAGGCTTAAAATAATACCCATTAATGATCTCCCAGTTTCTTTGAGTCAGGAGTGTAGGCATGCCTTAGCTCAAGCCTCTGCTCAGGGTCTCACTGGCCACAATCAAAGTGTTTGGGGATGCTGTAGATTCATCTGAGGCTCAAGGTCCCCTTCTAAGCTCATGTGGTTGTCAGTAGAAGTCATCCACTGTGGCTGTAGAAGTTGTGCTGATCAGCTTCTACAAAGCCAGCATTTCTTTTTTTCTTTCTTAATTTTTTATTTTGTATTGGGGTATAATGATGCTTTTGAACTGTGGTATTGGAGAAGACTCTTGAGAGTCCCTTGGACTGCAAGGAGATCCAACCAGTCCATTCTGAAGATCAGCCCTGGGATTTCTTTGGAAGGACTGATGCTAAAGCTGAAACTCCAGTACTTTGGCCACCTCATGTGAAGAGCTGACTCATTGGAAAAGACTCTGGTGCTGGGAGGTATTTAGGAGTAGGAGGAGAGGGGGACAACTGAGGATGAGATGGCTGGATGGCATCACTGACTCGATGGACGTGAGTCTGAGTGAACTCCAGGAGTTGGTGATGGACAGGGAGGCCTGGTGTACTGCGATTCATGGGGTCACAAAGAGTCGGACACGACTGAGCAGCTGAACTGAACTGATAGCCAATTAACAATGTTGTGATAGTTTCAGATGAACAGCAAACAGACTCAGCCATACATATACATGTATCTCCATTCTCCCCCAAACCTCACTTCCATCCAGGCTGGCACATAACATTGTATAGCAATGCCTACATGTCCATCCCAAACTCCCTAACTATCCCTTCCCTCCATCTTTCCCCCAAGTAACCATAAGTTTTTTCTCGAAGTCTGTGAGTTTGTTTCTGTTTTGTAAATTAACATTTCTTTTTAGATTCCACATATAAGGGATATCATGTGATATTTCTCTTTCTCTGACTTACTTCACTCAGTGTGGCAATTCTAGGTCCATCTATGTTTATGCAAATAGCATTATTTTGTTCTTTTTAATAGCTGAGTAATATTCCATTGTATATATGTACCATATCTTTTTTATCCAGTCCTCTGTTGATGGACATTTAGGTTGCTTCCATGCCTTGGTCTTGAACGTTGTAAACAGTGCTACAGTGAACACTGGGATGCATGTGTCTTTCTGGACCATGTTTTTCTCCATGTATATGCCCAGGAGTGGGGTTGCAGGGTCATATGGTAGCTCTGTAGTCATGTATGGATGTGAGATTTGGACTATAAAGAAAGCTGAGCACTGAAGAAATGATGCTTTTCAACTGTGGTATTGGAGAAGACTCTGGAGAGTCCCTTGGACAGTAAGGTGATCCAACCAGTCAATCTTAAACGAGTTTAGTCCTGAATATTCATTGGAAGTACTGATGCTGAAGCTGAAACTCCAATACTTTGGCCACCTGATGTGAAGAACTGGACTCATTTGAAAAGATGCTAACATTTGGAAAGATTGAAGGTGGGAGGAAAAGGGATGACAGAGGCTGAGATAGTCGGATGGTATCATTGACTCAATGGGCATGAGTTTGAGTAAACTCGGGGAGTTGGTGATGGACAGGAAGGCCTGGTGTACTGCAGTCCATGGGGTCGCAAAGAGTCAGACACAACTAAGTGATGAACTGAACTGAACCCTAGAAACATGTAACATTATTATTTCTATCCTTAGAATTCAAGAATTTTAGCAGGAATGCCTAAAGATATATGTTTTCTCCTCAATCATTCCTGGAACTTGGTGAGCCTGTTCAATTTGCAGTCTTAGACTCTCACTCATTGCCAGGAAATGTTCTTTTAATTTGTTTAATAATTGCCTCTCCTCCATCTGTTCCTTTAGCTCCTCCGGAGCACCTCTTATTTACTGGTTACACACCCTTGATGCACCCTCAAAGTCTCTTCTCTCTTCCCTAATAATTCCCTTTTTAATTTTTGCTCTGTGTTTTGAGATGACTCTTCAGTTTGATTTACCAGACCATTAGTAAATCTCCTCCAATTTATCAGCTGAATTGTATAGACGGAAAATTGTGTTTTTAGCACCAGAAAGTCTTTGTGTGTGTGAATGTGTATGATTCCTTGCATCTCCTTAAGTTCTCTTTCCTTGATCAATTTTCCATCTGTCTGTTCCAGAAGCTTGACTTAACTGGACATGTGTTCTTGTTAACCTGACTGGTCTTCTCTTTGCTGGACTACCTTAGAGATGTGTTTGTTGCTGCTTATTACTCCCTGAGGTGCTACTGGTTACTAGAGTCATCTTCAAGGCAGCATTCCTGCAGGTGGAGAAAGATAGAGTCATCTTTTCTCTCATGAGACTGCAGTCAAGAACGCAGCAGGCTGTCAGACCCATCCTGGATCACCAGGAGGAAGCTCGCTTGCTCCCAGTATCCTGCACTCTCCCAGTTTCAGGAGCAGAAGAATTCTGCCCACTGGGTCCATTTCCTCCAGGTTTCTTAGAAGCCAAGAAGATGTAGTACATGTATGTGGGACTGAGATCATTGTCGCTGAGGACCAGAGATCTCTGAGATAAGGACTTGACTGGATTCCTTGCTTTGTGAAAAGCTTCCAGAGATGGGGACTGTGGGCAGACAGGATCCTTGGCTGGCTTCCTCAGTCCACAGGATATGAAGCATTTTGTACTTTGCTGAAACTTTTAAAGAGCCTCAGTTCAGTTCAGTTCATTCACTCAGTAGTGTCCAACTCTTTGTGACCCCATGAATCGCAGCACGCCAGGCCTCCCTGTCCATCACCAACTCCCGGAGTTCACTCAGACTCACGCCCATCCAGTCAGTGATGCCATCCAGCCATCTCATCCTCTGTCGTCCCCTTCTCCTCCTGCCACCAATCCCTCTCAGCATCAGAGTCTTCTCCAATGAGTCAACTCTTCACATGAGGTGGCCAAAGTACTGGAGCTTCAGCTTCAGCATCATTCCTTCCAAAGAAATCCCAGGGCTAATCTCCTTCAGAATGGGTTGGTTGGATCTCCTTGCAGTCCAAGGGACTCTCAAGAGCCTTCTCCAACACCACAGTTCAAAAGCATCAATTCTTCGGCACTCTGCCTTCTTCACAGTCCAACTCTCACATCCATACATGACCACAGGAAAAACCGTAGCCTTGACTAGACAGACTTTAGTCAGCAAAGTAATGTCTCGGCTTTTGAATATGCTATCTAGGTTGGTCATAACTTTTCTTCCAAGGAGTAAGCGTCTTTTAATTTCACGCTGCAATCACCATCTGCAGTGATTTTGGAGCCCCCCAAAATAAAGTCTGACACTGTTTCCACTGTTTCCCCATCTATTTCCCATGAAGTGATGGGACTGGATGCCATGATCTTCGTTTTCTGAATGTTGAGTTTTAAGCCAAGTTTTTCACTCTCCATAGGTCAGTTTTCATTCCAATCCCAAAGAAAGGCAATGCCAAAGAATGCTCATAATACCGCACAATTGTACTCATCTCACATGCTAGCAAAGTAATGCTCAAAATTCTCCAAGCCAGGCTTCAGCAATATGTGAATCGTGAACTTCCAGATGTTCAAGTTGGTTTTAGAAAAGACAGAGGAACCAGAGATCAAATTGCCAACATCCACTGGATCATCAAAAACACAAGAGAGTTCCAGAAAAACATCTATTTCTGCTTTATTGACTATGCCAAAGCCTTTGACTGTGTGGATAACAATAAACTGTGGAAAATTCTGAAAGAGATGGGAATACCAGATCACCTGACCTGCCTCTTGAGAAATCTGTATGCAGGTCAGGAAGCAACAGTTAGAACTGGACATGGAACAACAGACTGGTTCCAAATAGGAAGAGGAGTACGTCAAAGCTGTATATTGTCACCCTGCTTATTTAACTTCTGTGCAGAGTACATCATGAGAAACACTGGACTGGAAGAAACACAGGGTGGAATCAAGATTGCTGGGAGAAATATCAATAACCTCAGATATGCAGATGACACCACCCTTACAGAGCCTAGGACCTCATAAAGTTATTTATCTCAGCAGGGGCAGATTGATTGGAGTTTGGACCAGAGAAGAAAGGAGCCATGTCCTCTTCCTTCAGCTTCTCATAATCCTCCTCTGTACTCAGCGTTGTTTTTCATGGCAAAAGTACTGCAAGTAACCTATCAAAAGGGAGAAGACTAAATATGTTATAGTGTATCCATACATGAAATGCTGCACAGTCACTATCAAGATACATAGCATAATGGGAAGGAAGACGCTTCAGAATGCATGACTCCTGAGATTCCGTTTTAGAAATATTTTATGTGTCTGTACATACACTTGTGCTTTCTAAAAAAATTATTTTTATTTATTTATTTATGGCTGTGCTGGGTCTTCATTGCTCTGTGGGCTTTTCTCTAGTTGCAGCAAGTGGGGGATATTTTCTAGTTGTGGTTCGTGGACTTCTCACTGGGGTGGCCTCTTCCATTGAGAATCACAGGTTCTCGGACATGCGGTCTTCCGTAGTTGTGGCTCCCGGGCCCCAGAGCATAGGCCCAACAGCTGTGGCACGCGGGCCCAGTTGTACCATGGCATGTAGGATCTTCCCTGATTAGGGATCGAACCCGAGTCTCCTGCTTTGGCAGGCAGATTCTTTACTGCTGAGCCACCAGGGAAGCTCTACACTTAGGCTTTCTGACTGCAAACAACAAAAACTAATTGTGGTTAGCTTAAACAAAAAGTAAAATGAAAATTTTTTTTTTTTTTGTGGAATGAGTACTGACATAGCTAATGCATGGGTGGCAAGTGTTGAGCCGTAAAGATCTGGGAACAGGAAGGGAAAGAACAGTCTCAAGGGCAACGTCTATGCCTCAGGACACAGATCTCTTCAGAGCACTACCAGTGGAGTGGCCCAGCTCCCAAGCCCTGGTGTCCCTGATGCCCCACTGGATGGAGATCGTGTAATTATCTTGGCTGATGGTGTTCATTCTTGGATCGATCAGCATGGCCAAAAAGGCCAGAAGATATGTGGAATATTCCAGAGACCCATCTCTGTGTATCTTGAGACATTCTCAAAGAAAGGAAGACTGCTAGCAGCCACCACTCCAGGAGTCCAAAACCTTTTATAAACCACACACACAGATAGATCTGAATACCCGTCAGACTGGTACTATGACAGTTTCTCAGGCTTCCTTTGTTTTTGATGATCTTGACAACTATGAGAAGTCAGGTATCTTGTAAGAAGCTCAGCACTGGGATTTGTCTGATGCCTTGCTCATGATTATACTGGGTATGGGTTTTGGGGAAAAGCAGCACAGAAGAAAAGTGCCTTTTTCCTTAAGTCACATCAAGGGTACTAAACGTGACAGACCGCTGTTGGCGCTGATCTTGATCACCTGCCTGAGGTAGTGCTTGTCAGGTTCCTGCTAGAAAGTTACTCTTCGCCTCTCATCCCTCGACGCACTGTACTTTTTGGAAAGAAGTCACCCTGCAGAGCCAACTCTTAAGGAGGGGCGTATGCTCCACCTCCTAGAGGGCAGAATGTTATTACACAAATTACCTGAAATTCTTCTGCATTAGAGATTTTTCTCCTTTCTCCTGTATATTTACTTGTTATATCAGTATGGATTCATAGGTGTTTATTTTGCACTTTGATTTATAAACCAATACTACTTTATTTGTTTGCTCAAAATTGTTCTCATTTTGCCCATTGGGAGCTCTTTCCACTGGCATTTGTGTTCCTTTGCTGTACCCCCTCGTAGTGTTTTTATTTTGTTTGTCCAGTCACCTCCTCACTCTCTGGTACTTCAGTAGGCTCTGGACCCATCTTGTGTATTTCCTGTCCCAGTCTTAGAATCACCCCCTTCTCCAGGTAGTCCTGGTTTCATTTATTGGAGTAGTGTTAGAAACAAAGAACTTGATGACGAATGTTCTTTTCTGAAGTGTAAAGAAAAAAATCCTGTAGCTTAATTTGGTTTATTCCAGGCTGAACCAACCTCCGCTTAACCAATGCTGGCTAGCTGATATTCAGACACCTGGCTTCCTGCATGTATATACTTTATAGGAGCTCCTTCTTTCCCTTTCTCCCCATCAAATTTAGATTTTTACAGCTTCCATTTGGAGAAAATTTCTTATGTCCAAAGTTCAGAATGTTACTTGAATATAGTGAATTAATGTGCATCTTTTGAGAAAACCTAAGATACCAGGAAGAAAATATAGTACTCAAAAATCCATCTACATCNTGTATATACTTTATAGGAGCTCCTTCTTTCCCTTTCTCCCCATCAAATTTAGATTTTTACAGCTTCCATTTGGAGAAAATTTCTTATGTCCAAAGTTCAGAATGTTACTTGAATATAGTGAATTAATGTGCATCTTTTGAGAAAACCTAAGATACCAGGAAGAAAATATAGTACTCAAAAATCCATCTACATCTCCCATCAAAGATGCCATCAACTTGCTTGGAATTTTCTATTGAGAGTGGATGCAAATGTATCTCACTTGCTCCTGTGACTGTACTGGGGATTTTGGACCTCATTAACATACTGCTGCTGCTAAGTCACTTCAGTCGTGTCCGATTCTGTGCGACCCCATAGATGGCAGCCCACCAGGCTCCCCCGTCCCTGGGATTCTCCAGGCAAGAACACTGGAATGGGTTGCCATTTCCTTCTCCAGTGCATGAAAGTGAAAAGTGAAAGCGAAGTCACTCAGTCGTGTCCGATTCTTAGCGACTCTTAGCGACTGCAGCCTACCAGGGTCCTCCATCCATGGGATTTTCAGGCAAGAGTACTGCAGTGGGGCAGATCCCTAGAATTATTCCATTTGTAACACCTAAAGATGGTATATTGAAAGTTAGCTCATTGAAACAAAATCAAGCACTGCAAGCATTAAAGAATAGCACTTCAAACTATGAGTGGTCTGATGTTAGATTGGAAATATACATTCTACCGCAGTGGCCTGTGCCCATCATGGTGTGTTTCATGGTGTCTGGCCATCTGACACACCACAGGGTACAGACATCCTTATGGGACTTTTCCTGTGACGCTGCCACAAACTTGTCATTTCCTCTGTTAATTCCTATCACCTGCTCAATTTGCTCTTATCAGGCCAACAGGCTTTGCCTTCCATGCACCCACCAGGGCTGGCCTGTCACTTTCTTGTTTTTCTACCAGTCCTTCTCATTTGTTATCTGTTTATTAGAGCCATCTTGCTTACATTTTGCTGCACAACCTCTTTCCCTTATTTGATATGCTCTCAGTTTCTACTTTCTTCATGGAACTTAAGCAGATGAAATAGAATTAGAGAGTACATTCCCAGCAAGAATCTCCTGTATTTTTCCTTGATTTAAATTGCATTTCCTCTTTGATTTCTTCAGTGAATCTTTGGTTGTTTAGTAGCATATTGTTTAGCCACCATGTGTTTGTGCTTTTTAGAGTCTTTTTTCTTATAGTTTATGTCTAATCTCATAGCAATGTGATCAGAAAAAGATGCTTGATATGATTTCGATTTTCTTAATTTTACCAAGGCTCACTTTGTGGCCCAGCATGTGATCAACCCCGGAGAATGTTCCATGTGCACTTAAGAAGAATGTGTGGTCTTCTGCTTTTAGATGGAATGCTCTATAAATATCAACTGATGTGCCCTAAGTGTCCTTTAAGGCCTGTATTTCCTTACTAAATTTCTCTCCAGATAATCTGTCCATTGATGAAAGTAAGGTGTTACAGCCCCCCACTATTGTGCTACAATCAATTTCTCCCTTTATGGTTGTTAGTATTTGTCTTACATGTTGAGGTGCTCCCATATTCAGTGCATATATGCTTATAATTGTTATATCTTCTTCTTGGGTTGAACCCGTGATCATTATGTAGTCTCCTTCTTTGTCTCTTATAATAGTCTTTGTTTTAAAGTCTGTTTTATCTGATATGAGTATCGCTTCTCTAGCTTTCTTTTGATTTCTATTTGCGTGGAATACCTTCTTCCATCCCCTTACTTTAAGTCTGTAAGTATCCCTGGGTCTGAGGTGCATTTCTTGTAGAGAGCATGAATAGAGGTCTTGCTTTTGTATCCATGCAGCCAGTCTGTGTCTTTGGGTTGGTGCATTTAATCCATGTACGTTTAAGATAATTATTGATATGTGTGGTCCTGTTACCATTTTCTTAATTGTTTTGGGTTTATTTTTTGTATGTTTTCTCCTATTCTGTGTTTCCTGCATAAAAGAGTTCCTTTAGTATTTGTTGTAAACCTGGTTTAGTGGTACTGAATTCTCTTAACTTTTGCTTGTCTNAAGTCCATAGGGTGGCAAAGAGTCAGACATGACAGAGCATACATGCACAAGAGTGGAATCTCTGTTTCCCCTAGTCCTATGGAAGTCCTGCAGTTCAAATCTGCAGGCCTTTAAAGTCAGATTCCCTGGGGATTCCTAGTCCCTTTGCCAGATCCTCAGACTGGGAAGCCTGATATGGGGCTCAGAACCTTCATAACAGTGGGAGACCTTCTTTGGTATTATTGTTCTTCAGTTTGTGGTTTGTTCAGCTGGCAGCAATAGGATTTGATTTTATCATGATGGCACCCCTCCTACCATCTCATTGCAGCTTCTCCTTTGATCTTGGACATGGGTATCTTTTTCTTTGGTGGGTTCCAGCATCCTCCTGTTGATGACTGCTCAACAATTAGTTGTGATTTTGGCACTCTTGCAGGAGAAAATGAGTGTACATCCTTTTACTCTGCCATCTTGAACCAGTCTCCTCCTTGATTCAAACAGTAAAAGGAAGAAGCAAAAATGAAAGAGTATATCCTACCCTCATTGAAAACTGATTCTCTTTTTAAAATCAGAATTATGAGTAATTTGCCTAAAGGAAAGTAAATAGGCTTTGAAGTCATTAGAACTGGATTAGAATCCTGGCCCAAGCATTGACTGCCTTTGTGATCCTATGCAAATTATGGACCTTTCTGAAACTAATTTCCCTTATCTATAAAACTGGAATAATAGCATTCTATCTCACAGGAAGGCTGTAAAGTTAATTCATACACAGTTGACCCTTGAGCAATGCAGGGGATTAGGGATGCTGACCTTCCACAGAATCAAAAATCTACGAATAATTTATAGTTGGCCTAATACATGGTTTCTCCTTCTTGCTGATTCCTACCTATCTCAGGTTCTTTCATATTGTGCTTCCACATCTGAGGATTCAACTCACATGGACAGTGTAATATTGTAGTATTGACTATTGAAAACAAGCAATGGATTAGTGGCCCTATGTAATTCAAACTCGTGTTACCCAACAGTCAGCTGTAACAAATGCTAGTTGCTTCCTCCCTCTCCTTTTCAAGAAATTCTGTGTAGGAGAACATTTCCCATGAATCACCCAATCTTTAATACTGCTTGCAGCCAAGTACTTCTTTCTAGTCTGTTAAGCAGGATATACAGAATGATAAAAAGCATTCATTTTGTGGATAAGGAAACTATAGCCCACAAGG
The DNA here is from genome assembly GCA_006410615.1 of Neotragus moschatus. Taxonomy (NCBI): domain Eukaryota; kingdom Metazoa; phylum Chordata; class Mammalia; order Artiodactyla; family Bovidae; genus Neotragus; species Neotragus moschatus. Next base: position 609,604 of record SJYA01000230.1, on the reverse strand, counting down.
GCGCAAGGTCAGGCCATAGAAAACAGGATATAATTCCAAAAGTCTTCCAAATCATTCATGGAATACTTACTGGAAATCTATCAGAGATCGCATGCTGTGCTAGGTACCAGGAATATAAAACTGGAAAAGGTAATAGAGTTCAGCATCTTCTAAGCGAGATAAACACAATCAACAAACTATGGAATGATGTGATGGGTGCTAATATTTCTCCTGTTGAAGAAATTTAAGAGGCCAGGGCTGCGTCTGTACCAGAATATGAATGTGAAAATCAATTGATTCCAATTAAAGAGGCTGCAGAATGCTTCAGTTTGAATCTTAATAGAAGGAAAGTGACTTTCTTCAGTGTTTTCACTCATCCTAAAGCATCAATCAGACATTCATTTATTTACTCTTTTATGCAACAGACATTTTTAGAAGACCCACTGTGTGTTGCTATCGTGCACGGAATCAGAGATACAAAGACAAACACAGTAAGATTGCTTCCTCGAAACTTAGAAACTGAAAAAACATAAATTGGAAGCTTTTTAGGTTTATAATATGTATATGTTTTAAAGAAATCTTAGGAGTAATCTAAAGTGTGATTTCTTAATGCAGATACTTAAAGAAAGTACTACAATTAGAGCCTTATTACTTCAAACATCTATCTTCAATATAGAGGGCTCTTCTCTTTTGAAAAGCAAGAGGAAAAGATGATTTTGCAACTTGGTTAAGATTCATTTCTGTTCATTGGCTCTCAGGAATAAGCAGTCTGAATTGCCATGGTTGAGAATTGATTTCTAATGCACGTCAGCATCACTGCAGTATATTTTCAAATCTCAAAGCTTTTCTCTGACCCTGAAATAGAAATGATAAACTTGACATACATATATATTTATATTGTATATGTGTGTAATTTTTCCACAAAGCATACTAACTCAACTAATGTACCACTATTAAAATACAATAGCAAAGTTATTAGATTAGTGTTACCACAGAATCTATATCTATTAATGGGTCTTTCTTTTATTTTTTCCTTGTACCTTCTAAACCATTTTCTCTTAAAATAAGCTGACCTCCCAAACTCTAGGGCTTTAGTATCAGCACATAACAGACTGATGGGCTAATCAATTTTTTGCTTTTTAGCATTATCTTCAGGGCCTAGATAAACATTATTTATTCATCTTTGTTTGGAACCAGCTTCATGGAACTAGACTGAAGGGATTCAAGATACTATTTTATCTCTATAAATATCTTCTGGTAGTGGGTATAGCATATAGGAGAGAAGTGTTGCTTTCAAAGATTTATAATGACCTCAATTACAACACTCTGAAGAAAGGAAGTGGAGAGAATAATAAATATTCTGTGGACGCCTTTCCTCCAAGTCTTGTAAGGCCTCTTTTCCCCAGAACATCTCCAGTCTGGTATTGATTCAGAAAAAGGGGCCCATGTTCTTTTTTAAAACTTCCTTTTTGCAACATCAAGAGTTCTGCGATGGATGGTAGAACTGTCAAAACAATTTGTGATAGAAAAAAACTCCTTTTTAGAGCACAATGTCTCCATATAGTGTTTCTGCAGCCTAATCTGAAATTATGCATTCAAGTCATGATGCCCCTGTACTATAAGACAATATCACAGAACATCCTAAGCATGGATCTTAGACCATAACAATTTTGATATAGGAACTGGTGTTTGTTAGAAATAATGTCTTTTCCAGGGAAGCTTGATCACAGGAAAGCTTTTCTTAAGTAAACATTCCAGGGAATGGCAAAAAATCGATTGTTTTGTAGAAAAGGTCCTTCCCTAAAGGTCAAAGCCACTTTCATATAACGTGCAGGTAGTTATTTATATAGAATAGTTTCAACATAGTGAGGTGTGTCATAGCTTCTTTTTTTCTTTTCTTTAGTTTGTAAAGGCGAGATCATATGTAAAATCCACACCTCTTCTTGAGATTTGTATATAGATGCTAAATAATAAAGTCTCTTGTAGATCAGACTCTATTGGTGATGCTAGCACTGTGGAAATAGAAGCATGGGTTACTGGCATCTCCTTTTTTTAAAATATAGTGAATTAATTTATTATTTTTGGCTCTCTCTCTGGTCTTCATTGCTACATGTAAGCTTTCACTATTTCCAGCAAGAGACGGCTTCTCGTTGCAGTGGCTTCTCTTGTTGAAAATCAGAGACTCTAAGCATACTGGCTTCAGTAGTTGTGGCGCATGGCTTAGTTGCCCCATGGCATGTGAGATCTTCCCAGGCCAGGGATCGAACCTGGGTCCCCTGCATTGACAGGCAGATTCCCAACCACTGAACTACCAGGAAAGCGCTGGCATCTCCTAACATACTCTGTTTATCTTAACACACTCTCATGCTCTAGTACTTCCTATTGTTAAAATAATGAGGTAGCCACCTCCTAAAAAGGAGGAAGTTTACTACTTGATGATCATGACCCACTGGTGCCTAAGGATTGATAAGGTCAATAAGGTCAATCACCTTGTTACTTCAACATCAGCTAAGAGGATTGTGCACAGGCTCATCACTTCGCCTGCAGCAATACCACCTCCCCTGGCCTTTAAAAATGCTTTGCTTGAACCCTCTGGTGAATTCAGGGTTTGTGGGGGCAGGAACCACCCCCCATTCTCCTGACTTGACCCTGCAATAAACTTTTCTCTGCTCCAAAACACAAAAAAAGAAGTAACATTATTCACGTTGTAAAATACAGATCTTGATAAATTCTCTTCCTGCATCTCTAAGCTTCTCTCTACCTTCCTGTTATTGTCATTTCTGTCTCACACACATTGTATTCTGTCTCTGAACATCTGGGCAGATCAGGACATATCTGTGTGACATAGAGGGAAGGGAAATCCTTCACTGGGGTGTAGGTGTCTTAAAGTGGTTCACTCATCATGACCATTATTGCAATTCTTTTGTTCGTATCAGGGGAAAAGAGTAAAAATGGAATGAAGTTGGCATCTTTCTGTGCCAGTTAACAGCATTTGGAAAGATTCTTGCCTTACCCGACAGGGCCTCCTACTCTGATTACTTATAAAACCTGTCATTGAAAAGAAACTTCTGCCACAGATCATATCGTCTTACGGGTTTGATTTTTTTGGCTCCAGAGCCAACAAGATGTTTTCTTCTCAAACTGAACTACCTCATCACGCATCATAGCAAGCCAGAGTGATATGCTGACTGCTACGCTTTCGAGCGCGCAGCTTCCATACCCGAATTATACTCTCAGAGCACCACCCCCCATCTTGAGACACTTAACAGAGAGCTCAGCAGATTTTGAGTCCTCTCAAATAATTGGATGTTACATTGGAATTCATGTCAACCAACGTGCCTGCTCTGTGCCAGGGATTCACAGGGAGCCCTTTCCCTGTGCAGGGCTCCAGCTTCCGTCCCCTTGGAAAGCCCCATTCCTGTTGCCTCAGCCTCGTGCCCTGACAGAGCCTGTCTTCTGTCTCTTCACACTCAAAGCCACACCTTTGCTAACTCCTTCCAGGGGAATGACTGTCTTCTCATCCACCAGAGCCTTGAATCCTGTGGAAAGAGTAACCTGCACAGGATGTAACCAGGAGACACAAGTGCTCCTCACCATGCGGAATGGCAGACATCAGTTCCCTTGTCCACTTTCAGTTCAGCTCAGTTCAGTTGCTCAGTCGTGTCCGACTCTTTGCGACCCCATGAATCGCAGCACGCCAGGCCTCCCTGTCCATCACCAACTCCCCGAGTTCACCCAGACTCACATCCATCATCCATCGAGTCATGGATGCCATCCAGTGATCCAGTCATCTCATCCTCTGTCGTCCCCTTCTCCTCCTGCCCCTAATCCCTCCCAGCATCAGAGTCTTTTCCAATGAGTCAACTCTTCACATGAGGTGGCCAAAGTATTGGAGTTTCAGCTTTAGCGTCAGTCCTTCCAAAGAACACCCAGGACTTTAGAGACAGCTAAATCCCCCTTTCCACACACTGCTATAATCCTTGCTCACCACTCAGGTGTAATTCCTTCCAGTCATCTCTCTTCTGTCTGTCCTGCTCTGGACTCCCCCCTTATACTTCTTTTCTGCCTTCTTTTGCAACTCTTCCACAGTTAACAACCCCCTACCCCCACCATTAGCTGCTTCCCTGAAGACTCCGTCCTTTGGCCTTGAGACATCCTTATTCCAAAGGGTGTCACCTGCCCCCAGGCTTCAGCCTGTCTAGTGGTGGCTGCCCATCCTCCAAGTGCCCAGAGCCTCTCCAGTGGTCCCCAACCCTTTTTGGCACCAGGGACTGCTTTCACAGAAGACAGTTTTTCCACAGACCAGGATGGGGGGATGGTTTTAGCATGACTCAAGTGCATTACATTTATTGTCACTTTATTTCCATTATTACATTGTCTCTACCTCAGATCATCAGGCATTAGGTCGGAGAGGTTGGGGTCCCCTGCTTCCACCATTCACCTCCACCCTCAGGGAAAATGCACCCATGCCATGAGCCTCTTGACCTTCACCCTCTGGCCCCTCTTTACCTTTTCAGCAGCCACCTTATCACTATCCATCACTAAAGAATGTTCCCCTCAGGAGGGCTTCATTTCCATCCCTCAGCATCTATGCAGCCTGGGTGGTTCAACATCCAGATGGATGGGCTGACACTCTGGTCTCTGTCACAGTCTTCTGGTTGACCACTCACTACTTCCCAGTTTTCCTGGGCACACATTTCCCTGCTCCCTGGCACAGGGGTGTGTCCATATGACTGAGTTTTAGCCAATGTGACTTGGGCATAAGTGATGTATGCCACTTTCTGGTTTGGAGCACAAAAACCTTTCACCCATGACGCCCAAACCTCTTCCCTCTTTTACTGGTTAGTGTTGAGAAGCTCAGAGTGGCCTTGGGACCCACTTGGGGAAGGTGTCAGAGGTGCAGGGTGACAGCAGTGTGGGTTCTTGAGTGAAAAGAGCTGCCCAAAGAGGAACATCCACACCAGCTTCTGATGTGAGTGAAAAGGAAGCTTCTTGCTGTGCGAAGCCAGTCACCTTTTGAAGTTTGTGACAGCCGCTAGCCGTTTGCCTTAAAATATCCCTCATCTCATGCGTATAGCTGACTCACTTTGCTGTACGGTAGGAACTAACACAACACTGTAAAGCAACTATACTCCAATAAAAATTAATTTTAAAAAATCCCTCATCTCAAATAACCATCCCCCTACTTTAGCCACCCACTCCACAGTCACAGATCACAAATATCCCTCTTCATTTCAATCACTCTCTTACCAATATCTTCAACTCACTTCACTTTCCTCCCCCCCTACTAAATGCATTTGGAAAAGCCCCTAGCCTGTTGGAGTCCAGTTAGCCACCTCTTCTGCCTTTCTCCCCAGGGGGCTGGTACGGCTGAGGAAAGCTACTCCACCTGTGGACTGTTTTGTGGGCCGTAGTCTGAGCAGGCTTCAGTGCCAAGAGTCCCGCTGTGTCTGGTGAGTTCCTGCGTCTGTGCTCTGCTCTCCGCACACCTGTGACCCTGGTCCCCAGCCCAGCCCAGCCGTGCACCTCAGAGCGCACACGGCATCTTCTTCTTGTCCTTCCTTCCCGCTCGCCACCACCTCCATGAAGAGCTGAACCGCCTTCTACCAAGGGCCAGTCCCTTCACTGATGCTGTCTTTCCCCTGCTCCAGCCTTCCAGACCTCTCTTCCTGTGCAGCATCCCTCCTCAGTAGCTACAAATGTTGCTTCTCTGTAGGTTCCTTCCTGTTAGCGTGGAACACGCTCTCCACCCCTCATTCTCACCATCCCGCTCATCACTCTCTCCTTATCTTCACAGATACACTTCCTGCAAAAGTGCCCGCCCTTGCCCCCTTCCCTGCCTCACCTCCTATTCCTCTGTCCTCTGGGATCTGCCGTCACTGTATCAGTGACACTGTCCACATTGACATCACCCATGACCTACTTATTGAGTCCAGTGGACACGTCTCATTTCTTATCTTACTGACCTCTTGGCAGCATTCCACAGTGCTGGCCATTTCCTCCCTTTGAAACAATCTTTTCCCTTGGGTTCAGTGACTTCTTACTCTTCCGGTTTTCCTTTTAAGTCTCCATTTAGCTTTTTTTTTTTTTTTTTTTTTCTGTGAATTCAGAGTTCTTTTGCCTTAAGCATTCTTATGTCTCTCTAAATATACACTCCCTGGGCAACCTCATCCACTGTTATATCTTCAAGGAATCTCTTGTCTGATGGTTCCTAAATGAAAATATCCATTCTAGATTCTTCTCTTGAGTTAGGGATTCATCTTAGTCCATGTGGGCTTCCCAGATGGCACAGTGGTAAAGAATATGCCTGCAGATGCAGGAGTTGCAAGAGACACGGGTTTGATCCCTGGATTGGGAAGTTCCCCTGGAGGAGAAAATAGTAACCAACTCTAGTGTTTTTGCTGGGATAATCCCATGGGCAGAGGAGCCTGGCGGGCTACGGTCTATGAGGTTGCAAGGAGTTGGACACGACTGAGCGTCTCAGCACAGCACAGCACAGTATGGCACTTTCATCTCAAATTTTTTAAAGCTAAACTCATGATCTACCTTTTCCATGTCCCACAGCCTTCTGCGGCTGCTGTTTCTATCCTTGAAAAAGGCTTCTCCATCAACTCATCAACTGTGCCCAGAAATTCAAGAGTCAACCTGATTCTCCCCTCTCCCTCCACCTTTATGTCAACCCATTATTCAGCTCTGTAGATTCTCCTCTTAAATTCCTCTTGAGTCTGTTCACATAATTCTACTCCTGTTACCACTGCTGTATCCCAGTCGCCATTGGGTCCTGTCCCAGGGGGCCAGTACCTTCCTAACTAGTCCTGAGGCTCTCATTTTCCCCCCTAATAATCCATTATTCACATGGAAAAGTCATTACTATCTCAAATGTGAACACAGTTATCTCCTAACCCCACTTAAAATGCTTTGCTCATTAGTTATCTATTTTATGCATAGTATTGAGAGTGTATATGTGTCAATCCCAATCTCCCAATTCCTCCCACTTCCCCTGTCCCCCTTGGTATCCATATATTTGTTCTCTACCTCAGTGTCTCACTATTTCTGCTTTGCAAATAAGATCAACTGTACCAATTCCCTGAATAAGAAGGAAGTCCAGAAGGGAGGGGATATGTGTATATGTATAGCTGTTTCAGGGCTTCCCAGGTGGTGCTAATGGTGAAGAATCCACCTGCCAATGCAGAAGACTTAAGAGACTTAAGATCAGGGTTTGATTCCTGGGTTGGGAAGATTCCCTGGAGGAGAGATGGCAACCCACTCCAGTATTCTTACCTGGAGAATCCCATGGACAGAGGAGCCTGGCTGGCTACAGTCCATGGGATTCCAAACAGTTGGACACGACTTAGCACATGTGCACAGGGCTATTTATTTTGCTGTGCAGCAGAAATGAACACAACATTGTAAAGCAATTACACACTGATAAAAAAATTTTTAAAGAAATAAAAATACAAAACAACATGTTTTGCTGACTTTCTCCTTCCCTGAGGATTATAGTCAGCTCCTAGACTCCACTCCAGACTTATAGAAGCAAAATCTATAGAAAAATCTCATAAAAATTCTTGTGTTAACATCCCCTGGCATGCTTGCTAAACTGACAGCTTCTTGGATCCATCTGGAGATTCTGGTTCAGTGAGCTGAGATGGTGCCCAGAAATGTGTGCTTTAACATTTCCCCCGTGTTCTGCTGACTGTCAACAGAGTTTGGAAAACTCTGCTAGATTTGTAAGCTCCATGAGGGCAGGGATCAGTCCCATTCTTTCTGTATCTATTATATTTAGGCCCCCAAGCAGTGCCTGTATGTGCTGATAGAAAAATGGGAGGAAGGGAGAGAGAGAGTGATATGCAAAGTGAACATGGCTTTCGTAGTGCTGTCAATTTCCTGAGTTTTTGCTGTAGCTTCCTGGGAGTTCAACTGGTAACATTCAGCGTGAAAGGGATAATTTATCTACCTGCATAGGTAGCTCAACTGCATTTCTAGTAGAGAACCAAATCAAGGCAATGATGCTTAGAATGCAACTGAAGTCAGCTACACCCATTGTTTCTCCAACTGAGTAATATGTGGAGCTCTTTAAAAAATAAAAACTTTCTGACAGACCCCAGGGTTGATCGTTATTGTCTTTATTATAATGTTTCTTGAGTATGTGTACAACCATATATACATGTGTTATACTTGTATTATAAACCCAAAACAAACAAATAAAAGTACAAATAGCAAAACCAACAAAATTCAAGTTAGTAACATGAATTCAAGGTGGTGGCTGAAATGAAATTGCTTTTCACCATATGACTATCTTATTGCTGCTGCAGAGCATTCTTGGTGTTTGGCCTGCCTTTCCTCTTCTTCTTCTTCTTTTTTGATATTTATTTATTTTTGACTATATCAGGTCTTTGTTGTGGCACTTGGGCTTCTCTCGAGCCATGGTGCGGGCTTAGTTGCACCATGGCATGTGGAATCTTAGTTCCCTGACCAGGGGTCAAACCCATGTCCCCTGCATTGGAAGGCATATTCTTAGCCACTGAACTGCCACCGGACGGCCCTCACCTGCTTTTCCTATCCTATATAAGATTCAGTTCTTCCACAATGTCACTTATAAGGTGACAATTCAGATGAAATGGCATATGCTCATACTCCACTGTTTTTTTTTTTTTAAAGATTATCATTTAAGTGAAAACACACATGAAAAAATTTTCATAGAGAAAATTTCCATCACAGAGAATGCACCCATAGATTCCATTTTCAGTAACATGCTGTAACTGATGGACTGATTTGCTAGGTTAGCCAAACAGGGGTTGTTCACACTTATGTTCCCCTACTGATCAGGAAGATGCTAGACAATTTGGTGAGCTTCTATTCCCAAGACCTAAACCAGTACTCATCATCAGTTATTGTTTCAGTTGAATGAGTTGATTCTGGTATAGGAGTATTCAACATGTGAGCATGTTGCAGGATGGGCAACCACTGTCCACAAGCCCAGTGGGCGGTGCACGCACAACACACTAGCTTCCTAACTCTCCCCAGGAAGAACCTTGGGATCACTTGGCTATGATTACACCAACACCAGCCAGCCTTCCCTGGGCTTCCCCCAGGGATTCTACTTCAAATGAGAGGATGTCCTAACCAACTCAGCCTCCTGGTAGCTTTAGTTCTCCACAAATTGGCTATTTGGTGTGAGTACGTGTCCCTTGAGAATTTAGATAAAGTGAATCCAAAGGCTTTACCACCTCTGGATGGAGATAAGTATACTGCCTGCTGTTGAAAGAATTAGAGAAGATTGTGTTTGCTAAGTGTCTGTTATGCCTAAACTAATCTCAGTGCATGGAATGTGGAGCAACCAGATCCCTCTCTCTATGCTAAAATGTCCTTTAGGGGAGAGATGCAGATGGGGGGACAAGGCTGGATTTATAACAGTGTGTTACATAAATTTTAAGTCATTGCTAATGTATTTTTAAAAAATATATTAGTCTGTTTATTTGGCTCTACTTCCTTCAGTTGCAGAATCTTTAGTTCTGACATTCAGCTTCTAGTTCCAGGGATCTAACCCTGGCCCTCTGCATTGGGACCTCAGAGTCTTAGCCATTGGACCACGAGGGAAGTCTCATCACTAATGCATTGGTTTAAAAAAAAGTCTACTTGATGTAGTTGCTTTGTTTTGTTTTTGAGGGAGAGGGAATAGAGAGCAAAGTACCTCTGCGGCCAGTGAGTCCTAACACCGAGCTTCATTGTCTGCTGCTTCTGCCTGTTTTCCTGGAGAGCACATTTTGGAGCTGAAAATGACTTTCCAAAAGGCCTAAAACACATTTAAGGATCCTTGGCAAAAAGAGTTATGAAATCACAACATTTATGTGGCTTCTGGCAACAAGAAACATCAACCTCACATCAACAGTTATGTCATTTTTGTGTCATCCCTCTCTTGAAACCATTATGCAAATTTATGCAAAGGTGGAGATTAAAGAATACATGCAAAGATGGAGAGTAAAGAGCAAGGTCTCTTTGCATAGTTAATAACTGTATTTTTTTTTCCTTATTTTGTAATATTTACAGCACCTAACATATCTAACTCTCCATAGGTTACAGGAATGTTAGTGTTTCAAATCACTACCAAAATAATTTCCAAGGTCTTAAAGAACACTTCAAAATGCATTCTGAGCCTCTCTTTTACTGTGTTTCTTGTTGTTGCTGCATAGAAGCACATATCTGCTTAAAACATCACATTCTGGTCAAGTCACTTTGAACCCTTGTTTTTCACAGACCATGCCAGTGGACAAAGAAGACTAACTTCATGCCACTAAGAGAGCATGGAACCTAGCCTTGGTGGTTCCCACCCTGCAACTCTACTTGAAGTATGTTTGCAAGATAAGCTATCAATTCATTCTTATTTTTGTTATTTGATGGCAGCTCATGCTCTGAAATCAAGTGAGCTAAGGGGAAATGACAGAAGTGTACACACAAATACATGAAGAAAACTAATCTTACTTCTTCTCTCGGGCTCTCTGTTGTTGAATATCCCAAAATGTTGTGTCAGCAGTCATTTATACATCCAAGTGCCATATTTTAATCTGCACCTATTTTAGAGGCTGATGGGAACTGCTAGGAGATATTCTACCATTTATTCCAGGATTCAGACTCAGATAAAGACCATCCCTGCTGCTGCTGCTGTTGCTGCTGCTGCTAAGTCACTTCAGTCGTGTCCGACTCTGTGCAACCCCATAGACAGCAGCNTTGTTAGTTCCTGAGCCAAGTATTGTATGAAGATTATTCTTCCTTTAATTACTTTTCTCCTAAAATATTTATCTTATTTTTAAATTACTGTAGTTTAAAGAAAACATAGTTGATGTCTTCCTACACACTGTAACCACTTTATGAAATACCCCCTTAGTAACTGTTTTCTACACAGTCAAATCTGTCAGAAAATTTCTCATTCTTCCTTCCCTATTTTGGTTTTGTTTTTGGCTCTTATTGAAGAAATTTGTCCGGAAGTCCTCTGTTCTGCCCTAGGTTGAACTGATTGTTCTTTGGGCCTGTTGCCCAGCTCTAGTCCAACAGCTTCCCTTACCAACATTTTCTTTGCTACTTTGTTGCATTTCTTATTTTCTCAGATCCCTCCTTTTTAGTTTATTTCATCAGAGCACAGACATATGGGGAGTGGGGTGGAAATACACTCTAGGAGAGGGCAGTGGCACCCCACTCCAGTGTTCTTGCCTAGAGAATCCCAGGGACGCAGGAGCCTGGTGGGCTGCTGTCTCTGGGGTCACACAGAGTCAGACACGACTGAAGCGACTTAGCAGCAGCAGCAGCAGTAACACTCTGAAAAAGGTTGAACAAGAGACTTTTGGTTTGAAAATTCTATAAATCCAAAAAATGTCTTTATTCCTTCCTTGTATTAGATTTTCTGGGTGCAAACTCCGAGGCTGGAAATTGTGTTTGCCTTAATTTAAAGCCATTGCTCTATTCCTTGAGAGCTTTCTACTCTTACACTTGAGAGAAACAGTGATGTTTTGATTCCTGACTCTGAATGTGGGCTCTATTATCCAGTATGTTTTTTGAACTGTTTTCTGAAACTCCTATTAGCATGCATCAGGGTTTTTTTTTTGTTTTGTTTTCCATTTGTTGTCCTGGGAAATAGGTGGGGCTCTCCTAGTCCTTAAGTCTAGAAAACTTGTCTTCTTCTTTTGATAATATCCCCACATTTTATCTTTTTTTTTCTTTTTATTGAACTCCTATTATTCAGCTATTCAATCTTATAATCTTCAAATGTTCTTATTTTTGCTTTCGTATGTACCATTCCTTTTAAATATTTTCTGAGAGAATTTATAGACTTCATATTTCAAACCATATGTTAATTTTTTCATTTTTATTAATATGTCCTTGATTTATAAAAGGTTATTGTTTTCTGATTACTCCTTTTTATAGTATACTCCTTATTTTATGGAAGAAAATGTTTCTTGTATCTCTGAGAATATTAGTTATATTTACTTTTGAGTTTTCTTCTCCTTCTAGTTTTCTTTAGGTTATTTTTTTGTCTTTATTTAGTCTTTGTACAAATGTCTGATGGCCTAGAGCTCTCTATTTTATATTCAAGAGTCAAATAGTAGAAATCTGACTGGGACCTCTTGTGCATGAGTGGGACATGACCATTGGTGAGCTTCCTATAGGTCAAGAAGTGAGCTAGAATTTTCACTGCCACTGCTGCTAAGTCACTTCAGTCGTGTCCGATTCTGTGCGACCCCATAGACGGCAGCCCACCAGGCTCCCCCGTCCCTGGGATTCTCCAGGCAAGAACACTGGAGTGGGTTGCTACCTCCTTCTCCAATGCATGAAAGTGAAAAGTCAAAGTGAAGTCGCTCAGTTGTGTCCGACTCCTCACAACCCAGACTGCAGCCTACCAGGCTCCTCCATCCATGGGACTTTCCAGGCAAGAGTACTGGAGGAGGGTGCCATTACCTTCTCCTGGGGAACCCTAAATATCAGTAACTGTAGTGGTTTTCACCCTTAGGTGTCTTGAATGCCCAAACTTTCCTGAGACTTCCACGAGACAAATTGGCATCTCTCTAGCACTAAATTTGAATTTCCTCCTCTCTGTTAAGTGACTTACAATTCTTCCTTCTACCTTCTCTATTTGTATGTAGTAGTAGGAAAGATATTTTCTAGTTTATTAAAAAATGGAGTTTGTGTTTCAGTTTATTCTTCTTGTCATTTGGGAATAATTTTAAAAGAGGAAAGACAGGAGAACATCGTCACTCTACCACCTAGAACTGGATTGTAGAGAAACCTTTTTTGAAAAGTATAAGAAAGAGACTTTGGGGTATGGCAAGCAGAATTCTTTATCATCTGAGTCACCAGGGAAGCCATAAATAAAGATGGTAAAGAATCCGCCTGCAATGTGGGAGACCTGGGTTTGACCCCCAGGTTGGGAAGATCCCCTCGAGCAAGGCATGGCAACCCACTCCAGTATTCTTGCCTGGAGAATCCGCATGGACAGAGGAGCCTAGCGTGCTGCAGTCCATGGGATTGCAAAGAGTTGGACATGACTGAGCGACTAAGCACCACACAGCAAGCAGAATTCTAAAGATGTCCTCCCTACAGGGAAGCAGGGAGAAGGTGGGATGAATTGAGAGTGTAGCATTGACTTATATACACTACCATGTGTAAAACAGATGGCTGGTGGGAAGCTGCTATCTAGCTCAGCGAGCTCAGCTCGGTGCTCTATGATGACCTAGAGGGGTGGGATGGCGGGGGTGAGAGGGAGGCTCAAGGGGGAGGGGATATGTGTGTACATACAGCTGATTTGCAATTGTACAGCAGAAACAAACACAACACTAAAGCAATTAAACTCCAATTAAAAATAAATTTTAAAAATATTTTTTTTTTAATAGAGATGTCCTCCCAAGATTTTTGCTCAGTGTTCATTCAATCAAACACTAATCTAAGGATTGCTGTGAAGGAATCTTGCCAATAGAATTAAAGCTACTTAATAAGGAGATTCGGAGAAGGCAATGGCAACCCACTCCAGTACTCTTGCCTGGAAAATCCCGTGGACCGAGGAGCCTGGTAGGCTGCAGTCCTTGGGGTCGGTGAAGTCAGACACAACTGAGTGACTTCACCTTCACTTTTCACTTTCATGCATTGGAGAAGGAAATGGCAACCCACTCCAGTGTTCTTGCCTGGAGAATCCCAGGAACGGGGGACCCTGTGGGCTGCCGTCTATGAGGTCACACAGAGTCGGACACGACTGAAGCGACTTAGCAGCAATAAGGGGATTAGCCTGGGTCTTATGGATGGGCCCAGTGTAATCACCTGCGCCACTGACTTTAAAAAGAGTCAGAGGGTGGCAGAAGAGAAGAAGGAGCCATGAAGCAGAAGGAGAGACCAAGGAGATGTGAAGCCTGGAAAGGACTTGATGCTCACTGTTGGCTTTGAGGTGATGAGTGACCACGAGCCAAGGAACGCGATCCACCTCCAGAAGCTGAGAACAACCCCATGTCAACAGCCAGCCAGAAAACAGGGGCCTCCTTCTTAGGGGTCTGGAACTGAATGCTGCCAACAACCCGAAGGAACCTGGAAGCACATTCTGCCCTAGAGCCTCCTGAAAAGATCCCAGGGTGGCTGACACCTTGATTTCAGCACGGTACCCAAAAGAATACCCACCTGTACCTGCTGGGCTTTGGACTTTCAGTGGTGGATTTTAAAAGTCGCTAGATTTGTGGTCCTTTGTTACAGCAACAATAGAAAACAAATACAGGGAAACTGCTGCAGTGCACGTGAAAGAGGCAGAAGGAAGACGGGAAAAGTGGACACGGGGAACTTCTGCTGTGCATCGTAAACAGAGAACCACGGGTATTCCTGGGAAGACTTGACTTCACATGAAATGAGCTATAAAAGTCCTTGGCACTGTGGATTCCATCGGAGGATGGAACTTATTACCAAAAAGAGATAGTTATATTGTTTCAACATGTGTTGGAGATTATTGTGCTAACTGAATGACACCTCTGCCTATTTCTGTGTTCCCCTCCCACACTGGGTATGGCTCGGCCACATGACTTGATTTGGCCAATGAGAAACCGGCAAATGTGGTACAAACACAGACTTGATGAGCGCTACTGCTTTGGGGTTTGCCTTGCTGAAATGCTTCTAACAACCTGTGAGGAAGTCTGCTGCTGGTTGGATAGGGGGAAGGGGAGGCTTGAGGGGCTGCAGGTTGATTACTCTTTAGAAATAATTGTCCTCTTATTCTGTTTGCATGGAAACATTGATACATTTAAGACACTATTTTTAAAAGCACAAAATGCATTGCTCTGGACCTCTCCTTTCATTTGCCTCCCAACTCCCAGAGATTTTCAACTCTGCCCTTGTCGCCATTATCATCACAAAGGACCCAGACTCCTCCTTAATAGACACAGCAGGGCGAGAAGGAAGATAGAGGACTTATCACACGCATATTAATTTCTCTTCTTTTATTCTGTCTCACAAGTTAAAAAATGACTCTCATTGTGGTTGAGTGAGTGGTGGTGCTTCACTTCTCCATGTCTAATTTCACAAATATGTGCTTCAATTAGCTTCTGCAAATGAAATAACTTAAGTCCTCATTCAATTTTCTATTTTAGAAGCACCATTAATCTGGAAAACAAATAAAAATAAATTAATTTTTAATGGCGAATGTATATTTGCTCAAAATGAGACTTACAACATTAATAGAGCTTTAAATAGAAACTACAAAACCTCAAACTCTGTGTGTTCTAACTGGGCTAATTCTTTTATGCGGTATATTTAAGGATCAAAGGCAAACCTAGTCAGAAGTATTCAGAAAGAGGGTTTTTGTTTGTTTGTTTGTTTTCACTTGTCCTTTTGTTTTTAAGACTGAGAACAATCTATTCTTCCCTAGGCAGTTTGACTCCAGGATTATATCTTATCCACCAGGCACTGTTGATAGGAAGAAGCTGGACAAGAACTTCTGAAACCAAAGTCCAATCAAACCGCATTTAATGGGAATATTCAGGGAATGAGTCATTCCGGTTAATTAAATTTTCTGGTTAACTAAAAATTAACCTGACACCCTTTGTTCAAATCTTTTCATAGAAAAATCTTTCTAAAATGCATTAGTCCCTTTAAGGCCTTAGGAAGTGTAGGGTGGTAAATGTAATTGAATCTTTGTTTGATGATTGAAGTCCTTGCAGTGCCCCAGAAAATCATTATGAACATAAATACTCATTGTACTCTGTGGTGGATGGAGCAAGTCAAGAAGATTGTGTTGAACGGGCAATCAGCTCAAGATATAATCTGAAAGGAAATGTGTGTGTGTGTGTGTGTGTGTGTGTGTGTGTGATACTTATCACCTATATTCCATTTGTGTGTGTGTACCTTTGTACTTTTCTCTTAAAATCATAAATAAAAATTAATCTCACTAATCAAGTGTCCCAAATTAAAAAAACTTTTTTCTGTATGATCATAATTAGATTTCTGTGGACCAGCTTTAAAAGTATACGTGTCTGATGCCCAACCTTATAAGTTACGACACAGCTGTAACTTTTCTCTAGGAACTTTTTACCTTCACCTTCTTTGTTTTACTATATAAAAAGACAATATATTATTATTACAAACCGTATAACAATACAATTATTTTTACCTTCTGGTCCTTACCATTTGCATGTGTATTTCCACAAAGTTATGATCCTAGTGTAATATGATTTTATTTCTTGCTTTATTTACTTAATACTATATAAGAAACACTTTCAATATTGCCATGCAATCTTTATATTCATTCATTCATTCACATCTTCATTCAACAAATATTTATCGACTGGAACAAGACGTTTTAGGCACAGTTCTAGGCACTGGGTACATAGCAGAGAACCTGTTAGACCTTGCAGTCTTTTCCTAGGACCCGTCGCTCCAAAGATCACCGAGACTCAGATTCGATGCAAACAGCAAGAGGATTTATTGGACCGGTGCGCCCGGGTTCAGTCACCTCCAAGGAGGGACGAACACCGAACAGT
This sequence comes from Neotragus moschatus, assembly GCA_006410615.1. Lineage (NCBI taxonomy): Eukaryota > Metazoa > Chordata > Mammalia > Artiodactyla > Bovidae > Neotragus > Neotragus moschatus. The sequence goes on along the minus strand of SJYA01000230.1, from coordinate 593,126 downwards.
CGTTACAGAGCATTTTTAAGCACAAAAACCACAAACGGGTGTAGCTAGGGTGGGGACAATCTGATTGGTTCACATGTCTCGACCTTTACAGGGATAGGCTTGTTTGCTATCAGGCCTATAGGGCTGGTCAGGGCCACATTCCTACGGCCTGAAAAACAATTTTTTTAGAAAGTCCCTGAAGGAAAAACATCCCTTGAGAGAGCCTAAAGGCCACATTGCATGAGATAAGAACTTGCTCTCAAGGGTTTAGCAAAAAGCTTAATTTTCCTCTCAAACCCAAAGGACAAAAATCCCTATCATGGAGCATACGTTATTATGAATTATTTTAAATGGCTGCATAGTTCCCTTTTGCTTTTAATGTATTTTCATTTTCATTGTTGGCACCCTTTGGCCTTAGGGCCCTAGGCTCCATGTGTTGTTTCTATAATATTCTGTATGGAAACTAGCTCTTAGGATGCAGGAAACTCGTTCACTCTAAGGTGAAAAAATAATAGCAGCTAACAGAGCATTTGAACCACACTTAACCTTGTGCCACGCATCATTCTAAGCATTGTATTGTACATTTTTTTAGATGGCGCAGCCACCCCCTGAGGTAGGTGCTATTAACAACCCTGTTGTTTAGAAGAGGAAACTGAGACACAGTTGATCAAAGATATAAAACCGTGTATTTGCAGAACATTGATGCAGTTGTTCTGGCTAATAATAGTAATAGAACCTCGTTTTTCGTGTTCTACTCAGTTTGTTTTTTTAATTGAAGCATAGTTGATTTACATTAATGTGTTAGTTTCAAGTATACAGCAAAATGCTTCAGCTATGTATATATATTTACATATATATCTCCATATTCTTATTCAGGTTCTCTTCTGTTACAGTTTTTATAAGATATCAAATATAGTTCCCTGTGCTATATAGTAAATTCTGGTTGTTTCTGTTATATATAGTGTTGTGCATCTTTTAATCCCATATTCCCAGTTTATCCCTCTGCCCCTCCACCTTTCCCCTTTGGCAACCATAAGTCTGTTTTCTATGTCTGTGAATCTGTTTCTATTTTGCAAGTAAGTTCCTTTGTATCATTTTTATAGATTCCACATATAAGTGGTATCATATGCTATTTGTCTTTCTCTGACTTACTTCACTCAGTATGATAATCTCTAGATTGCCCATGTTGCTGCAAATGGTATTATATTTCATTCTTTTTATGGCTAATATTCCATTGTATGTATACCACATCTTCTGTATCCGTCCTTTCGTCAATGGAACATAACATAAAGTTTAGTGGAACATAACTTTTTTTGAGTGGTCATTATTTGTCAAGTATTGTTCTAGACTTGATAATTTAATCCTCACAACAGTCCTATTGTAAAGTAAGGAAACTGAGGCACAGTTTCATAAGTGACCGGTAGAGTAAATATTCTCAATTACTTGCTTCTCACAAATTGGTATTTTAAAGTCCTATTCTTCCAGTGGGCATTTGTATGATAAGAGTAGAAAAGAAATGTTGCATCTCTAATATGTGACTTCTGAAGCAGGAAACTGATCCTCCTCCATTGACAGTACCATTTGGACTCTGCTGTTTTCATCCCGACGACAATTTGACCAGACCTCTACGAATATTAAACTCATGAGAAATAACCAACTGACAGTGGCTAGTGCTGGTCACAGATAACATGTATTAGAAAGGCACAAACTTGGCTGAGGAATGAGAATCTTTTTAGTGATACTGAAAACTAAAATTTGATGTGGAAAATTAGACTCAGAAATTATCAACATAAAATTCCAATTTCAAGAATGAGACCTTTAGTAACATTTAGGTCTGTCTAATTTAACCAAGATAAAGACTGAAATTAGTAAAAATGAGAGCAACAAAAGAAAAGACATGGTGACAAAAATATAATCAGTAAAGTCTGGTGTGGACAAAAACTTGAATGGTGCATCACGCTTCTGCTGGAATATTTTACATCAAGGACAACTGATTCCAATGAAAATTATCTCTGTATAATAAAAATGGGAGTATAAAACAAAAATGGAAATATTTTCACTATAGAAAATTGATCAATGATTTAGATTAGTATTATGGCTTTTACCCTGGCAAACATGTACTAGTTCTTTCAAGGTGAGAATTAATTAATGTGACTGTCATTCTGATGACAACATCTTATTCAGACATTCTGAGACAAAACATTCTCAGTGTCAAATCGTGGAAGCCAAACATCCTGGATTAAAACTATTATGGTGGAAATATGACTGAGCTTGTTGGTTGTCTACTTGTAATCCACTCCCCTCTTTTTGTTCAGGTGTCCACTGCCAATAGCCTGTGTTATACATCATTTTAAATCCATTTAGTTCTTATAAACATTCTGTAGAAATTAGTTTGAACCTCAAACTCAATTTGGCATTTAGACTTAGAAGCAATAAGCAAACACTTACTGATCATCTAGTATCTGCTTCTGCTGCTTTATTAGCAGCTGTGGGCATCCATCCAAGAAGACCCAATCCTTGATTTCAAGGAACTGAAAAGCAAATTGGAGAATGGAGACCCATGATAGCGTCCCTGGGGATATGAGAGAATATATGATAGATAATAAATGAGCAATAACTCAGAGTGTGAAAATGCCCTTTTTTATTGAGGTGTAGTTGATTTACAAGATTATGGTGATTTCTGCTCTATAGCAGAATGACTCAGGTATACATATATTTACATTATTTTTAATATTCTTTTCCATTATGGTTGATCACAGGATATTGAATAGTTCCCTGTACTGTACCGTATGCCCTTGTTGTTTATCCATCCTACATGTATTAGTTTGCATCTGATAATTCCAGACTCCTACCTACTTCATCCATCCTCCACCTGCCCTCCCTCTTGGCAACCATAAGTCTGTTTTCTCTAGTCTGTGAGTCTGTTTTTGTTTTGTAGTTAGGTTTGTTTGTGTCATATTTTTAGCTTCCACATGTAAGTGATACCATATGGGATTTATCTTCCTCTTTCTGATTTATTTCACTTAATAGGGTAATCTCTAGGTCCACTGGTGTTGCTGCAAATGGCATTATTTCATTCTTTTTTATGGCTGAGTAATATTCCATCACTCACACACACACACACACACACACACACACACACACACACACACACACACATGCACACTGCCTCTTCTTTATCCATTCATCTGTCAGTGGACACTTAGTTTGTTTCCTTGTCTTCATTATTGTGAATAGTGTTGTTATGAACATAGGGGTGGATGTATCTGTTTGAATTATAGTTTTGTTCAGATATATTTCCCAGGAGTGGGATTGCTGAATCATACGGAAACACTACTTTTGAAAGTCCATACTGGAAAATGCCCTTTCTAATGGCTGCTCAGCACCAACTGTGGAACTGAGCCCTCAGAAAGCACACAATATGTGCCTGTTGAAATAGATAGCTGTCTCTCCTCTTAGACCCACTTTGAGCATAAAGGCTGTGCCTTACTTTTCTTTGGAACCCCAGCACCCATCCCAATACACTATTATGGGTACTCAATGTATATTTGATAAATTAATGAAAGATTGAATGAGTGAATAAACAAATAGGAAAGTTCAAAGGATACTCAGGGGTTAATGAATTAACTAGTCTAGGGTGGAAGTGGGACTAATTTGGAGGTGGTTGTTTGTCAGTCTACCCTGGACTTTGTCCAGCATGTAGTGGAGAAGCATGATAGATTTTCAGCATGGTAATTATGAAGTGTTAAAGGGACCCTGAGAAAAAGCAGCACCAACCCTTTATCGACCGGACTAAGTACTTTGTGTGTGTTAACATGTTTAATCCTCATCATTCTAAGGATTAGGTAATATTAACTCCATTTGTGTTAACTGAATCTCTAAGAGGCTAAGGAAATTATTTAGGATCACACAGATAGCAAACAGCCTAGGAAAGACTTGAACCCTGGTGTGCTTTACTCCAACTCCTATGCTTCCCCCTATGCCATGGTGACTCCCTTGGAGATTCATTGATGGTGACAGGAACTGTGGACAGGATAATATCAGGCCATTTGCAGCTCATACTCTTGGGCCTCTGAAATTTGAAAAAGCAGATCTGTCATGGTGTGAGCCAAGCAGGGATTTAGTGATGAAAAGAGACAGATCCTTCTTCTCATTGTGTGCTTTAAATAATGCCTCTCCCAAGCCTAGAACCCCTCCAAGGATGAATTGCTTGGAATTCAGAAACAGAAAGTGAAGTATCCTGTCTGTTACTGTAAGATCAAGCCTGACTTCATTTCTGTCTTCAATTAATTATTTTCAATCAGATAACAGTTGGATTTTGCTCAGTGAACTCAAAAGGAAAATTTCTGTTCCCCATCCTCTTCTGACCTTATTTAATTATCTGAATATTGGCATTTAGTATTTGACAAATGCTATCTACTGTTGGGTATCCGTGATAGTAAATCCACAAATTCTTTCCCACTTTAGAAAAATTGGTTCACTGTGAATTAATTTCGACTCATGTCAGTAGCGATGATAATATAACATTCATTTGCTATTCAGATGCTGTTACTTGCATCGTGACACAAATTGCTTTATAATTCAGTCTTTATTTTCTGGTCGCCTGAAATGATATATCCTCAGTAGGTGAGGCCTTTCATTGACAAATTGCTGCCAAATATTCTGTGTTCTGATGCTACCTTATTTTCTTCAGTGCCGAATTTTAGTGAACTCCTGGAAGATTTGAAATCTGAGATCTGTCTACTGCTGAAGTACCAGACGCAATAAATGGTCCCCTTTTTTGGTAGGTGATTAAATAACAAAGTGCAGCTGAGGCATCTCATAATCTCCAGGCCCAAATCATGTCGTTGAATGCATTCTCTGACTGTGGGAGAAATCGTTCTAATACACGGGAGAAAAGGAGGTGAAAGAAACCAGCCTTTCAAAGCTTCCTGCCACGGGAGGACTGGGACTGTTATCTTCCTGGGGGATCATTGTCATCCCGTCAGGACTGAATTCCTACTGGCTTAGCTGAATGGGTCTGGGAGGATGAATCTAAAATCAAATGTCGGTTCAAGGGCACAATCTATGAAGAAAGGCAGTAAATGTAATTGTTCAATCATATGTGAAGGGATGGCAGTTTGGTTTATTCATAATTGAGAGTGACTGAATCTTCTTGTCTCTGGGTGATGAATACATATTCTTAGAAAAACTATCGCGTCTTAGGTGCCTTCCACCCCGAGGATTCAGCAGCATTCTCTTCCTCTCAGTTTCACCTTCTCATTCCAGCTGCTCCCAATGGGAAAGTGGGACACCTGAGACTCATGCTTCCTGCGTGTGTGTGTGTGTGACCCTTCAACTCTATGAATTGTAGCCTGCCAGGTTTCTCTATGCTTACAATTTTCCAGGCAAGAATACTGGAGTGGGTTGCCATTTCCTCCTGCAGGGGATCAGGCGGGGGATCGAACATCTGCATCTTATGCACTGGCAGGTGGATTCTTTGCCACTGTGCCCCCTGGGAAGCTTATGCTTCCTAGCCATCTCTAATATATTGAGGGAAATTGCTTTCCTGCAGAGGGCTTCCAGCTACTCTACAGAAGTATCACGGACTCCACAGACATGAGTTAGAGCAAGCTCTGGGTGTTGGTGATGGACAGGGAAGTCTGACGTGCTGCAGTCCAGAGTCAGACATGACTGAGAGACTGAGCATGCATATGCACACTTTCCCATAAAGAATTGAATCTAAAATGGCAATCATTCAAAAGGGTAATCCTCATTGAATGTTCAACTTTGTGGCTCTTAAATTGCAACCCACAAGCATTTCAGTTGGACTAGTCACCTTTGGAGCTGTTGGGTAGGTGTTTGAAGCTGGATGCAGGCACTGTTCTCTGAGATCTTGCTTTTCAGAGTATCTCTGGACAGGACCAGAAGCCTCAGCCTCTCACGGGAGCTTGTTAGATATGCAAAACCTCAGGCCCCACTCCAACCCTATTAAATCAGAACCTGCCCTTGAAGAGGATTCCCAAGAGAGTCATATGCACATTCAATTTGAGAAGTGTTGCACTGAAAGGGGGAGGAGTGGCAGAGGGAATGTTGCAAAATGCCTGAGGGAACCATCCAGACTCGTTGGTAGAACAATGTAGCAGAGGAAGGAATAGTGAACTAGCTTGGAAACTGGGAGAAAGCATTTCTCAGAAGCTGAAAAGGGACATTCAATGAGGAAAGGGCTAGACCCTAAAATCAAATATTTTAAAAGGCTTCGGGAAGGTATGTCTGTAGAATCTGCCTGGCTTTGGCATGAGAGAGCTTCTTGGGGCAGAAGAGAAGCCAGATTGTGAGGACTGTGATCAGGAAAGAGTGACTGAAGGGTTTGCCTTGCTTGAGAAGTTCAGCAGCTTCGGTATTGAAAAGAGGTGGGAGAAATGCTTTGGGGGTTAGGAGCACTTGGTCATGGCAAAGGGAAAGCAGAGATGTGGGAGTGCTTGAACATGCTTGCTGAAGAGGGACCTGGCTGGTTCTGGGTGGTGGTAGAATGCAGTAAGGGTAGAAGAGGGCCTTCCCTTGGAGGACTGGAGGAGACATCTCCCTGGCACAGAGAAGAGGGGCTGTGGATGATAGCAAGATAGATGGAGAAATGTATGCCAGTGTCCGAGAAAGTTTTCTCAGTTCTGGAGGAGGGAGACTCTCCTGCTAAGAATGGATAGGAGAATGCAGAGAAAGCTGAAAAAGAGAAGCAGTTTTACTCTCTTAAAAAACTCTTAACAGTGATGAAGGGTATCTTTACCTTCCTCTTCTTGAGATTACAAAATTATCTTTAATAAACAGTATAACTGGGGGACTTCCCTGGGGGTCCAGTGGCTAGGACTCTGAGCTCCCAATGCAGGGGGCCTGGGTTTGATCCCTTGTTGGGGAACTAGATCTCACATACCACAACAAAAAATCCCACATGCCACAACAAAGATCAAAGATCCCAAGGGCCACAACAAAGACCTGGAGCAGCCAGATAAATATTTTTTTAAAGCAACAACAAAACTGTATAACTGGGTACTTGCTTAGCTGTCTGGGTTGGGATTTTAGCAAGTTGGGAGCTGTTGCCTTATGGGTGACTATGTGTGAGCCAGCGCCTGGTGCTCCGTTTTGGCTGCTCCAAAGCAGCCCAGTTTATTCCACACTTTAGGTCGTTCTTTCTCACATCCCAGCCCTTTGGTTTCTGACCCCCAAGGCTATTGAATTTGTAATCTTGAAATGCCTAGTCACACCCAATTGGGCAGATCTAATGGCTTTTTTCCATTTATCTTCTCCCTACTTTTCTGCAACATTTGAAAGTATTGACTAGTCCCTGTCTGATAAAACTGCCTTGTATATTTTTAAACCAACAGTATTTAGGTATAACTTACATTCACAAAATGTACCCATTTTTAGAGTGTAGTCTGTTGGGATTTGACAAATGTGTATTCTCATAGAACTACCACCACAATTAAGATAGAGAACACTTCCATCATTCCATAAGACCCCAAGACACCACAGGAATATAAATATAACCATATAACAGCCATTCTTTTGTGTCAGCTTCCTTCACTCTCCCCCAGACTCCTCTCCCATTCAGGCTGCCCATTGAGCAGAGTTCCATGCGCTCTACAGTAGGTCTTGTTGGTTATCCATTTTAAATATAGCAGTGTATACATGTCCTGTGTCAACTTCTTTTGCTTAACGTGATGTTCTTGAGATTCATTCATATTGCTGTATGCATAAAGTATATTCTCTTTTATTGCTGACTAGTAATCTTCCAATGAATTGAAAACCCACAATTTTTTTTTTAAGACAGGAACAGCACCTCAAAGGGAAATGTACTTCTCTGAAAAGGCCTCAAATGTTCTCTTCTAATTTAATTTAATTTACTTATTTTTGGCTGTGCTGGGTGTTCATTGTGCTATTTGGGCTATTCTCTAGTTGCAGTGAGAAGGTTTCTCATTGTGGTGGCTTTTCTTGTTGCGGAGAACAGGCTTCAGCATGCATGGGCTTCAGTAGTTGCGGCTCCCAGGCTCTAGAGCACAGGTTCTGTAGTCGGGACGCATGGGCTTAGTAGTTCTGTGGCATAGGTGATCTTCCTGGACTAGAGATCTGACTTATGTCTCCTGCACTGGCAGGCGGATTCTTTACCACTGAGTCACCAGGGAAGCCCCACAATTTCTTTATCTGTCCACCTGCTGGTGGACATTTGGGTTGTTTTCAGGTTTTAGCTATCATGAATAAAACTGCTATGAACATTAATATACAAATATTTGAGTGAACAAATATTATTTAGGGGGAGTAGATATTTAGAAATACTCCACTATATGATAAGTACACATTTAAGGAAATGGCAAATTGTTTTTCCTAAGTGCTTGTATTCCTAAGAGCAAAATGAAAGAATTCCAGTTGCTCTGCATATTGTCAGTCTTTAATTTTAGCCATTCTAATGGGTGTGTAGTCATGTCTCTTTGTAATTTTCATTGACATTTCTCTAATGATTCATCATATTGACAGTCTTTTTCTATGTTTATTTTCCATTCCTACACCTTCTTTTGTAAAGTATCTATTCAAATACTTAACCCACTTCTAATGTTTTATTCTTCTTAAGTTGTGAGAGTTCTTTATGTATTCTGGATACCAATCCTTTGTAAGATATATTTATTGTAAATATTTTCTTCCAATGTATGACTTGCCTTTTCATTTACTTAACAATGTCCTAACATAGCAGAAAATTTTAAAATATTTACTTATTTATTTTTGGCTGCATTGGGTCTTAGTTGCAGCATGTAGACTCTCTAGTTGTGATGTGTGGGCTCAGTAGTTGCCCTGAGGCATCTGGGGTCTTAGCTCCCCCATCAGGGATCAAACCCACATCCCTTACACTGGAAGGTGAAGTCTTAACTGCTGGACCACCAGGGGGTTCCCAGTAGAAATGTTTAATATTACTGAGACTAAATTTATCAGTTTTTCCTTTCGTGATTTATATTTTGTGAGTCCTAGCTAATGAATCTTTGCGTATTCCACAATTAAGGAAATTTTCTCCTATAAAACTGCCTTATATTGAACCTTGCTACTCCTCCACTTGGTGATTTGTACCATCCTAAATTATGTCCTTGTAGTCTATTTCCTTTCTGACTCCTCTTCTCCCTGTCTCTTAATCATGGACATTTCCAAGCTTCTTCTCCCTTTGGTGATCAAATAATGCATGCTTGTTATAAAAGAGTTAGAGGACAAAGAAGTGCAGTAATCATTATAATAATAGAACCAATTTCAAGTGCCGCACCAGCATAATGCCATCTGGAGGGTGGTAAGATACGACGGACAGGAGAGCACATCTGGAAGTCAGGCTTCCTAAGCTTGAATTCTGTTTCTCCCATCTTCTGGTTGCATGGTCTTCAGCAGTGGTTCACTCCTGGAAAATTTACAGGATCCGATAGCAGTTTGCAGTAGGATCTTTGGTAGCAAAGCCTACAGAGAAAAAGCATCAGGAAAATGACGTACTTCTTCAAGATCTAGAAAGTGAAAGTGTTAGTTGCTCAGTCCTGTCTGACTCTTTGTGACCCAATGGACTGTGTAGCCCACTAGGTTTGTCTGTCCATAGAGTTCTCAAGTCAAGAATACTGTAGCTATTCCCTTCTCCAGGGGATCCTCCCAACCAGGGGTCAAACCTGAGTCTCCTGCATTGCAGGTGGATTCTTTACCATCTGAGCCCCTAGGGAAGTCCTCAAAGTCTAGAGAGATAAGGCAAAAACTTCCAAAGCTCTTCCTCAGCTGAGGCCCCACAAAGTATGCTTTCTCTCTACCCGAGAAGCACAGGGACCTGGAATATCTCTGCCCAGGGAAGATTCTTTGAATCTCAGGATCCAAGATTTTTATGCAGGGATTGATAGCGTAGGCATCTCCTGCTACTCAATCTGCCTTGGCAATTAAAATGCAGGCCCCAACGGTAAAACCAAGTACCAACATCATCAGTCTGATGTTATTGCAAACAGCCTGACAAGCCAGTAGAATGTGGCCCACTGCTCCTGGTGTATATAACAGAATCATTGCTCACTAACAGGAAGAGCTCTCTGAGGGCCACATTCTCAGGGATTGTTCCAGGGTCAGTAGTGGCTCCTTTGGAGACAGAAAGGAGAAAGTGATCATACCTGCTGTGTTTACTCTTTCCTCACAGGTGTGCTAAGTCGCTTCAGTCATGTACGACTCTTGGCAACCCTGTGGACTGTAGTCTGCCAGGCTCCTCTGTCCATTGGATTCTCCAAGCAAGAATACTGGAGTGGGTTGCTGTGCCCTCCTCCAGGGGATCTTCCTAACCCAGGGACTGAAACTGCATCTCTCTCTTACATCTCCTGCATTGACAAACGGGTTCTCTACCACTAGGGCCACCTGGGAAGCCTGGTAGCCTCTCTAAAGCTTCTTTTCTTTATCTGTAAAATGAAAAAAATAAATCCATAGGGTTCATAGGATTGTTATGAGAAGTAAGCAAGATTATACACACAGAGTTTTCAGCATTAATTTTGTACATTGTTGTTGCAATGTACATTGATACTATTAAGTATTTTCCTTTTCTCTCATGAAAAGATAACAGTACCTGTTTCATTGGTTGGTTGTGAGCATAAAATACAGGTCTAATAGATACAGAGTTTGCCACAGAGCTTTGCCCTTAAGTCTTCACTAAGCTTGGTGCCTCCTATTACCCCATTATCCAGAGGAAACCATAATTAACATTTTGTCAAATGGTGGAAGTCAAAGGTGCCTTCCACTCAGTTTATAAACAACTCATCTACACTGTGTTTTCAATAAAGCAGTGGAAAGAGTAACACCCTTTTCAAAGCTAACCTCCAGAATTGTCTCCTAAATGTTTTGTGATAGCAGGTTTTCTGGTGACTGCAGTATCTGACGTGTCTGGGAGCTCACAGCAAAGGCTGGAAGCTTTCCGGCTGTTACAACCAACCATGTGATCAAGGCCATCACCCAGACTCCTTCGCCTTGCCGGGGCCCGCAGTGTGCTTCTAAGATTCAGGTCTGTGACCGCGGACGTGCTTAACTTTCCCTCTTTCATCCAGTAAGCAGTTCTTAGCTTCTGAGTAGCAAACGTGATTCTCAGCTCCATGGAACAAGAGCCACGGAACTCCTGCCCTGTGTCTCCTGCTTTTCCCTTATTTTATGTGAAAGCATTTGTGTGTGTGTGTGTTTTAATTTTTTCTCTTTTGCTTGATAATCTGGAAGAATGCCGTATTAATTTTCAATAATCTCACTTTCTAATTAGATCTTTAGTCACCTCATTCTTCTACTACTGACAATTTATACATTATTTACTTATGTTGATGACTTAATTCTTTTAAACTTTTGATTTTATACTGGGGTATAGCCAATTAACAATGTTGTGATCGTTTCAGGTGGACAGCAAAGAGACTCAGTCATATATACATGTATCCATTCTCCCCCGTATTCCCTCACCAATCAGGCTGCCACATAGCACTGAGCCAAGTTCCCTGTGAAAGCATTTGTTCTACATTAAGTACCTTTTCATTACTTCCCTGGTAGCTCAGCTGGTAAAGAATCTGCCTGCAATGAGGGAGACCTGGGTTCGATCCCTGGGTTGGGAAGATCCCCTGGAGAAAATCCACCCCAGTATTCTGGCCTGGAGAATTCCATGGACTGTATAGTCCCTGGGGTTGCAAAGAGTCAAATACGACTGAACAACTTTCACTTTCACTTTTTGTTACATGGTGTTTTAGGAGTATACCCCCACTGGATAAAATTAGAAATGCAATAATGACTCTTGTCTTTTGCTTTGTAGTTTTTATCTTACGTAGTTGAAGTCATACTGAATTCAGCCCCCCACCACTCCCAATCCCAATTATAAGTAGTTTTCCAAGTCAAAAATTTTTTAATGATATTTTTTCATACATTTTGCTGCAGCAGATGGAGAAGGCAATGGCACCCCACTCCAGTACTCTTGCCTGGAAAATCCCATGGGCGGAGGAGCCTAGTAGGCTGCAGTCCATGGGGTCGCTAAGAGTTGGACACGACTGAGCGACTTCACTTTCACATCTCACTTTCATGCATTGGAGAAGGAAATGGCAACCCACTCCAGTGTTCTTGCCTGGAGAATCCCAGGGACGGGGGAGCCTGGTGGGCTGCCGTCTATGGGGTCGCACAGAGTCGGACACGACTGAAGCAACTTAGCAGCAGTAGCAGCAGCAGAGCAGCAAATCCTTGAATTCATGTGATATCCTCTTAATCAATGGCTTTGCAGCTTTTTGGACCACAATTCACCAAAGAAATATGTTATACATTGTTACTCAGAACTCACACACACACCCCTGAAACAGAAGTTTCATGAAACAATACTTACCCTTACTACATGCTATATACTTTGATATATTTTTTCTANGAGCAGCAAATCCTTGAATTCATGTGATATCCTCTTAATCAATGGCTTTGCAGCTTTTTGGACCACAATTCACCAAAGAAATATGTTATACATTGTTACTCAGAACTCACACACACACCCCTGAAACAGAAGTTTCATGAAACAATACTTACCCTTACTACATGCTATATACTTTGATATATTTTTTCTATCCTCTATAAATGTTTTTCAAAGATGTTGGTCAAATATACTAGGGAAAATGGGTTACTATTCTTTTTTTAAAAAAATATTTATTTGGCTGTTCTAGGTCTTAGTTGCAGCATGTGGGATCTGGTTCCCTGACCGGAGGTTAAACCTGGGCCTCCTGCATTGAAAACACAGAGTCTTAGCAACTGGACCACCAGAGAAGTCCCATCACTACTTTTAATGTTCTTGGATTCCCAAAGTGGGGTAAATGAGAATTGGTACCTCTCTCTTCTTTCCTCACACAGTCCATTTGTTCCTCCCTAGAAGCAGAGCTTGAGGTACGGATTGGGATGGGATACAGGTTATTTATTTGGGATGTGATATCAAGAAACAGAAGCAAGAAGAAGGATAGGTTAAATCAAGGTGTATTATGGAGCTAGTTGCTGCCATGGGCAAGTGGAGCTCAGTCCACTGGGGAACCCACTGGGAATGGAAAGAAGGTCCTCAGATGTTTCCTCCAACAGATGAGAGGTTGGGGCACAGTGATCTACTGACTTCCATCCTTTGTTGGTTGAGGGTGTCAAAGGTGGGTGCCTGGATGGGGGCTGTCGTCATGCATAGATGTCTCCTCATAGCCTCCACTGAAACACGAGTGAACAGGAGCATGTGATGCAGAGAACAGAAAAGCAGGAAGAGGGCAACTGCCCAGTACATCTTTCTTCCTCCTACCTGGGCAGCCTGTCTCAGGGTCTTTCTGCCATGGCAGACAGGCAGAACCTGACTATTGAACTCCTCCAGACTTGGCTCTTGACACATAAACATCATTTAGAAAAATCTTCTGTCTTTCTCAGCAAAGCTGTTTTCTTGCTAAGATCTAATTTCAACGGAGGGTATAAGTGTCTTCTAGACTGGGGGTACCTGCGTGTTTCACTGATGCCTGTCATTGCATCAGTGGGTGGGGGGATTCAGGGATATGGAAACCACTCTAAAACAAGTTCCAAAATGTTCTTTCTCTTACTTTTAATTGTGATTTGTAAATACTCACAGTATAGGATGAGTATACCATAATTTATTTAATTATAAACTTTTCTGATTTGGGACATTTTGCTTCCATCCTTGCAGTATCAAAAATTATGTTATAGCAAACATCATTGTGCGTAGTTCTTTGAGTCTCATATCATTTTTTTTTTTTTTGGTCTCATATCATTTTTACTAAGACAGAAGTTAAAGTGGAAATAGAGAGTTAAAGATATAAAAACTGTAAAAGCTTTTGATCCATTTTGATCCACTGCTTTCCACAAAGTATAAATTTAACCGATGGATACATTCACCAGTCATGTTGTGTGTATTAGGCAAACTTAAAAACATTAAAAAAAAATTCTCAATGTTGAAAATTTAGAAAGTGTAAGAAAGTAAAACAGTAACAACCCACATTCCTGAGACATCCATTAATACTGTAATATATTTTATAGTTTTTCTCACTCATATATAATATATACGTATAATTTAAGAATAAAATAGGATATGCCACATATAGAGTTTCATATTCTGGCTTTCTCCTTTAATATTACATTCCGCTTTTCAGAAAGATAATTTTAAATGGTTGCAAAATGTTTCATCCTTTTCAGCTGGGAATTATGTTTGGCTGCCACAAACAGGGTTTAACTGGCATAAACATATAACAGTTTATTTTTTTCTCATATAATGAGACATCTGGAAGGAGCCAGTCACCAGCTTTGTTACAGGGGTTCAAAGATGTCATAACTGTGGTCATTACAATTCTCCTGGCTTTTCTCTCAAGGACCCCAAATGGCTGGTGGAGCTTGAGCCATCATCTCAGTGATCAAGACAGCTAGGTCCAGGCAGCAATCCAGGTGCTTGGAAGTCTCACCCAAGGACTTCTACTTATATCTTATTGGCCGCCTTGTCTGTAAAGAAGTCTGTGAAATGTAGTATTTTTAGCTAAGTACATTGCTGATTGTAATAATAGAGGATGTTGTTTATAACAAAGAGGAGGATGGAAATTGGGCAGCTAAGCTATCTCTGCCACAGCATTATGTGGTGTAATATTTTATTTGACTAATTTCCTATAAAAGAGTATTTAGTTTTCTCTAATTTTCACCATTACACCAATTGCCATGGTAAGCATCTTTGCACAAACATCTCGATATCTCTTATTATTTCCTTATGATGAATCCCCAGATGGAATTAATAAATCAAATCATGGAATGCAAAATTGCTTTCCAGAAAGATCCTACCAATTACACTCTCACCAGCAACATGTAAAACCGTTGGGCAGTTTTTCTGAGAGTCATTCATTGAATACTTGCTTTCTGTCCAACACCAGATGGTCCCTTGAGATTCTTTTTTCAAACAGTAATATCATTCACGAATGTTAGAAAATGCAATCAATCCTTAAATAGAATATGTCAAAATGGCAATGGCTGAGCACTCTGCCTTTCATTTAATTAAATATATACCAGAAGGAAACGTCCTTGGGGGATGCACCTGCAAGGTGACATACACATTTCAGACTTGTATGTTCTTGTATTTTGATTTTTGAAGAAGTCCCTAAGATGGTTTTGATACCGATCATGACATGGCACCACGAGAGAAAGGATGACAAGGAAAAGAAACCATCTGAGAGCCTATCAAAAAATCTAAATCAATTTAAGATCTTTAAAACTTAATATTAGAAACTATTATAAAAGAGATACATCTTAGCATAACCATAGCTATTCTGTGAGCCAAAGCAGTTTTAGCAAAGTTTTGAAGCCCCATCTATTGAGTTGCATTCTAATGAAACTAGTGTTAGCAGAAACAACTCACAGCTATGTCACTGAGCTGAATTCCTCCACAACCACAANGAAAGAGCTTTGTGTGCCAAAAGGCACCTTGTAAACTTTGCCCTCTGTGGGTATTCATTTATGTTGTGTGGCGTGAAGCCAGGTCTGCTCAGAGACTAAAGGTCTTTGTGTGGAATTCCAGGTACATTACAGGCAAGTAGCTAGAGTCAGGTGATAAGAAAGTGTCTTCTCAGTGCCCCAAATCATACTGAATTGGTGGCCACTAACATAAGGCTTGTTGTGGAGAAGGCAATGGCAACCCACTCCAGTACTCTTGTCTGGAAAATCCCATGGACGGAGGAGCCTGGTAGGCTGCAGTCCATGGGGTCGCAAAGTCGGACACGACTGAGCGACTTCACTTTCACTTTTCACTTTCATGCATTGGAGAAGGAAATGGCAACCCACTCCANGCTTGTTGTGGAGAAGGCAATGGCAACCCACTCCAGTACTCTTGTCTGGAAAATCCCATGGACGGAGGAGCCTGGTAGGCTGCAGTCCATGGGGTCGCAAAGTCGGACACGACTGAGCGACTTCACTTTCACTTTTCACTTTCATGCATTGGAGAAGGAAATGGCAACCCACTCCAGTGTTCTTGCCTGGAGAATCCCAGGGACGGGGGAGCCTGGTGGACTGCCGTCTATGGAGTTGCACAGAGTCAGACATGACTGAAGCGACTTAGCAGCAACAGCAGCAGCGACATGAGGCTTGTTGAGAAGAAAACATCCTAAGAATAAAGGCAGAGTAAAGAAAAATCATGAAACACTGAAATTTAGTGACAATCTGGCTAGTGCGTTCGTTTATTCCAGTTATTGTCATTTTGCCTTTGACTTTTATTTTAAAATTTTATTTATTTATTTTTGGCTATGCTGGGTCTTTGTTGCTGCTCAGGCTTTTCTCTAGTTGCAATGAGTGGGGGTTAACTCTGTTGTGGAGCACAGGCTCTAGGGTGCACGGATTTCAATAGTGGCGGCTTGTGGGCTCAGAAGTTATGATTCCTGGGCTCCAGAGCACAGGCTCAACAGTTGTGGCGCAGGGGCTTAGTTGCTCCAAGGCATGTGGGATCTTCAAGGCCTGGGGATAGAACCCTTGTCTCTTGCAACAGCAGGTGAATTATTTACCACTGAGCCACCAGGGGAGCCCTGCCTTTGACTGTTTTAGAACACTGGAGAGATAGAAGTTAACTTGCACAAAACTGATAGTAATGTAATTAAATCCTGTGCATAGAAATGAGAACTGTCTGGTAGGACACAGTTGATTATTGCCTGTGGATATTGACCAGTTGTGCCCATTTTGCACTATCTGTAAATTCATTTCAGTTTCCCTTATGTGAGCAGAAATATGTGGTATTGAGTTCTCTTTTAAACTGTTGTAACAGCTTGCTAGTGCCCCCATTAATTAATGAATTAAATTTAATTCTTGACACTTGTTCCTTTTATGTTTGTGTAAGAATCATGGCAACATTCTCTTTTTCTAGTGAAAGTGAAAGTCCCTCAGTCGTGTCTGACTCTTTGTGACCCCATGGACTATACAGTTTGATCCCTGTGTCCAGAAGGCCCCCTGGAGAAGGAAATGGCTTCCCCCACTTCAGCGGGAAGGAGATACCCACTCCAGTATTTTTGTCTGGAGAATTCCATGGACAGAGGAGCCTGGTAGGCTACAGTCCATGGGGTTACAAAGAGCTGGACATGACTGAAGCCACTTAGCCCCCCCCACACACACACACACAAACTCTCTCACACAACACTCTGGACTTCCCTGGCAGTCCAGTGGTTAAAACTTCATACATCCAACCCATGGGGTACGGGTTTGATCCCTGGTTGGGGAACTAAAATCCCATGTGCTACATGTTGCTGCCAAAAAGTAAAAATTATTTAAAAAGAAAGAAAACCACCATGTGAATCCATTAAATAACATTATAATAATGTTTTTAATGTTTACAAAGTCAGAAACATTAAAGATCACCTCAGCATCTTAAACACTGCTTATTCTGATTTTGCTTTCTAATCAGTTCTCTTTCATCAGCCATGTATAAAATGCTTTTTCCTTTTCTAGCATTTTGTGGATCATTGTCAAAGTTTTAAAATATACGTATCTGTTAAATATTTGGAAAGGAAGCCACAAAATAACAAAAGGGGTTCTAAGACAACTGCATTTTTCTGTTTACAGCAAGGGGTGCTTGGTTTGTCCGAAGAGAGCAGTGACAGCAGTCCTGGATACAGAAAAAGCTACTATATAGTTCCAGTGCTGGTAAGTCAGGGGCATTTATGTTTCCTCAAAGAATTAAGTTACTTTGGATCAGTGTGTCTCAAGAGCAGCACTTGGGGGCTGGATAATTCTTTGTTGCTGGGTTGTGCTGCATTGTAGGATGTTTAGCCAGCATCCCTGACCTGTCCCCTCTAGACGCCACTAGCACCCTTATCCTCTATTGGGACAGTCAACAGTGTCTCCAGACATTGTCAAATGTCCCCTGGAGGGCAGAATTTCTCCCAGGCTAGAATCCTTGTTTTAGATCACTTACAAGAGAAGTCTGTATCTGAATTGTAGAAACAGCACACTGCTAATATTTGAGGGACTGGTAAAATTAAGGTGTCTAGATTTTTCAAACTTTTTGTGTATTGAACTCAAATAGAAATGTTTTAGATTCAGCGAGAACAGATTTTTTTTTTTTTCTTATCATATTCTTCTATCATATC
The DNA here is from genome assembly GCA_006410615.1 of Neotragus moschatus. Lineage (NCBI taxonomy): Eukaryota > Metazoa > Chordata > Mammalia > Artiodactyla > Bovidae > Neotragus > Neotragus moschatus. The sequence continues at coordinate 575,052 of SJYA01000230.1, read as the reverse complement.
AGAAAAATTCTGTACTGGGAATTTTAGTTTAGAAGATATAAAGTTGAAACTATTTCAATTCCAGTATCATCCTGGAGGAGATGAAAATTCTAAGTCTACAATAACAGCTACATCAGGAAAATATTTAATCATTTAGGACATAATGACTAGGATGTTTGTAGGCCACTTAAAAACTCTGTGGCTCCCTCAGCAAGAAAGATCAACAGAACTTGGGCTCAGTAAAAACTATGTGAGACTTCCCTGGTGGTCCTGNGGAGGAGATGAAAATTCTAAGTCTACAATAACAGCTACATCAGGAAAATATTTAATCATTTAGGACATAATGACTAGGATGTTTGTAGGCCACTTAAAAACTCTGTGGCTCCCTCAGCAAGAAAGATCAACAGAACTTGGGCTCAGTAAAAACTATGTGAGACTTCCCTGGTGGTCCTGTGGTTGAGAATCAGCCTTCCAATGCAGGGGACGTGGGTTTGTTTCCTTACGGGGAACTAAGATCCCACATGCCATGGGGCAACTAAGCCATGGGCTGCAACTACAGAAAGCCCACACACTGCAATGAAGACCCACCGGAGCCAANGGTCAAAGACTAATAGAGTTTTGCCAAGAAAATGCACTGGTCATAACAAACACCCTCTTCCAACAACACAAGTGAAGACTCTACACATGGACATCACCAGATGGGCAGCACCGAAATCAGATTGATTATATTCTTTGCAGCCAAAGATGGAGAAGCTCTATACAGTCAATAAAAATATATGTATATGGTTAAAATATTCAAGTTTTGCTTTGTTTTTTCCATTTAAGATATATGTTCTTAGGACATATAGTCTCCTTCATTCTTTTTAAGTAGCTGTAGGGGATTCCATTGTAAGGTATCAGTACATGTGTGTATACATGTATAGGTATGTGTTTCTGGTTTGTGGAGGGGGGAGCTTATGTATGTGTGTGATTGTATATTCACGTGGCTCTGTGTTTGTGTTTATGCCTATGACTACTGCCTCCTACTGGTGACTGTCTCTTCCATGCACTGAAAAACTGGAAGTACAAGGATCATGTCTGTGTCCAAGTGACTTTGAATTCTCAGTATCTGAGCAAAGGGGTTAGAATGATTGTTGAAACATAACTTTTACTGGCACATGAAAAGTTCTTTGCATACGAAGAGCAGTGGCAAAGAACACAGGCTCAGACCACCTGGCTTGAAATCTTTCTTACACAGCTTACTGTGAGGTCTGAGATGTTTCCTGGGAAAGTTCCTTGGCCTTCCTGGCCTGTTTCCTCATTTGTTGTTGTTTAGTCACTAAGTGGTGTCTGATTCTGCAACCCCACAGACTACAGTGTACCAGGCTTCCCTGTCCTTCACTATCTCCTTAAGTTTGCTTAAACTCATGTCCATGAGTTGGTGATGCTATCTAACCATCTCATCCTCTGTTGCTCTCTTCTCCTCCTACCCTCAATCTTTCCCAGCATCAGGGATTTTTCCAATGAGTCAGCTCTTAGCATCATGTGCTCTAATTATTGGAGCTTCAGCTTCAGCATGAGTCCTTCCAATGAATATTCAGGATTAATTTCCTTTACGATTGACTAGTTTGATCTCCTTGCTGTCCAAGAGACTGTCAAGAGTCTTCCAACTCTCACAGACATACATGACTACTGGAAAAACNTCCAATGAGTCAGCTCTTAGCATCATGTGCTCTAATTATTGGAGCTTCAGCTTCAGCATGAGTCCTTCCAATGAATATTCAGGATTAATTTCCTTTACGATTGACTAGTTTGATCTCCTTGCTGTCCAAGAGACTGTCAAGAGTCTTCCAACTCTCACAGACATACATGACTACTGGAAAAACCATAGCTTTGACTATATGGATCTCTGTTGGCAAAGTGATGTCTCTGCTTTTTAATGTGCTGTCTAGGCTTGCTGGGCTTCCCAGGTGGCTCAGTGGTAAAGAATCCACCTGCTATGCAGGAGATGCAGATTCTATCCCTGGGTTGGTAAGATCTCCCTGGAGGAGGACATGGCAACCCACTCCAGTATTCTTCCCTGGAAAATCCCATAGACAGAGGAGCCTCAGTTCAGTTCAGTCGCTCAGTTGTGTCCGACTCTTTACGACCCCATGAATCACAGGACGCCAGGCCTCTCTGTCCATCACCAACTCCCGAAGTTCACTCAGACTCACGCTCATCCAGTCAGTGATGCCATCCAGCCATCTCATCCTTGGTCGTCCTCTTCTCTTCCTACCCCCAATCCCTCCCAGCATGAGTCTTTTCCA
>SJYA01000230.1:546812-571925 GCA_006410615.1 Neotragus moschatus | reverse complement strand
TTTTTTTTCCATCTCAGGTGTACATGAGTTCCCAATCTTGATCCATGTCCAGTTCTAACTGTTGGCCTGGTGGGCTGCAAAGACTCAGACATGACTGATGCGAAGGTGCGAGCACACTTGGTTTGTCATGACTTTCCTTTCAAGAAGCATGTGTCTTTCAAGTTCATGGCCACAGTCACTGTCTGCAATGATTTTGGAGCCCAAGAATATAAAATCTGTCAGTGTTTCCACTTTTTCCCCTTCTATTTGCTGTGAAGTGATGGAACCGAATGCCATTGTCTTCGTTTTCTGAATGATGAGTTTTAAGCCAACTCTTTCACTCTCCTCTTTCACTTTCATCAAGAGGCTCTTTAGTTCCTCTTCACTTTTCTGCCATTAGAGTGGTTATCATCTGCATATTTGAGATTGTTGATATTTCTCTGAGAAATCTTGATTCCAGCTTGTGATTCATCCAGCTGGCATTTCACATGATATACTCTGTATATAACTTAAATAAGCAGGATGACAATATACATCCTTGATGCACTCCTTTCCCAATTTTGAACCAATTTGTTGTTCCATGTCTCTTTCTAACCGTTGCTTGATGACCTGCATACAGATTTCTCAGGAGACAGGTAAGGTGGTCTGATATCCCCATCTCTTTAAGAATTTCCCACATTTTGTTGTGATCCACACAGTCAAAGGCTTTATTATAATCAATGTTGCAGAAGTAGATGTTTTTCTGGAATTCTCTTGTTTTCTCTATGATCCAAAAATGTTGACAGTTTGATCTCTGCTTCCTCTGCCTTTTCTAAACCCAGTTTGTACATCTGGAAGTTCTCAGTTCACATACTGCTGAAGCCTAACTTGAAGGATTTTGAGCATAACTTTACTAGCATGTGAAGTGAGTGCAGTTATGTGGAAGTTTAAACATTCTTTGGCATTGCCCTTCTTTGGGATTGGAATGAAAATTGACCTTTTATGGTCTTGTGGCCACTGCTGAGTCTTCCAAATTTGCTGGCATATTGAGTGCAGCACTTTCACAGCATCATCTTTCAGGATTTGAAATAGCTCAGCTGGAATTCCACCACCTCTTCTAGCTTTGTTTGTAGTAAGGCTTCCTAAGGTCCACTTGACTTCATACTCTGGGATGTCTGTCTCTAGGTGAATGATCACACCATTGTGGTTATCAAGGTCATTAAGAGCTTTTTTGTATAGTTCTGTGTATTCTTGCCAACTCTTTTTCATCTCTTCTGCTTCTGTTAGGTCCTTACTATTTCCACCCTCCTCCTATGGGATTCTCCAGGTAAGAATACTGGAGTGAATTGCCATGCCCTCCTCCAGGATATCTTCCCTACATAGGGGCTAAACTCACGTCTCCTATGTTTGCTGCATTGCCGGTGGATTCTTTATCCATTGAGCCACCTGGGAAGTTGTGGATGTTTTATCATTGGAAATGGGCATATCTATAGTGCATTCTTGGTCAGTTTGTCTTACAGCAGAATCAGAGAAAAGATTTTGAGAGCACATGATTTATTGAGGGGAGACTCTCAAGAGACTGACAGGGAACAATGGGCTAGGGGAAGACCAAGTTAGGGTGTGATTCTCAGAGGGGATCTAGCTTCAGTGTGATCCACCGGGAGCTTATGAATTAGACCACAAAGTTAGTCCCACCATTAAGGCAAGGCAAGGGGCTGGGCTTTCCAGTTGGTGCTAGTGGTAAAAAAAAAAAAAAAAAAACCCACCTGCCAATGCAGGAGATACAAGAGATGAAGGTTCAATCCCTGTGTCGGGAAGATCCTCTGGAGGAGGGCATGGCAGCCCACTCCAGTATTCTTGCTTGGAGAATCCCATGGACAAATGAGCCTGGAGGGCCATGGTCCTTTGGGTCACAAGAGTCAGACATTACTGAAACGACTTACCATGCATGCACCCAAGGCAAGGGGCTAGGTTTTCGTGCCCCAGGTCCCTCAGTCATTGGCTCCTGAAAGTCACCCAGGGTTGGTGTGTGGTATAACCTCCTAGGGCAGCTCCTATGAATCGGAAGGCAAGTCTCTGCAGAAAAGGGAGAGCTGTAAACCTTTAGAAACCTTTCCCCACAGCAGCTGGGGGTGGGTGTGCCTGCTTGCTTAAGGGGATGGGGATACCACCACCAACTACTCCAGTCCCCAACTCACCAGCTCACGGTAAGAGTTAACCATTGTTGTTGTTCAGTCACTAAGCCACACTGGACTCTTTACAACCGCATGGACTGTAGCCCACGAGGCTCCTCTGTCCATGGGATTCTCCACGCAAGAATACTGGAGTGGGTTGCCATTTCCTATATGACACATAAACCATTCACAGTGAGAACAGGTAACGTGTATTGTGCTTAAACCAAATTTTATTCCAAGTGCTTTGACCTTAGAAAACTGTATCATATAAAAGAAACCCTCTAATGTCAGCTAATTTTATTACCACATTTAACAGCTGATTTCCAAAAACATATTAAGTATTTAATAAATGAGGGATAAAACACATGTGCAAGGAAGGTGGCTTTCTCGTCTCTTGGATTAGTGCCTGCATTCTTCACTGTTCTTGTTTCATTAAGTTTTCATACAGTATTTTAGACCTTGTGTATCCTGTGGGTATTGAGTTAACATGAGCTATTTCAGTCATTTTAAAGACTTCCATGTTTCTATTTTTATTGACGTTCAAGGGGTGCTTGAACAAATGTGCATTAGGTTATAGTAAGAGAGCCCAGGAATGCCTGGCCTGCTTGCTGATTATCCCCATCCACCATGCTGGGATTCCTAAGGAAATTGGGCAAACGGGGAAAACTGGGAGAGAAAAATCAACGAGCCCTTTTAGCAGCATCTGTGTCCACCAGTCAGGATTGGATCAGAGAGGCAGGAGCATGAAGAGAGCTACCTAGTAAGGGGTTTACGGAAGGCACTTGACCTGTCTGAGCAGTGGGACCTGTGTGAGGCTGTTGGTTCTGCTTTTTGGCCCGGGGACACAGACTCTGCAGGGCAGGCTGTTGGGAAGGGAAATTGAATGTGAAGTGGGGGAAGCCAGGATGAGCTGGAACCCGGGTTTTTTCCTGGTGTCCCCAAATCTCCCACTTTGATGATAGGAGTCCTGCAGGAGTCCAGCTGGTGCCTGTCACAAAGCCAAGCAAGCCCCTGACTCAGGAATCAGAGAAGCTGAAGGGGGATGGATGGGGTGGCAGCTGGAATTGTTGTGGGTGGGGCTATAGCACGATGCCACCAAGGTGCTGGGGACCCCTATAGCAACCTTCCCAGAGTGCAGAAGATGCCCCCTCTTTCACCTTCTAAATTGTGCACAGAGTATCTTTTAGGTCCACACAGACTCAAGTACGCAGGGGAATCTGGGTGGCACAGTTTCAGTTTATATGGGACGCTTCAGGAGTCTTTCCTCCTAGTTTGATGATCAAACGTGGAAGGGAACTACACAGCCATGAGGACACAGCGGTGGTGGTAGGAGGTGTGGTCACACCAGGACCATTGCATCCACCACATCCGGCAACCCTAGGATGGTGACTGCTCTATCAGCCTGATTCCTGAGGGGTCTTGAGGATCACAGGCTCCCCAGGGTCCCATGAAGGGCAAAGAGGGTGAATGAGACAGAAATCTAGTTTTAGGCCACTGGATTTGGAGGTCCTCACCAGAGGTCAGCCTAGACTATTCTGACCAATGCATCTCCTTCTCTCCTTTCTTCTCTATTTTTCTTAACCAATAATTGATAACTTCCAGGAGGGCTTACAACCTTTCTTTCTATATCTCCATCACATATCTCGAAATCTAAATCCTGGAAGCCTTAGAGAAAGAAGAAGACAGAGACAAAGAGGAAATTAAGAGAGGTCCCAAGTCCATCGACCACTCATTTACCCTAAGAGCCAGGCCTTGTCTAACTCTGCTTAACACACTGAGAAAAGAAGTTAAGAAATACAAGCCAGAGTGAAGGGAAATATGTGCATGTGCCTTTATAACGTGTCCCAGGAATGCCCTGGAATGCTGGCTAGATCATTAATTCCTCTCCTAAAAGGAGAGCTAATGGGCTGAGCTGGTAAAGACAGAGAAGGATGATATTCCATTCCTTGCCATGCTGGAAGGTTTTATACTTTACAGGTGAAGTTTTGTACTATNGTCTAACTCTGCTTAACACACTGAGAAAAGAAGTTAAGAAATACAAGCCAGAGTGAAGGGAAATATGTGCACGTGCCTTTATAACGTGTCCCAGGAATGCCCTGGAATGCTTTCTAGATCATTAATTCCTCTCCTAAAAGGAGAGCTAATGGGCTGAGCTGGTGAAGACAGAGAAGGATGATATTCCATTCCTTGCCGTGCTGGAAGGTTTTATACTTTACAGGTGAAGTTTTGTACTACAGAGTCCATGGAATTCTCCTGGTCAGAATACTGGAGTGGGTAGCTGTTCCCTTCTCCAGGGGATCTTCCCAACCCAGAATTTGAACCCAGGTCTCTCACATTTCAGGTGGATTCTTTACCAGCTGAGCCACCAGGGAAGCTTAAGAATACTGGAGTGGGTAGCCTATCCCTTCTCCCGTGGATTTTCCCAACCCAGAATTTGAACCAGAGTCTCCTGCATTGCAGGCGGATTCTTTACCAGCTAACAGGAAAGCCCTTACAGGAAGTTAGTAGTGTTTAAATGGATAGTTGCATGATTACAACATTCCGCGATTACATAGCTGAGGGTGCAGCCCTAGGACTGTGTCTGATTTGAACAGTAGTTCTTGTGATTATTATTTTTTAGCATTTTTCCCATCCCTGTAGCTCCCAAAGGCTCCTGGTCAGGAAAGAAGGTTTTAAGGCCTTCTGGAAGTTACGAATTATTGGTTAAGAAAAATGGAGAGGAAAGGAGAGAAGGAGATGTACTGGTCAGAATAGTCTAGGCTGACATCTGATGAGAACCCCCAAATCCAGTGGCCTAAAACTAGATTTCTGTCTCATTCAATCTCTTTGTTCTTCACAGGACCCTGGTGAAGCCTTTGATCGTCAAGGCCCCTCAGGAGTCAGGCTGATAGAGCAGTCACCATCCTGGGGTTGCCGGATGTGGTGGGTGGTTACAGCAATGGTCCTGGTGTGATCACACCTCCTACCACCGCTGCTGTGTCCTCACAGTTGTGTAGTTTCCTCCCCTGTTTGATCATTGCACTAGGAGGAAAGAGTCCTGAAAGGTTTCAGTCATGTAGTCAAGGGACACTTGTCACCTCTCACTATGTGAGAGGTCATGACAAGCGTCATGACACCACCTAACCATACAGGCCTGTGAATGGATAAGAAAGGTGCTGAGAAAGCCAGAAATATTTAGAGGCAACCACTGACTCACACAGAGATGTCAGGGAGGGGGGTGTGGAGTAGAATTCTGTTCAGTTAGGACCTCTGGGGAATGAATTACAATGACCAAAGATATTTGAGAGTCTTCCTTCATCTCTCATCCTATACATGACAATAAATATCTATTCCCAAGTCACTAGTTCTTGAAGAGATGGGAATTCTTAAAGAGATGGGAATACCAGACCACATTACCTGGTTCCTGAGAAACCTGTATGCAGNCAGAGTCTTCACTTGCTCTTCATCACCCACAGCATAAGACCCAAACTCCTTGTGTTGTGGCCAGTCTAATAGCTATCTGGGCCCACAGGAAGATTCAGGTTTATGCTAGTGGACAGGTGGTGGCAGGGGCCTTCATCAGGGCTCTAAGAAGAGACCTTGAGGGCCCTGAGTGGATAAAAGTCACAGAGTGGGAAAAAGACAATGTCTGCCAGCTTGGTCCAATACCAACACCTAGGTATAATGCTATGTCTGTCACTGAGATGGGTTTAGGCCAGATTTCTAGGCAAGGGGTGCTGACTACAAAGATCAAAAGGGTTATTTTTAGAAAAAATATCTGGAAGTTCATTCAAGGCAGCCTTGTTTGGGATGTGGGTAATATAAAAGGTGGGGGTAGAGACTGCCGCCCCCACAGGGGGACACCCAGCCCGGCATTTCTGCACTGGTGTTGTTATCAGGGACCACGGTAGGGCAGGCCTGGGCCCAGATGAAGAATCTTGGTGCAGTGTGGCTTTGGCAGATACGAGTGGGAGATGGAGCTGGCCATTTTGATAGCAAGTGAAGCGACCATTCCTTGATTGTGGTAGTGAATGTCAGAAGTAATGGCTACACACACATGCCCAGGAGAAGGCGGATCAGATGAAGAAGAAGATGGGTGTTCTACAAGTTAGCCAGGGAACTGGGTTCCAGGTGCACAAAGGGCCCACTCAGAGAGCATCCGGAAGTAATTTATTCATCTGTTCAACAGTTAACTAGACACCTACTACTTAGGGAGTAAACAAACTGAGCAGAGTTCGTTTATGTTTACCAGAGGGAAGGAATTGGGGGAAGGGAGAGTTAGGGAGTCTGGACTGGACATGTACACATCGTTATATTTTAAATGGATAACCACCAAGATTCTGCTATATAGCACAGGGAACTCTGCTCAATATGTGGCAGCCCGGATGGGAAGTTAGGGGGAGAATGGATACATGGGTATGTATGACTGAGTCCCTTTGCTATCCACCTGAAACTATCACCATATTGTTAATCAGCTATACTCCAATGTAAAATAAAAGGTTTAAAAATAATGAACAGAGTTCCTGACATCAGGGAGTTTACAATCCAATGGGACATATTGGCAAAAAAAAAACAACCAAAACCCCAATTTAACAAATATTTGAATGTACTTGTGTGTACGTGTATGTGAGTGTGTGTGTGTGTGTGTGTGTGTGTGTGTGCATGTTAAGTTGCTTCAGTCATGTCTGACTCTTTGCAACCCTGTGGACTGTAGCGCATCAGGCTCTTTGGTCCATGGGATTCTCCAGGCAAGAATACGGCAGTGGGTTGCCATCCTCTCCTCCAGGGGATCTTCCCCACCCAGGGATCAAACTTGCATCTCTTATGTCTCCTGCTTTGGCAGGCAGGTTCTTTACCACTAATGCCACCTGGGAAGCCCTTAAATATTTGTTCTATAATATAATAGAATTTCAATAGTGTATATATATACTATTTTACTGTTTACTATATGCTTTTAGATAGTGTATTAGGTAAGAAACTGTATTTCTTCAATTGTGAATCAGTAAAATTACATTACTATGATCCTCATTTTTACTCCTAGGCTTTTGTAGCTGGGAGATCTTCAAGGTCATCTGTAGTACTGCTACAGCTCTCAGAGACTCCGCAGGCCTTGAGTGTGACGGATGACAAGTCCTCAGCTGATGGAGATGGGGAAGCAGGCTGGGTCAGAGCGGGTCTAGGCCAGGGGACTAATGCTGTCATCACCAAGGAAGGGACACAGATGCTACCACTGCAATGGCTAAAGAGACATTTGAAATCTTGTCTTAGTCCAGGTCAGCAATGATGTCCAAAAGTCTCTGCAGGTGGACCATGCCAGGAAGCTCTGGTCACAGGTGCTGTCAGTGAGGGTGAAAGGTCTTGGTTCTATGAGAGTCCATTCTGGAAGAAGCAGGATGGTGCCTATGGCAGCTTCTATGCCATAGAAGCATCCTGGAATGTAGGCAAGGGCTGGGAAGGTTGTCAGTGACCCATGATTCAATGAATATTTATTAAGTTTTTATTGTGTGACAGGCTGTGTGCTACGTGTTAGGAATACAGTGATAAAGTCTCAAAGACCCTTCCCTAATGGAGCTTATATTCTGCTAGGTCTCGACCTAGAGAGCTGTAGATTCTATTCCTAGTGGAAATCTGTATTATAAATTATGAACCGAGTCTAGTGGTAGAGACTGGCCAGATATCTGGGTGGCAGTAGCAGTTTTATGGCTCTACAAGAGATACTGGGAATTCCAGCCAGATCAAAGAATTGAGGCAGGAGGTGAGGATGGAGTGCTAACACCATCAGGATCAGTCTCCATTAACTCAGAGCAAGGGGTCTAGTCTGCAGAGAGTCTGGAAGGCAACCCATCCATGAATGGCCAAGACTGGGGACAGCCACTCTCCTCCCAGCATCCCTGAACATTAGTGCAGCTCAGTCACCGTGCCCTGCAGCCAGCAGCCAGGGACGAGGAGTCACACACACGCCGCCCTTTTTGCTTTGGCTTTTTCTCTGATTCTCATTACCAACCCCTTCTCCCCTCAGATTCATCATAGGAAAGTCCCTCAGTCTTGGTGACGGGATTGTGTTTCTTCTGTTTGACACTGGGGTCCCTGTTGCATTTAGCTTATACTCATTCTCAGACTCTTTAAGCTTTTGACTGTTCGGGGTGGAGTTCCTATCCTGAATATTCTTGATGCCAGGCTTTCACGGGTGCTCACCTGGCCTGCATCCTGGTTAAGCCCGCATCAGCAACCTTTAGGAGAGTCCTGATCATTTTGCCATGAATCCACGGTTTCAGGGACAAGCCTGTTGCTATAGCAATATGGATGTCACTCTGCTTTGGGACTCTGAGGACCTCGCGAGAGGAACACCAACCTCCTTAGGGAGATAACCAGCCCTGTGGGCCAATTACCAGAGGAGAGGGCAAAATGCCTCCCTCACTTAGTCCTGGCAGGCCCTGTGGCCAGCAGTCCCTCCTTCTCCCTAGAGCAGCTTCTGTTCCTGACCCCAGGGAGATCTAGAGGGAATCCAGAGAATTGCCAGGTTTCATTATGCAGCTTTGAATCTGCATGTTGATTGTCTAGAGAGGCCCGAAGGATGACATTTCTCTTTTCTCACCGAACTCAGGATGTAGAAAGACGATAGTCTCACCCACACACCTAGTAATCCCTCTAAGAAGGTTACACAGGTTTTTGCCCTCAGAGTCTTGGAGATCAAATCTGTCAAAGCTTTTATTTCTGTTTTCCTTGGTCAGGGTCCAAAGTGCAGCCTTCGTCTCCATGCCTAAATGGTCATTTGATCCCCTTCCACCATCATCCTCATGAAGCTTTGTACATCCTTCTGTCCCAGCCTTGCACTCCTCTCCTTCTCATTCTCCTCCATCTTGGCCTCTTGAATCCTTTCTCCATAATTAGTAAATTGCCCTACCTGCACAATTTCTTTTATAGCTCTCCCTTACCTCCTGCCTCCTCTCTTGCTGAAGCTGTCTTCATCCCTGAGAGTCTTCTCATATGATTACTATTTTCTTCCATACTTTATTACAAATAATACAAACTCAACTAATTGACTTAATGAAGTAGGGTTCATCTTTCTTCACATAATCAGAAATGTGGATATAGATCACTATTTGTATTAGTTTGGTGGCCGGTCAAAACCCAGACTCACAGCTCTGTGATCATCTTTGCCCTTTCTTCATAGTTGTAATCTCTTTGTCACAATGTGGCTGCTGCAGTCCAGCTACCACATCTGAATTCCAGGCAGAGTTAACGGTTGGTGCCTGCATCAGGAAAGCCAAAACATTCTCAGATTCCCTAATGAAATTAAGTTTAGGCCTCATTGGCTAGAAGTATGCCACATGGCCACCTTTTGATCCAAGGGAATCTAANTTAGTTTGGTGGCCGGTCAAAACCCAGACTCACAGCTCTGTGATCATCTTTGCCCTTTCTTCATAGTTGTAGTCACAATGTGGCTGCTGCAGTCTAGCTACCACATCTGAATTCCAGGCAGAGTTAACGGTTGGTGCCTGCATCAGGAAAGCAAAAACATTCTCAGATTCCCTAATGAAATTAAGTTTAGGCCTCGTTGGCTAGAAGTGTGCCACATGGCCACCTTTTGATCCAAGGAAATCTAGGAAGGAAATCTATACTTGCTGGCATATTGCAGCCTGGAACAAAATCAGGATTTTGTTAGTAAGGGAGAAGAGGGATAAAGATATCAAGCAGTGTCTGCTGCAGTCCCTCTCTAACTCCCCAACACTATATTTCCACTGTCTTGTTAAAACCCTGCTTTGCACACATGCCATTTAGATCTCCTACTTTTCTCCCTGTTGTTGCTGTTGTCTACTTGGGCAGGGGTTCCTCTCATTCATTCTCTACGTTGGCAATGGGTAAAAAGCCCACCACTACATGGGACAAGCCAGTTCTTTGCTCCCTTCTCCCAAGCCTTGATCAGTCTGTGTGACAGCTATGTCCAGGTGAGTGGCCTGGCCATCGCTGTGGCCACTCAGATGCTCTTCATCCTTTCATCTTCAGTGATTTCCTCTCCATTTTGGCCAGCCACTCCCATGTACAGTCCCTGGATATTATCATTACCTATAATATTACTCCTCCAAAATTATCAGTCTGAGTACTCCTTTGCTTTACTGTAACCTCCCCTGCTTCCTGCTGTTTATTCTACTGTTCTCCCACCAGCCCTTCTTTAACGTTATTGGTACTGTCTGTCCTCTGCTATCTTCCAATTCATCAACATTCCCCTTTCTTAACTTCCCTTATGATGGGAGTTCATGAGCAGTATTTCTAGACGCCCTTCTCTGCCCTACACGTTTCTACTTCCATCTCTACCCCCCTAGACTTCCTAGTCCCTCTGTTGCCTCCACTTGTCTACACTTCTGAACCCAGTTGTCTGTTTCTCTGTGCCTACATCCAAGCATCTGAGTATTACCCAATGAGGCAGATTGATTCCACCGTAAGTTCAAGGTCATTAACTTCAAACAGTTCCTCACACTACACAAAAACTTACTGCAGTCCTGTCTCTCATTTTCCCATTCCCACAGGGGCTGTCTCAAGCCTTTCTCTTTTCCGGAATCCTCCAACCTGCCTTCTTTTCTTCCCTGACCTCCCCGTACTAAATTACTGGGAAAGTAGGATCTCACATAGAAACTTTCTTAATCTCCTGAGTATTTCTGCAGCTGTCCTGTGGGTTTCCTGTTCTAATAACAGAGCTATTTCACCTCCCATCTAAGGAGAGTCCCCTTTTGCCTTCCAGGAAGCTTATAGTTTCTACTATTTCTTTTTCCTTCCTGTATATTCCTTTTTCTCTTACCTGAATCTTTCCTGCTTTATTTATATGTCTTCTCATTTAAAAATAAAATAACGATCATGGTCCACTTTCAGCTCCTTGATCTCTCTTCTCATCTTCAGAAGTCAAATTCTGTCAAGAATTTCCTGTCTCCATTTCTGTTATCACCCACCCTCAATCCATACTATTCTGTCTTCCAGACCTACCTTTGCTGGAATTGTGAACCATTACTTTCATACCTGAATCAGCATTTCATATTTCTCTTGCTTGACCACTCCTTAATTTGGGGGAACACTGTCTTGTACTGACTTACATGATTCAACTTTCTACTAACTTCCTTTCTCTCTCTCCAGCTGTTCCTTTTCTGTCTCCTTTGCAAAATCACCTCTCTCTTCTTGCCAGTACACGATGGAGATCCTCTAGACTTGTTTCAATAATCTCTCCTCCTCCATTTTATACTTTGCCTCTCAGGATGCATGCATATCAAGTCTATAACTTTAGTCCAGAATTTTCTGTGCTCCTGATCCATATCAAATTTTCAGCTTACTATTTTTCATATCAGATATGCATCTGTTTAGGTCATCTGTATTAATTATCTATTGCTGTGCAACAAATTACCCCCAAACCCCAAACCGCACACATTTATTATCTCATAGTTTCTGTGGGTCAGGAATCTGGGTGTGGAGGAGTGAGCTCCTGTAGCTCAGGCTCTCAGGAGGCTGAAATCAAGGCATCGGCCAGGGATGCAGTCAGCCCAGGAGGACAGAGGAAGACCTACTTCTAAGCCCACTCATGTAGCAGTCGGTAGGTCTCAGATCCACACTGGCTGTCACTCAAAGACATCAGTTCCTTACCCTGGGGCCTTCTCATAAAGCTTCTTAAAGCATGGCAGCTGGCTTTCCCCAGAGTGAGAATTCAGAGAGGAGAGGGAGAGGAAGACAGCAGTCTCTTTGAAATTGACTCTCAGAAGGGACCTTCCATCACTTTTGCCTTATTCTGTTCATTAGAAGGAAAGCAGTAGGTCCGGTCACCCACGAGAGAGAGGGATTGTATGACGATGCGAATACCAAGTCAGGTGTGAATATCATGTGACGTGTCACATGACCTCCTATTCATCATCCTATTGCTGTACCTACAGCCCTACACCCAGCAATAGCAATGGGGCTCTACTCCTAGTTTCTCTTTTTCAGTGACTGATACATCCATCAAGCCTGTTCAGCAACCCAGAAACCTAGGGATCATTCTGGACTGTCTTTTCAATCTCAGCTTCCCATATTTGATCATAAGTTCTGCTCAGCTTTTTGCTCACATATCACTCAAATCTACTCCCTTATCTCTACCCCTTCAGCCTGACAGAAGCAAACACCATTTCCTGCTTGGGCTTGCAGTTTATCTTACTGACTGGTCTTCTCCCCCATCCACTCAGACCACTTCCCTTCCAATATACATTCTATGTTGCAGACAAAGGAATCTCTTCACCATGGAAATCTGATTGGGACACTCTTCTGCTTAAAACCACTAAATAGCTTCCCATCTCTGTCAGGAGCCAGCACGGGAGATCCCACCCATGACAAGGTCATGCGGAGAGACCAGACGGGGCAAGGCGAGTCAGGTCTCAAGGGGTCCTCTGCCTGAGCATCTACCCCGAAACCAAAATCTGTCTGTTTACTGTCTGCTATACTATCCTCTTCTGACATTACAGGGGTCTATACCCGACCACCTTTCTCTGGAAAAAGTTAACTTAGAGTTCCAACTGGTCTCCTGCATATGAAAGGAGTGTCTCAGCTCAAATCCCTCTGATAGCTCTCTAACTTGCCTGACAGTTAGAGACTTTTACAACCTGTGATTGTTTACAGCCCCCCAACCACAAGAGGCACGAAGCTTAAAACATCTTAAAGATACAGAGCCTTTTAGAGCTAAGAATTAGTTTGGTAAAGGGGTTCATTGTTGAGCTAATGTTTGCCACCAGGCCTCCATATCCTTTATCTTTTAGGCACCTGGGAGGATATTAATCAATGTAATCAGGATGCAGAAATAGGAATATAGTAGTTTTGATGTTAGCAATACTAGACTTTTGAGTTAATGAATTTTCTCTTTGTTATAAATCACTGTACTCCTCTTTCTTTGTTATAAATTGTTGTGTCTTTTTTATGTAAGAATGTAACCTTAATTAGTGCTTTCTGAGCGTGGCACCAGACTTTAGTAAGAACAACACTTTTAAGGCAAATAAGTTTTCTGGTTGATGGACCCTTATCAGAAAAGGGCCATAAATGCTAATAGGCCTCCTGGCCAGAAGATGATGTAAATCACCTAAGACTTGTGTATACAGCTAGGTATGCAGAGAGAAAGCCTGGTCTCTATAAGAGTCAGAGCTGCTGACATTGCATAACTTTGTATTACCCATTGATATCTATGTACAACTAAAAGTATAAAAGCCTTTCCTGGAAAATAAGGGATGGATCAGTTTTTCCGACCAGTTCCTGGAAAGACTGGCATCCCCCGTGTCTTCTTTTCTTTCTTACTCTATTTTCTGGCTGATTCCCATCCAGGGCATAGAGGCTAGCCATGTCTACTTATTTGCAGGGGCTTCTAAGACCCACGTGAGAGGGAGCCCAAGGCGGGGCACCCTCTGCTATTCAAGCGGTTGCCTGTGGCCCTACGTAGACGGTTCAAGTCCCTTGTCTCGGGGCTTTATTAGCTTTCTGTGTAAACCAAGGAATACAGCCTCTTTCTCTCCTCTATTCTCATAACTGCAAACTCTTTCCTTATTTCTTTCTAAATCTATATCTCTTTCTCGCCACGCTGTCCCCGCTTCGAATTATCCTGGATCCACCGGGGCTGGACCCTGGCATGTTTCCTATTGGAGCGCTGAAGAACTGATGAGCAAATTGTCTGAGCACCAAAGAATCAATATTTTTGAACTGTGGTGTTGGAGAAGACTCTTGGGGGTCCCTTGGACTGCAAGGAGATCAAACCAGTCAATCCTAAAGGAAATCAGTCATGAATATTCGTTGGAAGGACTGATGCTGAAGCTGAAACTCCAATACTTTGGCCACCTGATGAGAAGAACTGACTCACTGGAAAAGACCTTGATGCTGGGAAAGATTGAAGGCAGGAGGAGAAAGGGATGACAGAGAATGAGATGGTTGGATGGCATCACCAACTTGATGGACATGAGTTTGAGCAAGCTCCAGAAGTTGGTGATGAACAGTGAAGCCTGGCATGCTGCAGTCCATGGGGTTGCAAAGAGTTGGACACCACTGAGCAACTGAACTGAACTGAACTTCCTATTAGAGGAAGACAGGACAGCGCAATAACCTATACTGTTCTTTGTGGTCCTTTCCACCTCCCAACCTCACCTCACATCAGCTCCCCTCTCTTGCCTCTGTCCAAGCATACTGGCTTTCTTTCAGCCCTGCTAGCCACAGGGCCTTTGCACATGCTGTTCCTCTTTAAAATATTCTTCCATCTTTTTCCCAGTTAACTCCTATTCTGAGCAAGCTCCAGGAGATGGTGAAGAACAGAGAAGCCTGGCATACTGCAGTCCGTGGGGTCGCAAAGAGTCAGACATGACTGAGTGATGAATAGAATTTAGATCCTATTCAGTTTTTAGATCTCAACCTAAGGATTGTTTCCATGGGACATTCCCCTTCCAGAGCCTCAGAACTCATGTCCTTCTCCTTGAAGCGGCCGTCACAGTTGCAATTTTATACTAGTTTGCATGGTTGTTTGTCTCTTCTGTAAGTGCCGTCTACTCAGTCATATCATTGCNGATCTCAACCTAAGGATTGTTTCCATGGGACATCCCCCTTCCAGAGCCTCAGAACTCATGTCCTTCTCCTTGAAGCGGCCGTCACAGTTGCAATTTTATACTAGTTTGCATGGTTGTTTGTCTCTTCTGTAAGTGCCGTCTACTCAGTCATATCATTGCTGTAGCCACAACATTTAGAGTATCTGGTGCATAATCGATACTCAATAAATATATGTTAAGCTTAAATTGAATTTCTTGAGCATAACTCTTCCCTGGTGGCTCAGACAGTGAAGAATCTGCCTGCAATGCAGGAGACCCGGGTCTGATCCCTAGGTCACAAAGATCCCCTGGAGAAGAGAATGGCACCCCACCTCAGTATTCTTACCTGGAGAATCCCATGGACAGAGGAGCCTGGCAGGCTACAGTCCATGGGGTCACAAAGAGTCGGGCACAACTGAGTGACTAACACACCTCCCAAATAGATGAAGCCAAAGATCTACTGGCTTGACCTGGAGGGTATCACTGAGCCAGTATGTGAGTTAATTCTACCTGCTTATTCAGGATTCTCGAATGCTCTGGGCTTTAAATCCAGATCTGAGAAGGTCTCTGTACAGATTTAGGGATGAACTGGTCCAGACCACTTATCTTGGCAGCTAAGCCTACGTCACTGACCTTTGAAGACAATTAGAGACAAATAATCACCGGCTATCTGGCCATACCTTCTTGCCTGTTGGACCTGGCTGAATGTGGTTTGTTCTAAATGGGCCACTGGGGTTTGTTGTTTCTTTCTTTCATTGCTAGGTGGGAGGAGCTAAGGGTCCCCTGTGGCATATATGACTATTTCCATTACTTCTCTCCCTGGAAATGCCATAGCATAATGGTAATGGAAGATACTGGCTTTGTTCATCTGTCCTGTCCATAGTTCCTTGTAAGAATGAGGAACTCAGGCTCTGCCAGAACTCTGCTGATCTCTCTGTGGTGCGGATATGAAAATGCTTTTTAGTTTTGCTCCTCTCTACCTATTGGTTTACCCCAGAGTGAGTCAGAATGCCCCAAGGCTCCATTTCTGGGGCATTGACAAGCTTCAAGTACACGAGGCAGTGAGGTTGAAAATGACTTCTCTGTCAGACTGGTTTAAGCAGTTCCATACTCACTGTGTCCCCTTGCAACGCTCCCACTGCTCAGGAGTGGAATCCTCCACTTTAAAGAAGAGGAAATAAAAGCCTCCCTAGACGATGCCTCAACTGACTTCCCAAACTTAACCCATGTCAGCCCTGACCCCTTCAGCATATTGTGAAAACAACTTGATTTTAAGATTAAGTTGAATCTTTAAANGTCCCCTTGCAATGCTCCCACTGCTCAGGAATGGAATCCTCCACTTTAAAGAAGAGGAAATAAAAGCCTCCCTAGACGATGCCTCAACTGACTTCCCAAACTTAACCCATGTCAGCCCTGACCCCTTCAGCATATTGTGAAAACAACTTGATTTTAAGATTAAGTTGAATCTTTAAAGTAGCAGGAATTTAGCAAAGAGTTTTTTTTTTTTTTTTTTTTTTAAAGCAAGGAATGGCATGGTGAATTGAGGATGTGGGAAAAATTAAACTGATAACCTCTTGTGCTGAGTTTCAAAAAGAGAACTGGAGCAAGGACCCAAATTGGGTTATAAGGAAAACCCAAAGCAAGAAATGTTCAGGGCTTAGACTAAACCTGTAGCTGAGGGATTATTGAGAATTGGATGAATCTGAGAAGTTTGGGCAAGAAGAAGCAATAAGGCCTTTAAGAGTGGGCAGAGCTATGCAGTGATTCTNTGGGTTATAAGGAAAACCCAAAGCAAGAAATGTTCAGGGCTTAGACTAAACCTGTAGCTGAGGGATTATTGAGAATTGGATGAATCTGAGAAGTTTGGGCAAGAAGAAGCAATAAGGCCTTTAAGAGTGGGCAGAGCTATGCAGTGATTCTACATGGAAACATTGGTAGATGTTTGCTGTCTATTTGAAGAAGCACCCAAGTGCTCCTTGTTTCCCACAATTATCACAACCACTTTCTGTTCACCTGGACCAACAGCTCCTGACTCCTCCAGGCTCCTTTGCTGATTTGACTCCATTTTCATTTGCAACACTCTCTCTCTGAGACATGCTTTTTGTTTTCACTTTGGAACTCCACACTCCACAACTGTAGCCAAGAGCTGCCCTTCCTTCTGTCCTGACCCCTGTAACCTCAGCCACCTGGTCCTGTCCTGCAAACAAGAAACTGGGGCCGGCTAGGGATGCAGTGATGAACATCTTGAATTGAGGAAGTGGAAGAGTCCTTTTTGCGCATCAGTAAAAAAGTGGCTGGAGAGGCTATGAAAAGCATAGACTGGAACAGAAGAGGAGGGTGGAGACTAGCAGGTAAGGAACAGAGAGGGAGAAGAGCTAGAGGGAGGACCAAGTTTAAGCACACTGGGCAGGCAGAAGGAGTGGCCTGCGCCATTGACTTGATCTGATCACTTGTGGCCACTTGTACATTAGTCAAGCCCTGGTTTTCCTATTTGAAAACTAAGCAGAAACTCTGTTTCTTCTATCTTCTTGCTGACATTTTTTGGCTGATTGATAGCAACTCTGCCAGTGGGTGAGCAGAAGAAATGAAGGAAGATAAAAATCAAATTGCTAAATTTTATGATTTGTTAACAGCTTTGGAAAAAGGCACAGTGGTGAGAATATTGAGCAATGGTTTAGCAATATTAATTAAAAAATGCTATTATATAAAGGATTCATGTAATTGATTTGTGCACTGCTATTCCCCAAATGCTACTGAGATCAAAGAGTTGGCAGCATTTATGTTTTATTCCTTAGAATTTCAACTTTAGATTTAACAAACAGTAGATACCAAACAGTCTTTGATATGTCTAGTAGGTGGGGGAAAGAGTTTCTTCTTATATCAAATTTGATCCAGTTAATTGAGTTTATCACTTCGATCTGTCAAGATATTTTGTGCAATATTCAGATTTTGCCTTCCATGTTGTCTCTGCAACTGTAGCAGGTATATAAGGAAGCACAAGAGGATATCCCTGGAACTGGGAAAAGAATTCTCTGAGAACTGAAATACTTCATCATAGAATAAATACAGGTTTGTAAGGTTCACTTTCATCAAATGTAAAACATCCTAACAGGTGAGTTATAATCTGTAACAGATGATGAAGGCTGGATCTCTGACTAATTAACACTAAGAAAGCAGTAACCAAAGAATCACATAACTGAAAATGAGCTTCTCTTTCTGTATACATCTCTCTCAACAGGAATGTCTGAAGCCAGCCCTCATTAGCAGATGTCCCCATATAATAAGGCACTCATTCTCTCGAGCTACAGGAGCCAGGTGGGTGAGCCACCCTCAGAGGCGAGCTGCTCAGTTGGGGCTATAACAACAGGCTGCGCTCAAAAGGGCAGGTCTGCCTCCACACCAATAGGTTAGTGTCACTTGAGAATGTGGACCCAGTTCAGGCAGGTTTTTCTAGAGTCCAGAAGTGACCGTGCAAGTCCAACATAAAACAAACCTAAAAAAAAAAATTGCAGACCACCAGAAACCTCTGCTATAGAGTAAATAATACAAGCATTGGAGAGGACAGTGTGTTAGTCACTCCATCGTGTCAAATTCTTTACCCCCTGAGCCACCAGGGAAACATTCAGTTCAGTTGCTCAGTCGTGTCCTACTCTTTGCAACCCCATGAATCCGCAGCACGCCAGGCCTCACTGTCCATCACGAACTCCTGGAGTTCACTCAGACTCACGTCCATCGAGTCAGTGATGCCATCTAGCCATCTCATCCTCTGTCGTCCCCTTCTCCTCCTGGCCTTAATCCCTCCCAGCATCAGAGTCTTTTCCAATAAGTCAACTCTTTGCATGAGGTGGCCAAAGTACTGGTTTCAGCTTTAGCATCATTCCCTCCAAACAATTCTCCAAAGGCACTCCTAGGCTGAGGTGTGGCATGTGTCCCATTCCGGTCACAAAGGAGGTGAGTTCTACCATGGGACACTCTGTGAACATTCCCCAGACAGTATTCAATTCTCCTTGCTTTAATTTTATGCTTACTAAAACAACCTTCTGCTTGCTAATTTGTTTTTACAACAAACTTGAAAACTAGCTGGAGATGATCTGAATAAGGCACTATCCCTATTTCAGTCCCTGGAAGGGGCTATTCCAGTGTGTCCATAATTAGCATTCTGATTTTCTACTGAACTCTTTCTTGAGTTTGTGTAGCATTTGTCTGCCGTAACAGCTCTGGGTAAAGGAATAAAATAGGATTCTGGTGCCGAAACCTGGGTATGTGATCCTGCCCTGTGTACCATGGTCCCTCTGTAGAAATCAACTAGCTGTCCTTTTTGTAAATGTGGCAGACACCAATTTGCTGGTGAATGAGGTTAAATCTTCAGCCTGTAATTCAAAACTCACTTATCTCATCCCTTGATTTTCAGTCCCCAGAGTTTTTTCTTTCCAGGTCCTTCCCTCTGTGACACTTCTGTCTCTTGCTACTAAGTGCTCTTTGGGTATCCATTGTCTTCCCAAGTTGTCTTTACATTTCTTCTTTACTTTCTGACCTTTTTCATCTTTAATTCCTTCCAATATTTTTTGCTCTTTTAATCTGGAAACTCTCTTGCTTTCTCAGTGATTTAACTAAGATTCCACATGTTACAGGTTCATGAGGACTGAAACATCCCTTTAGAGTTGGGCTGACTGATATGGTAGCCACTAGGCATATGTGCCTGCCAAACACATGAAGTGTGGCTGGTCTGAAATGAAAGACTGCAAAATATCTCATTCAGTTCAGTCTCTCAGTCATGTCCAACTCTTTGCAACCCAATGGACTGCAGCATGCCAGACTTCCCTGTCCATCACCAACGCTCGGAGCTTATTCAGACTCCCGTCCATTGAGTCGGTGATGCCATCCAACCATCTCATCCTCTGTCATCCCCTTCTCCCACTTTCGATCTTTCCCAGCATCAGGGTCTTTTCCAGTGAATCAGTTCTTTGCATCAGGTGGCCAAAGGATTGGAGTTTCAGCTTCAGCATCAGTCCTTCCAATGAATATTAGGACTGATTTCCTTTAGGACTGACTGGTTGGATCTCCTTGCAGTCCAAGGGACTCTCAAGAGTCTTCTCCAGCACCACAGTTCAAAGACTGGCCACATGTTGAAATGCAATATTTTGCTTATATTGGGTTAAACAAAAGTATTACTAAAATTAATTTATCCATTTTTACATTTTAATGTGGCTACCAAAAAATGTAAAAGTATATATTTAGAATAGCCATATAATTCTACTGTCAATACTGCTTTAGGAAGTCTTTATGTCTGTACTCTTTACATTTCTCTAAACAGCCTAAAGACCATATTAAAAACTTCATTTGGTTGGAATGTCCCCAGATGAATCCCTCATTTCTCTTTTCTTCCATTCTTATTCCTTCTCGAATCATTCTTATTTTCCTTTTTCTTAAGAGCCTAAAAGAAAGGGGGAATTTTTATTTTTTTGATTCAGAACCAGGCATGGGATAAACACATTTAAATGTAATGGAGATGTAAGAAAAACTGAAAATAAGCAAGACTGCCTCTAGACAATCTGTTAACAAAACACAGTAATACATACACCTGGGCAAGCCTCAGTCCCAGGGGGAAAACCAGCAACTTTAATTACTTCACCTACAGGCACTACACTGAGAATTGCTCCTTTCCACTTGAGTAGAAGCATGCACTATGCCAGAGTGAGTTGTCGGGAGTTTTGCTTCTCTTCTACAAGGTCTGTCTTCTGAGGTTCACTTTTATAAGTGTTACATAAATGGTAATTAATACAGGTAGCACACTGACAATAAATGGAGAGTCAGAGGGATCCAGGTTTGACCCTGGCTCTGCCACTTGCTAACTCAATGGCCTTGCGCCAGTTAACTTCACCTCCGGAGCCTCAAGTGCTAAGGATAAGGGGGCCATTGCTTCTGGAGGGCCAGCACCTTGCTTCTGCTCCTAGCTATTCTCTACTCTCATTTTCTGAAATCTGCTTGGCGAATATGATCATGTCTCTCACTCCCAAGAAATGTTATTCCTCCCCTCAAGTCTCATGAAAAGAGTTTTGAGGGGATCGCTGGCCTGGGCATTTAGCCTCTGCCTGCTGCAGTCTGCAAGAACCCAAAGAAGTAGTCTCTGACCTAGAGTTGAGATCTTTCAAGGTGAAGAACTGTGACTTGCAGAATGTGTCCATGTGGGCAAGGAGATAAGGCTGGTGAGAAAATGCCTGCCCCAGAATGTGTACAGGCAAAGGACATCTGTGCATTTCCTGCAGACTAAATGCAGGGAGAAAAAGCCAGCCTGTGAGCTGTCTTAAAGGAACCTTATCCAAGAACACAAAAGAAGACTCAACTATGAGGGACTCCTTGTAGAATTTTGGAAAACCAAGACTAGCAGAAAGAACAGAAGTAGCTAGGAAGATCCCTGTGGCTCAGAGATCTTTGAGGAGTCCTTGGATGTGACCCAACAAAAAAGGTCACACCCCTTTTTACAAATTTCTAAACATGCCTCAACCCACAAAAGCAGCCCTAGAGATTTAACTTCAAGCTTGGAGGGTAAAGTCTCTTATGCTTTAAATGGCTTATAATTCCTTCTTCTCTGCCTGCATTTCAATCCCTTTCCCTCACCAGCTGTGTTAAACTTCCTCAGGCACCTAAACTCATCTCTTCTTGCTGCTGCTGCTAAGTCGCTTCAGTCCTGTCTCTGTGCAACCCCATAGACAGCAACCCACCAGGCTCCCCATTCCCTGGGATTCTCCAGGCAAGAGTACTGGAGTGGGCTGCCATTGCTTCTCCTATCTCTTCTTGCTAGGCTGAGGCCTAAGCTGGGGCCTCTCTGGGGAGCCTCTGGTGTTCTCTGAATAATTCATGTTCTGTACAAACTGTTCCCAGGACTAGGGAAGGGAGGGTCATTAACCAAGAAGATAAGATGCCCCTTACAGGAACAGTGGGCTTCCCTGTAGCTCAGATAGTAGAGAATCCACTTGCAATGCAGGAGACCTGGATTTGACCCCTGGGTTGGGAAGATCCTCTAGAGGAAGGAATGGCTACCCACTCCCGTATTCTTGCCTGGAGAATTCCATGGACAGAGGAGCCCAGAGGGCTATAGCTTTCACTTCCACAGGAACAGTAGCAAATGAGACTCATGTTATTTGATAAAGAATCTGTGCCTATCTGCTGTACTAACTAGCACTGTGATGGAAATTCAGGCACAGCAGAGACCCTGTGGCCAACTGGCCTTAGTGAGCCTAAAAATCAGCTCTGGAATGGAAGGAGAGTGAGAGGTAAGGTGGGGCAAGTCTGAAAGTATGCCAATAAATTATGAGATATTAAAAGAAGAGAATGACCACTTCTGGGAATATATCTGAAGGAAATGAAAACACTAACTTGGAAAGATATCTGTACCCCCAGTTCATAGCAGTTATATCCCTAGTTCATAGCAGCTATACTTACAGTAGTTAATACATGGAAATGACCTAAGTGTTTATTAATGGACATATGGATAAAGATGTTGTGGAATATTATTCAGCCATTAAATAAACAAGGAAATCCTACCATTTGTGACCATCTGGATGGATCTCTAAGGCATTCGATCCCTGGGTTGGGAAGATCCCCTGGAGAAGGAAACGGCAACCCACTCCAGTATTCCTGCCTGGAGAATCCCATGGACGGAGGAGCCTGGTGGGCTACAGACCATGGGGTTGCAGAGTTGGACACGACTGAGCGACTTCACCTTCACCTAAGGCATTATGCTAATTAAATCAGATGTGTGTGCATGCTCAGTCATGTCCGACTCTGCAACCCCATGGACTGTAACCCACTGGTCTCCTTTGTCCCTGAGATTCTCCAAGCAAGAATCCTGGAGTGGGTTGCCGTTTCCTTCTCCAGGGGATCTTCCCAACCCAGGGACTGAACCCGTGTCTCTTGCATCTCCTGCACTGGCAGGCGGATTCTTTACCACTGAGCCACCTGGGAAGCCTGGTTAGATAAATCACACAAAAAACAAAGGCTGTATGATCTCACTTATATGTGGAATCTAAAAACAAAATCAAAACAAAACCAAACTCATAGAAAAAGAAATCAGACTTGCGGTTACCAGAGGCAGAGGATTGGGGGATGGGGAAACCGAGGAAGGTGGCCGAAAGATACAAACTTTTAGTTATAAGATAAATAAGAACTAGGGATGTAATGTACAGCATGATGACTATGGTTAACACTGCCAAATGGTGTATAGGAAATTTGTGAAGAAAGTATATACTGAGTTTTCATTATAAAAAGAAAATTTTCTCCCTTTTTTCTTTCCTTTTTTATTGTATCTACATGGAGGGATGGATGTTAGCTGAACCTATTGTAGTAATGACTTCACAATATATGTAAATTGAACCATCATGCTGTATGCCTTAAACTTGTATAGTGATAAATGTCAGTTATTTTTTCAATAAAACTGGTGAAAAATATGAGAATGAAAACTGTGTTAAGGGTACTGAAAGAATCAAAAGATGATTTTGTGCCTCAAGAGTTTGAGGTGGGGGCTTCCCTGGTGGTGGTGGATAGGAGTTCATCTGCCAAGGTTTGATCCCTGGTCTGGGAGGATTCCACATCCCACGGAGCAACTAAACACAGGCTACTGAGCCTAAACTGAAGAGCTCGCCAGCTGTCACTACTGAGCCTATGTAGAGCCTGTGCTCCGCAATAAGAGAAGCCACTGTGGTGAGAAGTCCACTCACTGCAACCAAGAGTAGCCCCTTCTCGCTGCAACTAGTGAAAAGTCGCACGCAGCAAGAAGACCCAAGGCAACTAAAAATAAATAAGTAAAAATGTTAAAAAAAAAAAAAAAAGAGAGAGAGAGAGTTCGAGGTGGGCTTCATACAGGAGTCGACTCTAAGGACTGTCCTTAGGTGGCTATCAGAAAGTGAAGGGCCCAGGAATTTCATATTTGGAAATACAAGTGAGAGCTAACTGGGGTGAGGGATTAAGGAGAAAAAATTGGATTGGTAGGTGGTGGCAGATTGTGATAGGTACAAATGTCAGGGTGAGGGAACCAAATATCCATGAGAAGTCCATGTAGCGAAATGATGATTTTTGAGGAAGTATCACAGCTTATGGAAGCTATTTTTTTTAAAAATTTCACTTTTTTTTTAAATGTTGAAAGGGCCAAAGAATTCATGCCAGACTATCTCAAAACAAGGGAGGGAAAAAGAAGGGAGAATCAACAGAACTCTCCTTTTCCCTTTTCCCCAAACACTAGGGACACATTATTAACTCACTTTGATTTTAAAATCTTTATCGTCAGATATGATTTTGAGTGCTTCAAAAGTTTTTCCTTTGTGGAGGCCAGCTGGAGACTGTTGCCTAGGTATTTCAAGGGAAGAATTGAGGTTACATCTCTCAACCCGGTATCACCAAAATACCACTGGTGATCTATCTATCCACACACCTATTCACCCACATCTACTCATCCATCCCACCAGCTAACAAACATCTTTTTGAGTGTCCACCACATGCCAGTCTCCATGCTGTGCACCCAAGTCACCACAGTGAACACTGTCTTTTCCAGTGTATGTAATTGTGTTGGGGGCAAGAGAGATTAAACACAAATGGCAAAACTTTTCCAATTGTCACAGATGGGAGATGAGTACTTGGGGGTTCATTATGCTATTTTTTTTTTAATTTTAATTTTTATTTTTTCATCTCAGGTGTACATGAGTTCCCACATTATGCTATTTTTTCTGCATTTTGGTTTGACAATTTTAGTAACTAAGTTAGATAACTATTTCTCAAGCAAGGAAGCTAGATTTGACAGATACCTATATCCCAAGGGCAAGTTCAGCTTTGAAGTTACACCCAAGGTGTTAGTGGAAGAGAAGTCCTTTGGGGAGGGTGCAGGGGGTGGTCGGGAAATGCTTCTTGGTGGAACTGTTCTCTGAAAGTACTTGCCCAGATTGACTCAAGAATCCGGAAACCACCGGCCTGAATGGCCTCAGCTGCCTTGGGAAGTCCTAACAGGTCAGAGTCAAGAGTTAAGAACTAGTCTCCTATCCCCAGTGGCTCATCTACCCCGCCCCTCGGCTCCCATTACCACCGTCTTGGCTTCAAGTCATCAGATTTGAGTAGATAATCAGGGTTAACCAACATCTCCTGAGCACATACAATGTGTCTGGCACTATGCAAAGGCTTTGGGGTTAGATTCCGCTCGCACCGTCTTATAGAGAATGGAATAGGAGTCTTGAGAATGCCTCAAGTTGGGAGGAACCTGACTATCAAGCAAGAGCAGTTCAGGAACCCATTTCTCCCAATTCCAAGTTGTGGGCAATAGATCAGAAACTTGTGATCAGTTTGCTTAGTGGCTTCGAGCAAGTCACCGGGCCTTCCTAATGTGACTCGATTTCTCTATCTATAAAAGGGGTACAGTAAAACCTTGTAAGTTTCTTTCCTTTTTTTTTTTTTTT
>SJYA01000230.1:526520-546742 GCA_006410615.1 Neotragus moschatus | reverse complement strand
GGGGGGGGGGGGGGGGGGGGGGGGAGGAGCTGCGGTCGGGGTGAGGGTGGGGGGCGGCTGGCTGGAGAAGCCCGAGACGCCCGCGGGCTCGCTGCTCCTGTCGACGCTCGCTGCCAACCCTCTTCGCGCCCCCTTCCTTCCCCAGCCCCTGGAGGGGCAGCAAAGGGTTAAGTCGGCCCCGAGCCACCGTGAGCACGGCCCCCTCCAGCCGCCGCGACCGCCAGCAGCGCTGCTCGGCGCCTGCCCGGAGCCGCCGAGGGCACCGGAGCCGCGGATGCGCCACCGGAGCCCGGCGGGCGTCTAGGAGGCACTGGCTGCTTCCCCACCGTCCGCATGCCTGTCCCTCCCCAACCCCCCTTCAGGCCAGTCTCCCTCCCAGCCGGGTCCGCGCCCAGGTGGCGGGGTCTGCGGGGCGCGTGGCGAGCGGGGGAAGGGTCCCTGTCTTAGAAGGAGGGGCGGGGGCGGGCTGCTCCTCAGTCTCTTCTCGGGTTAGGCGGGCCACCCTCGCCTAGGGCGAGCACTTGAGCCACCCGCCTGGGGCGCCAAGAAAAGTTTTTTTTTTTCCCCTCCCCTGTGCCCCTCCCCCACCCCCACCCTGCTCCCGGCTGGGGTGGGATTAGGTCCATTGGTGAAAAAAGTCACACGTTCTCATCAGCTGCTCCTCCCCCCTGGGGACAGGGTGGCGGGGTGCGGGGGAGAGGCGGGTGGAAAGGGAGGTCGGCGCCGCGGAAGACCCCGGAGGACCTCCAGGCTCACGGGCGGCGGTCCGTCCCGCGGGGGAGGGCTCCAGCGCAGCAGGGTGCCCGCCGAAGGCTGCCCCCATCAGTGCGTGTCTGCGTGCCGGGCAGCGGCAGCATCCAACCTGCTTTATTCCT
Source organism: Neotragus moschatus (assembly GCA_006410615.1). NCBI lineage: Eukaryota > Metazoa > Chordata > Mammalia > Artiodactyla > Bovidae > Neotragus > Neotragus moschatus. The sequence goes on along the minus strand of SJYA01000230.1, from coordinate 545,867 downwards.
GCCTGCAGCGCCACAGCGAGTGAGCGAGCAAGGAGGGGGGAGAGGGAGTCTGTCTGCAAAGTGCTGCTCCCTGGTGCTCAGAGGCGGCTGCTCCAGCTCCAACTCTCATTCATTTCGCCGGTTAACATGAGAGATCATGGCCGCCTTCGGGCTTCTCAGCTATGAGCAGAGACCGCTGAAACGCCCCCGGCTCGGGCCGCCAGATGTCTACCCGCAGGACCCCAAGCAGAAGGAGGTAAGGGCGCCGGCGGCCTCCCCGGCAAGCGGGGCTGCGCTCCGCAGCGCTGACCCAGGGCCAAGTTGGCCCAGTGGGCATCGCCGGCGCTGCGGGGGAAGGGTCTGCAGAGAGGGACTGGCGGCGGGGGCCGGACCGAGGGGGAGGTGCTGGGGGGACCCCTGGGGGGCGGAGACCGAGCAGCTGTCAGGCGCCGCGCTCCCCTGGGGCGCTCGCTCTCCGGGTGCCGGGTCGCTCCCCGGTTACCGGGCCTTGCGCGGCGCAGCCGGGCGCTTCACCCGGTTCTTCCTTGCGGAAACCCTCTTGCTCCCTCTCCCCCGCCTCTGCCTGCCTTATTTTTCTCCCCGCTGCTTCGATAAATCCTCGTAAACTTTTTGAAAAATGTTGGAATGCGGTGCCTCAGACACAGGTCTTGGGTTTTGCGCCAGCTGAGCAGGGACGGGGGTGGGGTGGGTTGGGGAAGACCTTTTCTGTTCAAATTTTCCACTTTGGAGTGGAAGTCGGTTTTGTCCAGGTGATGAATATTTAGCTGTTTGAAAGTACTTTTGTTTCCCCTCTTCCCTTTAAAAATCAGTTTAACAGGGAAACACTGATTTTCTTCCCCAGAGGCGATTGGCTTAATTGCTGGAGGCTGTTTTGTGTATGTAAAAGCAGTCAGGTTACCTTGGAAGGGAGTGGGTCCCCGGGTTGCTTGTTTCTTTGAGTGAAATTAATTAGAGAAACCTACACTCTTGAACTAGCCACAGTGGCCAGAGTAACCATGGCGTTTTGTAGCCATGTATATGTTTGTCAGTAGTTAACAAGTAATTATGTAACAGCTCTCCAGTTATAATGATCACCCCTGGCTACACAGTTTGCCCAGGGATTTGCCTTTTTTTCCCTAAGATCACCTGCTACCCAGCTGTGCTTTGAGTTTGCCAGCTGCAGCCCACCCATCCTCTTGTTTTTTCTTCAGCTAAACATGAAGAGAGCACATTTCAGAACTTCTCTTGCTGGGAACCTGAAAAGCTTCTATTGAAAGTTTACAGGGCCACTAACATAATAGCTCTTATCCCCTGGAGAAGGGGACAACAGAGGATGAGATGGTTGGATGGCATCACCCACTCGAGGGACATGAGTTTGAGCACGCTCCAGGAGTTGGTGATGGATAGGGAAGCCTGGCATACCGCAGCCCCTGGGATGGCAAAGAGTTGGATACGACTGAGTGACTGAACTGAATATCACAGAAAGGGCTTTGTAAAGAAGCCAAGGAGGGTCCTTAAAACTTCCCTTTTGATAAATGTATCTGTTTCAATAATAGAGGAAGAATGCTTGTTCTGGTTAAACTGTTCTGTTGATAATGTTTCACAAGGATAACGAGTGACAACTCCTCTTAGAGGTTTAGCATGTTAAATCTGTGTAGTAATTCAGATAGAAGCTGGGAAGGTTTGTCAGGTGGTTCTCAGTGGAGGCTTAACTGGAGGACAGGAGTTTGACCAGATTTTGCAGATTTTTCCCCACCCACCTCGCCCTGCTCCTCCTATCCAGAATAAAGTTCACTGTTACAGATGAAATAACAAACACTAACAACTGGGTGTAAAGGAAGTTAATAACAAACATTTGTAGCAGAAGATTATTAAAGTTTTGCTGGGGGTCAGGGATACTGGCTAATTTTCATTATCATGTAATAATTGATAGCATCTCGCCAGTTAAGAGGCTTCTCAGATGGTGCAGTGGTAAAGAACCTGCTTGCCAGTGCTGGAGGTGTAAGACAGATGCAGGTTTGATCTCTGGGTCAGGAAGATCGCCTGGAGAAGGAAATGGCAACCTACTCCAAAATTCTTGCCTGGAAAATCCCCCATGGAGAGAGGAGCCTGGCGGGCTACACAGTTCTTAGAGTCTCAAAGAGTTGGAAATGACTGAGCAATTGAACACGCAAACACATCCTTCCTCCCCTTGTTTTCTTGTTAAGGAATGGGGACCTCGGTTGCCTTGTGGGACTATTTAACATTTATTCTTCAGGTCAACATTCATTCAGAATTGGGGCCTCTCTGATTCTGGAAAAAATAATTTTGAATTTTAGGGTGTCATGACAGTTCATGGAACTCTAAAACTAGAAGTGACCTGAGAGCTCACTTTTTAGAACTTCTTTTGACAGAGTGAGGCCCAGGAGAGTTTACCTGACTCTAGGTGTGTGGTTAACGGTTAAGCAGAGGAATTGGACCAGCAAAAATGGTGTCTTCTGTCAAGACCAATACTGTGTTAAGGGTGATTATGCTAAATTGTGTTGTTCTAATGTTATTCCCTTTCCCTGGAGGCAACCAACATTTTATCTCTCTGGAGCAGAGTCAGAGTTATGTGGGGCTGTAGCCAAATTTGAATACAATATGGAACAGGTGCTTGGCTGTTCGGGGGCGAGCTGTGGTGAGCAGTGTTTCACAAGCTTCGGTTATTTATGCCTTGCCTCAAGAGTTCTCTTCTCCCTCCATCACCTGTACTTCCAATTTTTTCTTTACCTTTTAGGAAATGTCTTCTGTTTCTTAAGCAGTAATTCACAAGATGTCATGGATTTGATGTGATATATAAAAATTCATATGAAATCATGTCTATATCATTTAAAATTTTTATTTGATATTACATATGATTATTTGTCCTGAAACAAGACCATAAATATTAAAACTTTAAAAAGTTCAGTGGAAACCATTGGTGTAGTCCATCAGAGAGACTTGCCCCAGACTGTGGGAAATGCTGACTGTAATGGAAGTGTGAGCTTCCAATATAGGCAGACCCGGACTTGGAGTCTGGTTCAACCTCTTTGCAATTGTGTGGCCTGGGGCAAGCAGTATAACTCCTCATTTGTAAATTAGTATAATTGTGCTGTTCAGAAAATTTTAAGCACTTTGGTTCTAAACCTATTACATTTTTTGTGAGGAAAAACCCTCCTCTTGGTAAAGCTATTCTTATTATTGTAACTGCAGCTTTTATTGTTGTTAACTGGTGCTAATAGTGTTCTGGAAACTAGTTCCCAGGGGACAGGATGGAAACTTGCATGAAGACCTCCTGCAGAGAAGTGTGGGGGGCGGGGAGGGGTGAGGGGGGAACTGGAAGCTTTAACTTGCTTGATCAATTGATTCTATTCTTCTGAGAGCTTGCTGTGCCTCAGTGCTCCACGGGACTTCAGTACATCTTGTGTTACAATACTTTATCCTCTGTCCTCAAGCCTGGAAAACAGGGCCTTAGAAAACTGCAAGGGCTCCTTGATTCCTCCCCCTCCTCTCTTATACCCGCCCATCTTGTCCAGTCAGTTTCCCAACTATGTTTCCAATCCACCTGCTGCTCTCCAGTTTCACCAATATGCTTGACTTCTTTTCTGCTTCAGGCTGACTCTTCTCTGCCCCAGGGCTCCTACACGTGCCACCTGGATCCCATCTGCCTTTCCACCTTCACTGCACCATTTCACCTCGCTCTTCTCACCCAAGCCTGTGGTTAGGAGGGTAAGCTTTGGAGCCAGTGTGCTTGGGTTTGAATCCCGGCTCTGCTGTTCACTATACTTCCTTATGCTCTCCGTGCCTCAGTGTCCCCTCTTGCAGGTTGGGAGTGAGAATACTTCCTTCTCCATAGGACTGTTGTAAGATTGTATGGATAATAAGCATAAAGCACTGAGACCAGAGTAAGGCATGGTTTCAACACCCAAATGTTTGTTGTTTTAAACTCCCATTGGCCTGCTTCATCATCATTCAGGTCTCAGCCCAGCAACCTCCTCAGAGGCCTGTCTAGTATAAGTATGTAATTTGCAATTGTGTATTGATTTGCGTGTTGCCCCCTGTCCCCGGTGGATCAGTTTCTCCAGGGCAAGGACGAGAGCCATTTAGGAATCACGGAAATACGTGGCACCTTCTGCAGTTGGTTCCTAGGATGCCCAGGGCATAGGTGCTTGTAGGAATGTAGGCATGAAGTGGGAATGAATGAAGAGAAATCTGGTAACTGAGGGGTGGGGTGTTAGGGAAAGTCTAGGTTAAAGCAGCTTCCTTGCCATCTACTTTGGAGGTTACAAGGCTGAAAGCAGAGGGAAACTGTAGGATTATGAAGGAAGAGGAGTTTTTACTTTAAACAACTGAATAGTAGTAAATGTTTTTAGGAAATCAAATTAGTTAGAAAAATAGGTTGGGGCAGCAGTGAGATTTCTAGGCATCAGGAGCCATAGAAGCCCACCAGCAGGGCCCTGGCGGAGGATGGCCTGGTGTGCAGGGACAGGGGCCGCCCAAGAGCGGGGTTTGGGAAGGGGTAGGGTGGGAATGGCTGCGTGCGGATAACTGTCAAACTCAGCCTACCTGTAGGGCTTGTTTAAAATGGATGGCTGGGTTTTTTAGATTGAGTAGGGCTGAGAGGGGGCTCCACCTCATTTGCATTGCTAACAAGATCAGGTTGATTGAGTTGCTGGTCCTGGGCTCCACTTTGAGGCACTGACCTAGAGAGAAGGTGGCATCCAATTCTGCAGGGGCTGGAGAGCTTTTTCCATTGCAGGCAGGGCAGGATTAGATATCTGTCAATATATGAGGCTGAGGTTGCAGTAGTTTAGTCTCACAGCTCATCCAGGGCATGGTAGGCTTTCCGTAGGTGTCCCCTCCCTTATCGCTAAGGGAATGAGATGTCTTAGCGCCTTCCACCATCTTTCCATTACACTTGGAATAAAACTTAAACTCCTTACCAAGTTATGCCTTCAAGGCCCTACCAATCTGTCCTTGCTCACCTCCACAACCACTGCCTGTAGTTAGACCCCCTGGCTCTGCCTCCTGGCCCCATCACTTACTGCCTGTTTGGCTCAGATCTGACCTGTGGAATGGGATTCTCACCTGTTCGTACAGATAAGATTTGACCCGTGCCTGGCACACAGTACAGGTCAGCTACTGTTAGTATGACCCTTCCCTCATTAAATGGTCCCAGGGCTTCCTTGTCCTTAGAATAACACACACAGGACTCTGCCCTTGGAGGGCTGGCTCCTTCGTGACTTGCTTAGCCTCCTCCAGGCTGTGTGGTGGGACCACCTCTCTCCTCACACGCCCGGCTCCTTGTGTCTGCGCTCTTGTCCCTCGTTGCTCCTGTGGTCATGTCTCCTGTCATTTACTTACAGAGAATCCCGGGCAAGGAGGCCTTCCTGTGACCCATCTTCCCTCATCCTTGTTAGTTCATTGTTTTGTGTTAATTTTTTAAAAAATGATTTTACTTATTTTTATTTTTGGCTGTGCTGGGTCTTTGTTGCTGCGCAGGCTTTTCTATAGCTGCAGTGAGTGCTGAGTGGTGGATACTCCAGTTGCGGTGCGCAGGCTTCTCATTGCTGTGGTGTCTGCTGTTGGGAAGCACGGGCTCTGAGGTGCTTGGGCTTCAGGAGTTGCACGGCCCGGCTCTAGAGCACAGGCTCTGTAGTGGTGGACCAGGGATTGATCTCGTGTCTCCTGCATTGGCAGGCAGATTCTTTTCCACTGAGCCACCAGGGAAGCCCCTGTTTGTTAGTACATTTTGTACTGCTTGTCACTGTCTGAAATTCCATTATTAGGGTCTGTATCCTCTCCCTTGTCTTCCTTCCACAGTAGGATGTCAGCTGCATGGGAGCAGGGGCTTGTCAGTGGTGTTCACAGTTGGGATGAAACTAGGTGCTCAGTAAATAATTCTCTAGGAAATGAATAAAATGCAGAAAGAACTCTTAATGAGCAATTGTATTTATAACTTCACTGTCCCAAGGCTTGTTTTATTTTGGTAATGCCTGTTTTGTTAGCATCTAAAACTCTTACAACATTAAATGCTTATTTTTAGCCACAGCTGGGGAGGTTGAGGGGAGGGGAGGGAAAATTTGTTTCTCAACGATCTTCGAGAGGGGGATGTTGATGAAGTTGTTCGGGAGGAGAGACGGGTTGACCAGTTCCCCGGAGGGATTAAAAGGCAGCCATGGTTAAAGAGAAAACTTACCCTGAGATGAATTGACTGGCCCCAGGGCCCCGTGATTGTGAAGGAAATGACAAGCCACTCCAGTATTCTTGCCTGCGAAATTCCGTGGACAGAGGAGCCTGGTGGGCTATACAGTTCATGGGGTCACAGGTGTTGAACTTGACTTAGCGACCACTGCCAGGGCCCCATCATTTACCTCCCTCGATACCAGTGTTTGGGAGGGACGTCTGTATTTAACTTATGCGGAAATTCTGGCCTGAGACCCTTAGGCCAGAACCAATGTAAGAAGCACTGGATCAGATTTTCCTGCTGCTCACAGTGTTGCCACCCAAATTTCATGGCAAAGGAACCCAAGTGGCTGTCATTTCTCAGGGGCTGCCGTTGCCTGCAGGAGCATTGTCAAAGATGCTCCTTAAACTGCTCCCATAATGCCCTGCCTCCACTCCAGACCTGCTGAGTCAGAATTTCTGGGAAGGAGGTTGAGGAATTTGCATTTTAAACATGCTTTCTAGGTGATTCCTAAACATACTGAAGTTTTGAAAGCCACTGCTTTAGTTTGTGTCTTTACTTGTAGAGACTGTTCTAAGCCAAACTCCCCCTTAATCCTACCTGCCCCCCGCTATTTGATGTGTTGGAGTCTTTAGATAAATATGCTGTTCAAAGTGTTAGTATAGTGCAAATGCATTTAGCTGCTTTCCCCCGTGAAGTTCTGTTCTGATCCTCATGGTTCCCAGCATAGGCTTATTTTCCATCAGCTGTACGTGGTTTATGGCAGACTAGAATTCCATGCCTTGGGCTTGAGATATTCACAGCTCCCTTTTGTGTGCACTTGGCTAAGCTACTCAGTGCTTCACTTCTTGCTTTGTCCCATGAGCATGTTCTTTGAACATATTGGAGGCTACAGAATTTTATGTTTGATCATGGGCCTGGGCTTTCAATTAGGCTTTTTGGGACTTTATGTAAGGCTCTTCACTTGGTGAGCAGCCACCATTCTTCAGACTGGTGGATATTTCACTTAGTCTAGGGCCTGTAGATATAAAATGTGATTCCTTAGGAAGATGGAAGACCAAGAAGTGAGGTCTGGAAGGCAAAGTGCCTTGAGTGAGCACTAAGTGGGAGAAGATGAGGATGAACGGAGCCCTAGAATTTTAGTTGAGGCAGTTAGCAGTGCCTCTCCTGGCTGTGTGTCTGCCCAGGTGAAAACAAAACAGAGGTTGGAGAGTGCAGTAGGTGGAAATCCTAAAGAATTGTGATGTATTGGGTTGGCCAAAAAGTTTGTTCGGGTTTTTCCAAAAAATATTGTAGGATAAACCGGAACCAACTTTTTGGACAACTCGATGCTTGTTCTGAAATGCTCTTTTAATGAGGTTCTGAACCCCAATTGTGAGACTTCTTGACAGACCAGGCAGGAGTTAGAGCAGGTGGAGGGATCTGTAAGGAGAGCGAACATGATTAAAGGTTTCCTTTCCCAGTGTTCCCTGCGCAGTGATGAGAGGAGCTGGTGGACTTAGCCTGGAGAAGGGCTGACCTCAGGTCTGATTTGCGAAAGGCAGGTGGGGGGAGAAGTCCAGGGGGACTGTGGAGGGAGGCGCCTACCTCCTATACATTCCAGTCTGAGAAGACAACATGGAAATACTTGGACTTTTCATCGTCTTTAAAAGATTTCTGAAGTGGGATGATGGCGGCAAGGGAGTTCGTTATACTATCCTATTTCTCTGTTTTGGAAAATTTACATTAAATGTCTTACGTTACACAATAAAATGATTTCTACTTTAAAAAATATGCATGTCTACATAATCTGGAAGAATTATTACCCACATGTAGATAATTGCTATCTCTTGAGAGTGGGTCTGTTGTTCAGTTGCTAAGTTATGTCTGACTCTATGCAACCCCATGGACTGTATAGCCTGCCAGGCTCCTTTGTCCATGAGATTTTCCAGGCAAGAAGACTGGAGTGGGTTGGTGTTTCCTTCTTGGGTGGGAGTCTGCCCCACCCAAGGACTGAACCCACATCTCTTGTGTCTCCTGCACTGGCAGGCTTATTTTTTACCACTGTGCCACTAAGAATGGCTTTAGGGGTGATTTTTTTTTTGGGGGGGTTACTAATCTGTATTCTATGTTGTAACAGTTAATGTGCGCTACCATTGTTATTGGAGGATTTAACTTAAAGAACAACTATTAGGTGACTTTGATTGAGTTTACAGGAGTGCAGATGTGTTGTTGGTTCCAAACCAAGCTAGAGTCCCTTTAGCTGAGGTTTAGGCAGAGGGATCTTGAGGGTGTAGGTGTAGGCACTTATGACCTGTCAAAGCTGGGATGAGGCTGGGTTAGGGGCTGTTGCATGAGCGTTCCAGCCCTATCACTTAAGCTGTGTGATCGGGGTGCTGTGTCATTTTCCTCAACTCTGAGCTGGAGAGGATGATACCTAATCCTCTAGAGTTTGGGAAGGAGTGCTGTAAACTTAATTGTTACCACATGTTGAGGTATCAATTCAGTGGCGTGCCAGGCAGGCTTATAGCAGCTGATCATTTAAATTTCAGGAAGTTTGTGAGCTGGTTAATATGCTGGTGGCTTTAATTTTGGCACCAAGGGAGTATTTACACCAAGGAAGTTGGCAAATACTATAAATTTGGGGGTTTTGTTGTTAGTTTTTTCAGAAGCTGGCTGTGAAGCATTTACCAGCACGGTGCTGGATATGGTTATATTGTATTTTTCTATAAGATGTTGTGCCAAAATCAAAAAAACTTTTTGGCCAACCCAGTATGTACCAGATGCCTTGTTGGCTACTTCACCATCAGTCGTATCCCCATTTCCCCTACCTGCTGCTGCCAATTCACTTCAGTTGTGTCCGACTCTGTGCGACCCCATAGACGGCAGCCCACCAGTCTTTTCCCGTCCCTGGGATTCTCCAGGCAAGAATGCTGGAGTGGGTTGCCATTTCCTTCTTCAATGCATGAAAGTGAAGTAGCTCAGTTGTGTCCGAGTGTTAGCGATCTCATGGACTGCAGCCTACCAGGTTCTTCCATCCATGGGATTTTCCAGGCAAGAGTACTGGAGTAAGGTGCCATTGCCTTCTCTGTTCCCGTACCTACTTCCCACAAAAAAAATTGTTCCCCCCAAAGCCAGATCCTCACTTTCTTTGCCTCTCCTGCAGCTTGAGGTGACTGAATTCTGGCTAGATAGATTTAATGGAAATCTGCTTTGTGGCTGACTGCTGGGGAAGAATATATTTCTTTGCTGAAAAAAGTACAGGCATGGGAGACAGTGCCCTCTTTTAATGCCCCGAGAGCTGCTATCTTTGGAAAATTAATAAGAGGGGATGGTAGTGGGAGCTAGGGCACCTGTCTTGTGACCATGAGGCAGTGAGCCTGTGGATGAAAGTGGAGATGACGGAATGGCTTTATGAAATTGTAAAGCTACTGAACTGATCTTGGGACCACCTCTCCATGGGCTTCTTGAGAAGTAAACAAGAGCTGTCCACATGGTTTAAACCATCTTTGAACCAGTTGTCAGTCTCTTGAAAGTATCTAAGGTTGTCATGATGCGCATACTTGAATGCTCAGTTGTGTCCGACTCTTTGCCACCCCATGGAGTGTAGCCCACCAGGCTCCTCTGTCCATGGGATTATCCAGGCAAGAATACTGGAGTGGGTTGTCATTTTCATACTCAGGAGGATTTTCCCAACCCAGGGATCGAACCCGCGTCTCTTACATCTCCTTCATTGGCAGGCGGGTTCTTTACCACTAGCACCACCTGGGAAGCCCAGTGTTGTCATGGTACTTCCCATTTATATTTTGTCCCCCTCAAATCATCACAGACTGAGAGAATCTCAGAGAGTACACCTTCCCAGAATTCTCCTCCTAGAACAGCAGGAGACAAAGATCACCTGCATCTTGTCTGTTTGATGGTTAATTCTGCGCAGAGCCTCTCAGAAGCGGAGGGCATGCTCACAGGGCTCCTTTATTTCCAGTTGTGGTGGGAAGGCTCCTTTATTTCCATTTCTGGTGGGAAGAGTTGTGGTGGGAAGAGCAGGAGAGCCCTCCTCTTTTCTGTTCAGAGCGGGGGATCCTGTGAGTCTGTACCATTTTGGGGGGAAACCAGGTATGTTTGGAGCTGGATGGGTTGCTCTGACTTTCTCATGCAATACCAGCAGACACTGAGTCCCACAGAGGTTAAGATGCCTCCTTAAGGCAGATCTCCACACAGCACTTGAGTGCCCTGATTTGTCCTTACAACTTTACTTGCCCTGCCCTTTGCACACAGCCTCCACTGCTGGTAAACACCCTTGTGTTGCCCTGGCATTGAGAACTACTCTGCGTTTTAGGGCACCCAGCGCCTCTGTGAGAGCTGGGGACCGTTCAGCCATTTGTCTGATCTCGGAACTTGCCAGAACCTTGAGTGGTGTCTCCTGGGCAGAGGAATGCTCTGGAAGCTCAGGTACTCTCATCTTCCTGTTTCTTGGTGGAAGGTTCTTAGCCCTGTCTGTAACCTCTGGTGCAGCTAAAGAGCTCGATCACAGGCCTTTGTGGAGTGTGTTGGGGATTAATCCTGTCTAGCTTTCATTTTCTCGATTGAGATTCTCCTTTATTTGTGGGTAGCTTAGTTGGAGTTATGAACACATAAGGTGTACCATTTGCTTGCTTTCAGGGAGCAACATTTATTAATACATGGTATTCTGTATAAAGGGATCCGTCTTTCATATAGTCATGAAGTGCTAGGGCCTGAGAAGAGGAGAAAAATTTTAGCTCCTGGGTTTTATTTTCCACCTTCCAAGGGAAGTAGAACTCTATATATGCACGCCAAACAGATCTCGTCATTCAGTCATTATTAATGAGCACCTTGTAGGCACTTTGCCAGCTGTGGCTTCATGAGGACAGGGCCTAAGACTTCTATTTCCTACCATGTCCCTGGCTTGGAGCACAGTGCCTGGCCCACACCTCGGACTCAAAATGCCTTTCATGAATGGGAGTGTGAGTGCCGAGCATGTTGGAGATGGTCCCAGGTCCCTGAAGACTTCAATCCAGAGGAGTGCTTTTCATCTGGGGTGATCCCTTTAGGGACATGGGCAGTGTTTGAAGACATTTGGGGCTGTTACAACTCTGTGTGTGTGTATTAGCTGCTGTTGGCATCTAGTAGGCAGAAGCCAGGGGACGAGGCTTACATTCTTTGGTACTCCAGACAGCCCCCCACAACAAAGGCTTATCTGGCCTCAAATATCAGTGGTTCCCAGATTGAAAAAACCTGGTCTGGAGGAAGTGACATATCTGTGAATAAGGAATACAGTGTTTTGGATATTCTTTGAGAGGGACGTACAGAGTGCTTTGGAGATGATAGGGAGTGACTCACCTTTTGACAGGACCTAGTCAAGGAGGTGAAACCCACTCCAGTGTTCTTGCCTGGAGAATCCCAGGGACGGGGGAGCCTGGTGGGCTGCCGTCTATGGGGTCGCACAGAGTCGGACACGACTGAAGTGACTTAGCAGCAGCAGTAAAGGAGGAGCTTTCAAGTCTCGGACTTGGAGGATGTGTAGGGGTGAATGGGGCTGAGGTGTGGTGTGGGGTGTGCAGTGGCAAGCTGGGTTGGAGTGGGAAAGAAAGTTGGGATCAACGTATGGGGTCCTTTGCATGCTCTGTGGAGGTGTCTGGCTGTTATGGTCGAGCCTATGAGGTGGCCGTTCTAGGGTGTGAAGGGAATGAGATTTAAGATGACTGAGGGTCACAGTTTGAGGGGACAGTGCTTCTGAGGGTCACGTTGAGGCAAAATGACCGACTAGCGAGGTGGTTGCTGACATTGGAGGCCTGGGGATGGGTCTGTTAGGTTTCCATGGCTGCCATAACAAGTTACCACAAATCAGGTGGCCTAAAACAATGGAGATTTATTCTCTCGCAGCTCTGGAGGCCAGCTGTCTGGAGGGAGCATTGTGGGGCTGGACTCCGACTGGAGCTCTAGGGGAGAGAGCGTCCTTTCCTCACCCAGCCTTTGGTGGCGCAGACACCCCTTGGCTTCTTTGTGGCCCACAGGCGTCTGTCTCATTTCTGCCTCTGCCTTCACGTGACTGTCTTCCCCGCGTGTCTGTCCTTCTCTGAGTGTGCCTTGTAAGGACACTTGTTATTGGATTTGGGGCTCACTTGGATAATCCAGGATGAGCTCATCTTGAGATCTTTAACTTAGTTATCTCTGTGAAGATCCTTTTTCCAAGTAAGTAACACTCCTAGGTTCCAGGATTTGATAGGATACTCTTGTGGGTCCTGTGGGGCTTGGGAAGAAAGAGTAACAGGGGTTTAGGAGAAAGGTTATTGAGGTGGAAGAGTTGGCAAAAGTGGATGTGTAAGGTAAGAGGGGCGAATACGAGGATATACCAATATTTTTAGCTTAGAGCATTGATTCCCAAATTTTCTGATTTTAGGACCCCTTTATAATAAACCTTGTTTAGGATGCCATAGAGCTTTTATATCTCAGTACTTATGGTATTAGAAGTTAGATCTGAGAAATATTAGAAATATATAGTAGTTCATCTACAAATAATGATAAAACCAATTTCATATTTAAAATGTTTTTATGAACAATATTTTTCCAAACAAAAACAATAGTGGAAAAAGTGGTATTGTTTTACATTTTTGTGAATCTGTTTAATGTCTGGATTCTCGTGTCTAGTTCTTCATTTGGTCTGTTACAATATGTTGCTTCGATTGAAGGATGCGAAGAAAATTTGATCTTACCAATGCGTAGCTGGAAAGTTCTTGGGAATCCCAGAGGTCTTTGAAATGGAGAATACTGGCTTATACAGTTGGGTGGGTAGCTGATTGATGGTAGTCCTCAAGTGAAACAAAGGAACTTGTTAAATTTTTTTCCCAAGGGTGGGAAGGTTGAGGAGGTGAGAAGAGCGACCCAGTTCATTTTTAAATATTTTCGATTGGAGATGCCTCTGGGGAATCCAGGTTGCACTGTATATAAGTAGTACAAATGTGGATTTTGGTGTGATTTTTGTGTTGAAGTCCTGGCAGTGATTGCCTGTTCAGAGTGGGCAGAGAAATACAGGACTAGGGAGACTGTGGACCCCCGCCACAGCACCTCCAAGGTGGGGAGTTGTTGATGACGAGTGGTCCAGAGGCAGAGCTGGCATCGCCGTTAGCTTCTTCTTAGTTTGGCAGTTCCCCTCTTCAGGGCCTTTGCACGTGTGCTTCCTGCGGCCTGGTTGTCTTCTCTTTATCACTGCAACTGATGGTCAGCACTCAGCACAGTTTGTTTTTCTTACTTGCTTTGTCCTCCCACCAGTATAAGTTTCATGAGACAAAACCCATGTCCTTTTTTTTTTTTATCCCCCACTGATAACCAGAGGCAGGGAGGGGGTGTGGGATATGGTTGGGGTTAAATAAATATTTATTGAATGGATCTAGTGACTGGGGCAGTCATTATTAACAACGGTTCTTAGAAGCCCTGTATAGGGCACGGTGATGCTGGGAAATATAAGACATGGTTCCTGCCGTTGAAGAACTCTGTATGGAAGATTAGCAGCCCTGTGTGGTGGGAACTGATGAGGGAGGGGTCAGCTCTTTGAGAATTAGAGATGTCTTGAGAAATATGGATGTTTTCAAGGCCTTCTGGACAGGGGATGTGAACAAAGGCACTGAGATGAGAAATGGATGTGATCTTTGGAGGAATTGGATGTAGTTCAGTAAAGCAAGAGTGTATTGAATCCTAAACTTGAACATGTCTTTAGATTTGGGAGCAGTTGAGAGGAGGAGACTAAAACTGCTGGAGAGGGCTTCCCTGGTGATTCAGTGGTAAAGAATCTGCTTGCCAATGAAGGAGACCCTTGCCAAATGAAGGTTTGATCCCTGTTCTGGGAGGATCTCACATGCCCACAGCAACTAAGCCCGTGTGCCACAACCGCTGAGTCTGTGCTCTAGAGCCCAGGAGCTGCAACTGCTGAACCCACGTGCTGCAATTACTACAGCTTGTGGGCCCTAGAATCTGTGCTCCCCAACAAGAGAAGCCACTGCAGTGAGAAGCCCATGTGGCACAACGGGAGTAGCCTCCACTCGCTGCAGCTAGAGAGAAATGCTCGCAGCACAGCCAAAAACAAATAAATAAAATTATGAATAAAAAATAAAGCTGCTGGAGACAAGAGCTGTCTGCTGGAGCAAGGCTGGCGTGGTCCTGGGACCCGGGGACCAGCGTCCTACTGGGAGTGACCCCTTATGTGTAGTGTTTCCCATGCCTACCTCTGAGACAGGACGGGAGGCACGACAGACGTAGATCTCCCTGTTTACTTTTAATTTTCTGCAAGCATTTCCAGAGTCATTCTGAATGTGTAGAGATTTTCCTCGGCAAGAATTAACTCAGCCTTCAACCCACATCCAATGTGCCCCAGCTCAGATATGCAAATGCCGCCTTGTCAATTAAAATTTGGTGGAATTTGCTGCTTTCCTTTTCCAGCCATTTCATTCATGGATTAATCTCACAGGGTTGTTGAGGTTAGGACCATTTAAGGGATTGGCAGCAGGGAAGAGCTAAGACAAACGTATTTTGTCTTAAGTGTCATTGGAATTTTTTTTTTTTTTTGGGCTGAGGTGCTGGTTTACATAAAGGTATAGAAGCACTGTCAAAACTATGTCCAAGGCAGTGCTAAATAATTTATATTTCTCCTGAGTTCTGCAAGGAAGGTTAATATTGACATCGCTTAGGTTTTTTTTTTTTTCTTTCTTTCTTTTTTTAAAGCTCTACACAGTGCTTCTGTAGACCGTATGGAAAATATTTTTGGGGTCAGAGCTGTTTTTACTCTTTGGTCAGTTGTAGATTAAATGTCAACTGCTTCTTTTGAAAAAGGAAGATTGTGAACTGGAGACACTATTTACATCTCGATTACTCATATGAGATCTGCTTTTGTCACCATTAAATAATCGAAATGCATTTTAAGTTATATTTTCATTTACTTAGTACTTCATATGTACTTCCCACTGCACTCAGTGATGTGGGGGTGTAGGAAAGAAATAGAAGTCTGCTTCTGTCCCCTCTAGAACAGTGCTTCTCAAAATATCTGTGGTGAAGGGCCAGTTTTTTTTTTTTTAATTAATTTTCAATCTGTTGCAGACTGATATAGATGTATGATAAAAATGAATCACTAGAAAAATGAAATGTGGATTGACTGTACTGGCAGTATCAAGTTGCTATGAAAGTTTCCAAGCACTTCTCAATTTTTGCATATTATTCTTGTTGAGGACCGGTAGTTTCAGACCACACTCTGCGTAGCACAGCTCTAGAAATGAACATCTGGCTCACTGATGCACAGAAAACAATTGAAAAAAATGACTAATGCATTGGTTTTTGTTTATTTTAAAATTGAGGAATAATATATTCTTCATATTCAGTACTGAATAACATATTCAGTGTATTATAGAAGGGCTTCCCAGGTGGCTGAGATCGTAAAGAATCTGCCTGCCAGTGCAGGAGACAGAGATTTGATCCCTGGGTCGGGAAGATCCCCTGGAGAATAAAAGGGCAACCCATTCCAGTGTTCTTGCCTGGAGAATTCCATGGGTAGAGGAGCCTGGTGGGCCAGTCCATGGGGTTGCAAAGAGTCTGACACGACTGAGTGACTGACACTGACTTCACAGTATAAAAAAGTATAAAGTGCCATGTTCCATCAGGAGAGCCCATGTTGATTGTGTTGATTATTCTGAAGGCTTTACATGTTTGGTTTTATGCCAGCCTCACGAACACCTCTTGGGTAGATGCTATTATCTCCTTTTTACAAGTGAAGAAACTGAGGCACAGGGGAGGGATCACAGGGATCGGCTTTACCGTCCCAGGGTCCGTTAGCTGCATCGTGATGGAGTTGAAATTGGACCTCTGAGACTGTGCTGTAAACCATCCTGCTCTATATATAGGGAGGCTAAAAATGCTGCGTGAGTTCAGGAAAGAGAGGGTTGGAATACTTGGAGGTCTCACTGGAGGGTGTAGGTGTGAGGGTCAGGATGCGGGTGAGTGGGGACAGGTTGCACCCTGTCTTTCCTAAGAAAGAGCTGCAGGTAGGGTGAGTGAGGTGCCACGAGGAGAGGACAAGCCTCTGAGATCAGGCTTGGAGTCCTGGGGTCCTGGCTGGCTGCTGTGGGGGGCGGTGATGAGCTCACCAGGCCCTGCTGTCCGATTTATCTCACTAGCTCATGCTTAATAAATCCGGAGGGAGAGAGTGGAGTCGGGGAGGCTGCGAGGGAAGCGGCTGTAGTAACCAAAGTGAAAAGACTGATGAGGGCTTTAAACAGGACTAGAGAAGAATTGGCAGCTGGTGACAAATTGGTCAAAGGAAACGAAGGAGAGAGGAGTGCGGAAAATGCATCGATTCCTTGGACACTATTTGGCTGGGATGGTGGTAGATCCTGTTGCTTGAGGATCTCTGGGTGGACACATGTTTGTGCTCATTCTTTAGAGAATTACCTGATTGCTGGATTGAAATGAGTATTTGCCGTCTCCGTCTTACCCACCTCCCTCACCCTGTGGCATGAACTGGTTTACTTGAAAGTCTGATGACTCAGAGGGCTTTGGTTTATACCACTTGTCCCCTGCTTTAAACCTCACCTTCAATACCTGTTATTCAGCCCCCCACAGGCTGCTTTGATGGTGGTAAATATCGCGAATTGCTTGGAAGGTTGGCTTAGCTCCGTGGAAGAGGTGGGAGTGAGCAAGCCTCCTGAAAATAAAAAGGGTGGAGGCTGAGAGGTGTTAACAGAGGCTGTCTTTCAGGCTGCACTTTCGGAGATGGACTCCAGACTGGCTTTCTTGGCTCAGAATTCTAGGTTTAGCCTCTGTTTTCGAGTACGAGTACGCAAATGAACAGCATCACCACCCCCACTAACAACAAAAAAGAGACATTCCCAGCTAACTCGTCATTGTAGAGCAGTTATCCCCTAATTAAAAATATAGTCCACATTAAAAAAAAAAATCTTAAAAAATAGAAAGTAAAAATCAAATAGTTATGAAATCTAAATAACCATATTTTGAAGTCGCATTTGAATGATAGTCACAGTGATGCTTTTGAAACCTAGCAGAGACCTCAAGTGCTTCTGAAATCATCAGAAAATCTAAATAATTCTCACATCATTTTAGTATCTCTTAATATTTTTAGAATTTTGTAAATCCAGTGATGATTTTTTTTTAAAATTGTCAAACATGGTGAAAGAAAAGTGAAAGTGAAAGTTGCTCAGTCGAGTCTGATTCTTTGCGACTCCATGGACTATACAGTCCATGGAACTGGCCAGGCCAGAATACTGGAGTGGGTAGCCTTTCCCTTCTCCTGGGGATCTTCCCAACCCAGGGATTGAACTCAGGTCTCTTACGTTGCAGGTGGGTTCTTTACCAGATGAATGGCCAGGAAAGCCTGTTGAACATGATTCATTAATTAAATAATGGATTAAAAAAAGAGAGACATTCTCAACCTCTGTCCTCTTTCCCAGGCAGGAAGGACGTCCTGCAGTTTCACTTGATTTTTCCTGCACGCTTTTCATCTCTGTCACCCATCAAGTTTCGCTTGTTGTGAATTTGCAGTTCGTTTGGTGGCAGTCACCGACACCTTCCTACTGGTGTGCACCTGGTGTGGGGTCAGGGGTGCATTTAGGCATGGGGTAGAAAGAGCCAGGATGGGGGCACAGTGAGTCAGAAGTCAGAAACCATGGCTTGGATTAGTTTTTTCTGCTTTCGGATCACCTAGCCCAGTGGGAGGTGGATTTAGTACTAAGTGCAAAATATGATTTGCAGGAGGAGTGTACATTAAGATGCGATTTCATTGCACGAGTCTTGTGGGACGGTGACTTACCTGATCTGTGGTGACTCCAAAGAGGAAGCTGTCTTCTGAGGCTGCCTTATGTACAGTTCTGGGCATGATCAACTACGGACACGTTAAGTGCCCTTTCCCACATTCTGCAAGTCTGAAAGTTAAAGTATTTTTCTTTGGTAGTTTTCCTGAGAGCCACATCCAGGTGTTTGATATCTGAGGGTGACATGCATTTGAAGGTGATTTGAATGTAAATTAATAGGCTACAGTTACTTAGAGTGGAATAAATGCCAAGTATATTTGGATGTAATTTGAATCAGAGTCTCTCTCACTTCCACTGGAGGGGGAGGGCCTGCCTGTCTCATGGTTGAGGCTGGGGGAGGTTTTTTGTGGGGAGTCAGGTCCCCAAGAGTCTCAGCACATCATCCTTGGTGGATGTTTCCATTTGCTTCGTTGGAAGGTTACTGAGTCCCTGGATGTGCTGGTTGATCAAAAACCATAATGGCAATGACTGTGATGAGCAATGTGTGTATGTTTTGGCCGCAGTGTCCCCAGTTGGGTTGAACCCAGGCCACGGCAGTGAAAGCGCCAAATCCTAACCCCTGGATGACAAGGGAACTCCCATAAGCCTTAAAAGTGCTTAGTGTGTACCTGTGACCATGTCGAGTGCCTCACATGTTTTTTCTCTTATCCTCTACAGTAGGCCTGGGAGGTGTATGGAGGTATCTCCATTTCACAGACAAGAAGGGAGCTAGGATTCTAGCAGAGCTTGATTGAAACCTTACCAGTCTCCTCTAAGATCTCACTGTCTTGGAGAGCCCATTGGGCCTGCTGGGGGCCTGATTGTCATGTGGCCACTTAAGCACGTCACTCGTCAGTCTGTTTCTCAGCCTGTAAATGGGCACTCATCCTGCCTGAACCATTTGACTCTGAGGAAGATGGGTGTGAATATTCTGGTAAAAGGCCAGGGAGGAGTAGTATTGTGGTCACAATTTTCTCTTCTCTTTTACCTGCTGCTCAGTACTGGTGTGAAGATCGGACTGCCTTCTTTGTGTTGAGCTCACATCCTCTGGGGTTCATCTGGGTTCCCACTGTTAGTGATTGCTGGCCTGAAGTTGGAGTTTTGGGTAGGGGTGATTATTAATAGCTGGGTAGACGAGGGTGGATGTGTAAAAAGCTGAGTTTCAGATGTGGCCTTGATGCAAATGTGGCCCAGGTGTCAGAGATGTGGGTAGGGGCAGGGAAGACGCTAGATTGACTTTTAGGGGAGTCCTGCCTACCCCCCCCACGTCAGTCTGGCCATTCCTTGGCTCTCTGTTCAGGAGGCTGGTGGTAGTGCCCTCTCTCACAAACATTTTGGCTGAGCTGGGGAAACAGACCACACACCCTTCTCACTCCCCCTCCCGCGCCCCCCCCCCCC
>SJYA01000230.1:316058-526450 GCA_006410615.1 Neotragus moschatus | reverse complement strand
CCACCCCCCCTCCCCCCCCCCCCCCCCCCGCCCCCCCCCCCCCTTTTCCTCTAAACTTCTCAAACAGCCATCAAGTCAATTAGAGGAGATCCAACAGGAATCAGTCCCCGTTGCTGGGATGCTGGGGGCCTGGGGTGTCCCCTCACACAGAGCCAGGTGATGCTGCTTTTCTTAGCCATTGAGACTCTGCCTTGTAGACTCTTGATGCTGCCAAATGACCATGTCAGAGGGTGGTCTTGCCATGAAGAATAGAGCAGAGCTTCTCTTCTCCCCTTGCTCCTCCCGTGCGTGTACATTTTAGTTTCCTAGGGCTGCTGAAACAGAATACTGCCCTAAGTTGGATGGCAGTATTAAAAACAATGGGAATTTATTCTCGAAACCCTGGAGGGAGGACCACACCTCTGGAGGAGGGCCTTTCCTTTCCTCTTCCAGCTTCTGGTGCTTGTGTGTGTGCTCAGTCACTCAGTCGTGTCTAACTGTTTGAGACCCCCCTGGACTGTAGCCCACCAGGTTCCTCCGCCCGTGGGATTCTCCAGGCAAGAATACTGGATTGTGGGTTGTCATTTCCTCTTCTAGGGGATCTTCCTGGCCCAGTGATTGAACCCGTGTCTCTTGTGTCTCCTGCATTGTCAGGTAGATTCTTTATCATTGTGCCACCTGGAAAGCCCCCAGCTTCTGGTAGCCCCAAGTTTTCCATGGTTTATGACAGCGTAATTCCAATCTCTGCCTCCATCAATCTTCTGTGTCTCTCGTGAGGACACCGGCCATGTGCTGTTGGAATAGGACCCTAATTCAGCGTGACTTTAACTTGATTTTATCTGCACAGACCCTATTTCCAAATAGGCCACAGGTATGGGGCTTAGGACTTTGACCTGTCTTTTCGGGGTACACAGTTCAGTGCCTGCAGGGCCTGTCTCTCACCCCTCCTGCACTCATCCCCGGTTGTTTTGCTACTGGACCTTTCCTTCTGGGTCCCCTCCTGTTTTCTCAAGAACTTCCACCTGTCCAACCCCTCGCTTATCTCCTGTTAGCTTCAGTTTCTCCCTCCACTGGCTTCTCTCTGTGTCATCCAAACACGCACATGCTTCCCTCATCTTCATCCCCCCTCTACTTCCATCACCCCACCGTCCCATTTCTCTCCACCTCTTTCTCCAGACCTTCCCCAAAGCATCCTGTGTGCTCAGTGTCGTCTTCACCTCCCGCGTCTTCCTCCGCTCCTTTTTGTTGGGCTTCTGCCCTCATTTTCCAGAGGACCCTCTCTCTGGGCCCCAGCAGCCACGTTGTGCCTGTCGTTCCCTTCCCTGGTGAAGCAGTGTCTTCCCTTAGCTTTTTTTTTTTTTTTAAACTTTGTTTATTTTGGCTGCACTGGGTCTCCTTTGCTGCGTGAGCATTCTCTAGTTGTGAGGACTTCTCTTCATTCTGGTGCTTTCTCATTGTGGTGGCTTCTCGGGTGGAGTATGGGCCCTAGGCTCGGGCTTCAGTAGTTGTGGCACACGAGTTTGGTTGCCCCATGTCATGTGGACTCATCCTGGACCAGGGATCAAACCATGTCCCCTGCATTGGCAGGCAGATTCCTAACCACTGGACCATCAGGGAGGTCCCTTCCCGCAGCTTTGAGCTAAAGCACTCCTGGTTTCCTTCTCTCTTCCCTGGCCAGACCATCTCAGGCTCCTTTGAAAGCTTTGCCTTCTTTACCTGGGCATGAAATCAAACTGGGTGTTCCCTGGCATCTGTTCTAGGCCATTGTCTCTTCTCTCTCCCCCTCTCTTTGGATGATCTTGGCCACCCCGGGCTCCAGTTACTACCTAATGAAGCCAACTCACAACTTGACGACTCCAGCCAGGACCTCTCTGCACTGTAGACTTCTAAGTGACTGTAAGAAACATCTTGTTTGGCCTGATATCTCAAAGTCCCATTTAAAACTGAACTTGTGATCTGCTCCTCTTCCTCCAAAAAACCCCTGTCATTGCTGTGTTATGTCTTAAGTTCTCTTGCTGTCCCAGAAATCCAGGAGACATCCTTGATAGATAGCCTCACTCTTTGTCATTCCATCTTCCATGTCCCCAAAAGTCATGTTGAGTAGCCCCATAGAGATCCTTCCCTTCTCTCCACCGCTGTTACTGCCATCTCGGTCCTAGCCCCCATCATCTCATGTCTTGGCTCTTAAGGGAGCTTCTAACTGCTCCCAGTCGCCTTGCCCCCGGGCCTTCTATTTGGCCTGACAAACTCTAATCTGTTGTCCGCACTGTGGATTTATTTCGTTTGGATGATGCCATCCCACTGCATAAAATTCTTTATTTAAAAAAATTTTATTTGAGTGTAGTTAGTTGATTTACAATGTTGTGTGAATTTCTGCTGTACAGCAGCGTGATTCAGTTATGCATATTATATGTATAGACATACATTCTCTTATTGCTTATCAAAGGATATTGCATATTGTTCCCTGTGCTATACACTAAGACCTTGTTTTTAACCCATTCTGCAGGTAATTGTTTGCATTTGGTAATCCCAACTCCCAATCCCATCCCTTCTCCCTCCCCTTTCCCCCTTAGCAGCCACAGATCTGTTCTGTTTCATATATAAGTTCATTTGTCATGTTTTAGATCCCACACATAAATGATATCTCATGGTAATTTGTCTTTCAGACTTACTTCACCTAGTATGATAGTCTCTAGGTTCATCCATGTTGCCGCAGGTGGCATTATTTCATTCTCTTTTATCGGTGAGTAACACTCCTTTGTATATACATTCCATATCTTCTTTATCCATTCCTCTGTCATTGTATGTTTAGGTTGCTTCCATGTCTTGTTTATTGTGAACATAGGGATGAGTGTATATTTTTAAAAAAATTTATTTTATATCGAAGATAGTTGATTAACAGTGTTTTGTTAGTTGCATGTATCTTTTTGAATTATAGTTTTTTTCTGAAAATATGTCCTGGAGTGGGATTGCTGGATCATATGGAAACTGTTTTTAGTTGTTAGAAGAACCGCAATATTCTTCTCTATACTGGCTGCACCCATTGGCATTCCCGCCAACATTGTAGGCGAGTTCCCTTTTCTTCACATCCTCTCCAGCATTTATTTGTGGACTTTTTGATGAGGGCCATTCTGACCACTGTGAGATGGTACCTCATTGTAGGTTTGAGTTCTCTAATACTTAGCACTGATGAGCCTCTGTTTGTGTATCTGTTGGCCATCTAAGTCTTCTTTGGAGAAATGTCTCTATAGATCTTCTGCCTGATTTTATGATTGGGCTGTTTTTGTTACTGAGTTGTGTTAGCTGTTTGTATATTTTGAAAGTGAGGCGCTTCTCTTTCGCATTGTTTGCAGGTGTTTTCTCCCCTTCTAAAGTTGTCTTTTCCTTTTGTTTACAGTTTCTTCTGCTGTGTAAAAGCTTGTGAGTTTGATTTAGATCCCATTTGTTTGTTTTTACTTCTGCTGCCCAAGACTGACCTAAGAGAATGTTGGTTCGATTTATGTTAGTGAATATTTTGCCTGTGTTCTCTTGTAGGAGTTTTATGGTGTCATATTTTAATGTTGAAGCCTTTAAGCCATTGTGAGTTTATTTTTGTGTATGGTGTGTGACTGTGTTCTGACTTCATTGATTTATATGCGGCTTTTTGACTTTCCCAGTGCCACTTGCTGAAGAGACTGTCTTTTCCCCATAGTATATACTCTCTCTTCTGTCGAAGGTTAATTGACTGTAGGTATGTGGGTAAAGATGAGGGCATGGCAGCCCACCCCAGGATTCTTACCTGGAGAATCCCCACGGGACAGAGAAGCCTGGCGGGCTAGAGTCCACAGGGTCACAAAGAGCTGGACATGACTGAGCAACTAAGCACGCACAACCCATGTGGGTAAAAACCTTTACTCTTCTTGTAAAGGTTAGAAGCCCCTCACTGGGTCCCCGAGACCCCGTGCGCTCTGTCCCCGCCCACCGCTCGCCTCACTTCACACCGGGGTCCCTGCTGCCCTCGCCCTGACGCCTTTCTTTCTTTCACTTGCCTGGGGCCGCAGACCTCACGCTTCTCCCGCCTCTGCTCTTGATGGACGCACAGTGCTGGTGACTGTTATGTCTTCCTGATGAATTCACCCTTTTATTGTTATGATATGTGCCTTTTTATCTTTGATAATGCTTTCTATCTTGAAGTTTACTTTGTCCAGTGATAATATAGCCACTCTAGCCCTCTTCTGTTCATTGTTTGCATGTTGCTCATCTTCTCCCATGTGTTTACTGTCACCTTGTCTGTCTTAATGTATTTAAGGTGCAGCATATGGCAGGGTTTTGTTTCCTTATCCATCCTGACAATCCCTGCTTTTTAATTGGAATCATAGCCTGCTAACATTTCATTAGCATTTAATGTAATTATTGATATAGTTGGGTTTATTTGCCATTTTACTTCAGGATTATTAAACTCTGTTGAAAAATAATTTAAATTCACCTATTGACATTTTAGCTTACTGCTTCACATTTTATTTTAAAGCGATTGCTCTAAAAATTACAGTATACATCTCTTGGCTCTTCAGGGTCTTTGTAGAGTTAATATTGTATCACTTCCTGCAGAATGTCAGCCTTGCTGTTTTAAGAGTCCTACTCTTAACTTGGTTAATGCCTATTTCGCATTCCGAGGCGAAATGCAAAGGTGGTTTCCTCAGGGAATTTTTTTCTGACTTTTCAGATTAGGGTAAGCCCCTGTCGAACGTGCTCTGAGCAGGTGTGCTTCTCCTTGGGGCCTTTATCACAGTTGCAGTTTGCTCACTATGGAATCCCCAGTACTGAGCACACTACTGTATACTTCAGTGATTAAATGCAGGGCAGCCCTGGGTTGTGGTTTGAAGAAGGCAAAAGATTGCATAATATACTCCAGGGGATAGGAATGGAATTAGGCAAGGCTTAGAGGTGGAAAAGACAATGTGTGTGGCAAGGAATATAATAGTCAAGTAGATCACAGGAAAGTTAAAATATGAAGAAAAAAATCTCTCTCTCTCTGTTTTTTTATACCAGTAATCGTTTACAGAGCACTTACTATGGGGCCAGGCACTGTGCTAATAAACTCTGCATTTTATCTTAGGTAACCTTAGCCCTGTGAGTTATTCTTATCTTACTTTGATTGAGGCGACTGAGGTGCAGAGAGGTCAGTTTATCTTGTTCTCTGTGATAGGTAAGGGCTCTGCATTCAAACTCAGACCTCTGTGATTCAACACTCAGAATGGGAGTGAGGCTGGGCTGTGGAGCTCGATTGTTCGAGGTGTCTAAAGCCCATCCTAGTGGGTTGTGTGTTTGAGTCCTGGCTGGAGTTAGGTGAGGAGAAGGCCCGCAGATGTTGTTGAGACTCTATAGAAGGTGGTGCCAGATGCTTCCGTTCGTTAGCTTCTTCTGAGGGGGAGGAAAAGGAAAGCCTCTGAGGCTATTGAAAAAGGGGAGAGCAGAAAAGGCAGCCTGTTTCAGAAGGATCCACTGGGCAGGCTGAGCTCAGGCAAAGTCTGGACCTGGGTGGGGATGGGAGGTACGAGGCAAGAGAGTGGCGGCCTGGCCTGCCGCTCCAGTGGCCACAGTTAGAGAGATGGCTGTGTTCCTGTAAAGGAAGGACTAGATGTGAGATGTGTGTTGGTAGAAGTGTGCCTCAGACTGGCTAATGTTGAGGTGTGGGGAGAGGAAGACTTTTCCCTCATCTCTTGGGTCATCTGTCTGCTAACAACAGAAAGTGTTGCCTGAAGACTGTTGAGTCTGGGCTGTGATGGGTGTTATCATAGCCTTACTTTTCAAATGGGACCTGCAGACAGAGAATGCTCTTCTGGGAGAGAGGTGGGCAAAGCTAGGGAAAATAATCAAAAAGGTATTAAAAAAAAAATACTTATTTGGCGTCTGTAGTTGCAGATCTTTAGTGGATCTTCAGTTGCAGCACATGGGCTCTACTTCCTTGAGCAGGGATCAAACCCAGGCCCCCTGCATTGGGAGCGCAGAGCCTTAGCCACTGGACCACTCCAGGGAAGCCCCATAAAGCTGTTTTTAAAAATTTTGTTTGTTTGAAGTAAGACCCTGGCTAAGCACAGCCTGTCTGACTAGTCCACAGAGGCACATTTCTCTACTTCTGCAGCCTTGTCATCTGTGGTGGCATTCCGTTGACAGTCATTGAGTTAGTTTGTTAGATGCAAGTAGGTGATGCAGGCAGTTGCATGTCTCTGCACATATTCTGTGCTGTGGATGAGAAGTCTGGAGGAGGTTAACTGTGTGTGCACACTTATTATCTGCTTTTATGATGGTCATTGAAAAGTGTGCTAAACTGACTCCCCCCGCCCCCTTTGACTGAGAAAGAACTTAGCCAATTTCCAAACTAGACTCAAAATATACTCACTTTACTGATGAAACACTTACTGAAATTAAAAGATTGCTCTGAAAGTGATCCAAAAAATAACATCATTCTCTGAAGTTCAAGATAAATGCCCAAGATTTATGGGTGCCTTAGTAGCTCACCCAAAGTATTGAAGGTCTGATTTTTTTTTTTTTATCAGTGTCAAATACAAAACTGCACAGTGAATGCTGGCCTTCTGTGTGAACATGGGCCAGTTTCTAGGCTTTTGTTTCTTTTTGTGTCTGGGTACTAGAATTTGCTGGACAGAAAGGTAGGAAAGCTATTCCAGGTGAAGGAAATGGCAAGTAAAGTCATTTCCNTTTTTTTTTATCAGTGTCAAATACAAAACTGCACAGTGAATGCTGGCCTTCTGTGTGAACATGGGCCAGTTTCTAGGCTTTTGTTTCTTTTTGTGTCTGGGTACTAGAATTTGCTGGACAGAAAGGTAGGAAAGCTATTCCAGGTGAAGGAAACGGCAAGTAAAGTCATTTCCTAGGTTGATAAGAAGTCTAGGGGTCCCCAAGGAGAGAGGGGTCTGGAATTCTCAAGGAGGAAGAAAGGACAAATTTTTTTCCTTCTCTAGATTCCTTAGGATTATATAACAATAATGTGTTCTGCCTGAGGACAGTCTCTGGATTAAACCTTCTGGCTAATTCTATTGTCTTAAAATGTAAATTATGGGAGTAGGTCTGGTGAGGTCTTTACAACCTCCAGACATTCTTTGGATTCATTGGAGAGTATATAGCTTCATTGCTAACACTAACAAGGGGGTACTCTTTTTAACCTTTCTGATGCCTATGTCAGAAGCTTTCTCTATCTCCTTTATACTTTAATAAAACTTTATTACACAAAAGCTCTGAGCGATCAAGCCTCGTCTCTGGCCCGGATTGAATTCTTCTCCTCTGGGGGCCAAGAATCCTGGGTGCCCTGATTCAACAACAGCCTTACAAAGACCCAGGAACATTTAACAAATTCAAAGACTAAATCCCCTAGTAGCTGGGTAAAAGACATTGCCAAGAGGGAATAATAATCCTCATAGTGGTTGTAATAGTAGTAGCCATAGCAATAATAATAATAGTGATGGCTAATAATTTCTGAGACCTCATGTGCCCTGCACTGAGCTAAGAGTTTTATACACGCTCTCACCACCTAATCTTCAAAATAACCCAAGAAGGCAGTTTAAATCATCATCCTGTGCTGTAGGGCAGGAAGAAGTCTTGGAAGTCTTAGGCAACTTGTCTTCCCTCATGGAGCAAGACATAAACTTTAGAGCTTGTTCTCTTAGATTAAGGAGTTCTCCAGCTTTTTAGTCTCAGGATTCCTCTACATTCTTAGAAATCCTTGAGATAAGTAAGCCATGGAATGTAATATATAGCATAAGGTATATGGTCAATAATAGTGTACGGGTAGAAGAAAGCTGAGTGCCAAAGAATTGATGCTTTTGAGCTGTGGTGTTGGAGAAGACTCTTGAGAGTCCCTTGGACTGCAAGGAGATCCAACCAGTNTAAGGTCTGTCTAGTCAAGGCTATGGTTTTTCCAGTAGTCATGTATGGATGTGAGAGTTGGACTGTAAAGAAGGCTGAGTGCCAAAGAATTGATGCTTTTGAACTGTGGTGTTGGAGAAGACTCTTGAGAGTCCTTTGGACTGCAAGGAGATCCAACCAGTCCATTCTGAAGGAGATCGGCCCTGGGATTTCTTTGGAAGAGATGATGCTAAAGCTGAAGCTCCAGTACTTTGGCCACCTCATGCGAAGAGTTGACTCATTGGAAAAGACTCTGATGCTGGGAGGGATTAAGGGCAGGAGGAGAAGGGGACGACAGAGGATGAGATGGCTGGATGGCATCACTGACTCGATGGACGTGAGTCTGAGTGAACTCCGGGAGTTGGTGATGGACAGGGAGGCCTGGCCTGCTGTGATTCATGGGGTCACAAAGAGTCGGACACGACTAAGCAACTGAACTGAACTGAGCTGAACATTGTTTAAAAACATTAATGAAGAAAAGTGTTATTTAAATATAGATTTCATATACAGAAAGTGCAGTGTTGCTAACTTACTTGACAGTTTCTTGTTTATCAACTTAAAATTGAGATAACATGGACTCCAATAGCTATGCTTCTTTGTAACTTTTTTTAGTGGTTGCCCTACAGCTTGCAGCACATTTACAGCTAATGCAACTCCACTTATAAGTAAAACTACAGCATTTTAAGTGGAATGTTATACCTTAAAATCATAAAATCATCCTAATTTTTAATTCTTTTCTCCTATGTCTTGTATCATTGCTGTCCTCTGTTCCACTTTTCATAAGCATATGTGTGTCTATATAATGAACACAGAAATAATATAATATATAAACATATATAATCAATTACATTGCTAATGTTCTACTTTGAACCATCTTCTGTTAAGAATAAGAAAAATGGAGAGGCTTTATTTTTTATTTTACCTTCCTTTATTCTTTCTTCAGTGCTCTTGCTTTATGTAGATCCATGTTTATAACCTATATCATTGTCCTTCTCCTTCTAGATCTTTTAAATGTTTCTCACAAGGCAGGTCTAATAGCAACAAATTCCTCCAATTTTTGTTTGTCTGAGATGGCCTTTATTTCTCCACTTTGAAGCGTGGTTTCACAGAGGATGGAGTTCTAGGTGGATAGGGTTTGTTTTTGTTTTTTTTTCTCAATTCTTTAATTGTCAATATAATATTTCACTCCACTCTCTTCTTGCTTCTGTGTCTTCTGGAGAGAAGTTGGATAAAATTTTATTTTTGTTTCTCTATAGGTTGAGAAGCTGTTCCTCTTGTTTCCTTTCAAGATTTTTTCTTTATCTTTGATTTTCTTTATTTTGAAAATGATATGCTTCAGTGTAGTGTTTTGGTAATTGGCCTGCAAGGTGTACCCTGATCTTCAGGGATTTGTGGTTTGGAGTCTGATATTCATTCGGGAAAATTCTCTATCATTGTTTTTTCAGATATTCAGTTCAGTTCAGTTCAGTCACTCAGTCATGTCCGACTCTTTGTGACCCCATGAATCGCAGCACACCAGGCCTCCTTGTCCATCACCAACTCCCGGAGTTCACTCAGACTCACGTCCATCGAGTGATGCCATCCAGCCATCTCATCCTCTGTCGTCCCTTCTCCTCCTGCCTCCAATCCTTCCCAGCATCAGAGTTTTTTTTTTTAGTGAGTCAGTTCTGTGCATCAGGTGGCCAAAGTACTGGAGTTTCAGCTTCAGCATCATTCCTTNCGGAGTTCACTCAGACTCACGTCCATCGAGTGATGCCATCCAGCCATCTCATCCTCTGTCGTCCCTTCTCCTCCTGCCTCCAATCCTTCCCAGCATCAGAGTTTTTTTTTTGTCTTCTCCTGTTCGAATTGTATGTGCACGCGTGCATGGTCAGTTGCTAAGTCGTGTCCGACTCTTCTCAACCCATTGGGCTGTAGTGTGCCAGGTTCCTCTATCCATGGGATTCTACAAGCAAGAATACTGGAATAGGTTGTCATTTCTTCCTCCAAGGAATCTTGCTGACCCAGGGATCAAGCCTGCGTCTCCCATGTCTCCTGCATGAGCAGGCATGTTCTTTACCACTGAGCCACCTGGGAAGCCCTCCCATTAGATTTATGTTACAACTTTTGTAGTAATCCCACAGTATTTGGATATTCTGTTCCTCTAGTTTTTGTTCTGTTCACTCTTTGGATTTTGATGTTTCTATTGTTAAATTCTCTGGCTCAAAGAATCTTTCCTCAGCTATACTCAGTCTACTAGGAATCCATCAAAAGCATTCTTCATTTCTGTTTTTTTTTTTTTTTTTTAATCACTAGGTCTATATTTTGTTCTTTCATAGAATTCCTAGCTCTCTGTTTACATGGCCCATCTGTTCTTGCATGCTGTCCTTAGCATATTAATCATAGTTGTTTTCAACTCCTGGCCTGGTCATNTTTTTTTTTTTTTTTTTTTTTTTAATCACTAGGTCTATATTTTGTTCTTTCATAGAATTCCTAGCTCTCTGTTTACATGGCCCATCTGTTCTTGCATGCTGTCCTTAGCATATTAATCATAGTTGTTTTCAACTCCTGGCCTGGTCATTCCACAATTCTCACTGTATCTCATTCTGATGCCTGTTGTCGTTCAATCTTGGGTCATGCCCGAGTCTTTGCAACACTATGGACTGCAGAGCACTCTAGGCTCCCATGTCCTCCACTACCTCCCAGAGTTTGCTCAAATGCATATCCATTGAGTCGGTGATGCCATCCAACCGTCTCATCCTCTGCTGCCTCCTCCTGCCTATAATCTTTCCTAGCATCAGTGTCTTTTCTAATGAGTCATCTCTTCCCATCAGGTGACCAGAGTATTGGAGCTTCAGTTTCAGCATCAGTCCTTCCCTTGAATATTCAGGGTTCTTTCCTTTAGGATTGACTATCTTGATCTCTGACGAAACATGGTCCACTGGGATAGGGAATGTCAAACCATTTCAGTATTCTGACCTTGAGAAGCTCAATTCTGATGCTTACTTTCTTTAAATGGTGATTTTTTTTTTTTTTTTTTGGCCTTTTTGGCATGCCCTGTGATTTTTTGTTTTCCTTGAAAGCTGGACATGACGTACTCGGTAAAAGAAACTGCTGTAAACATGCCTTTCATGATGCGATGTAAAGGTGTGCGGGAGGACATTCAGGATTTTCCTCCCCACTTTGGTTGGGCAGGATAGTTACCATGGGCTCAAATCAGGAATTCCCTTCTCTTAGGTCCGTTATGCTCAACAAGATACACCTGAGCAGGTGGGCTCTGGTTAACTAGGTTCCCCAGAGGGTAGGCCTTGTTGATGGGAAGAACCAGGCATACTTCAAAATGGTTTCTTCTGTCTTCCTCCCACCAAGAACACAAGAGAATTTTTTTCTGTTATCTACTCTGTGAGCTTTGTTGAGCTCCTGGGGATAAATATCACAATAAAATTGGAGCCTCTTTATGACTGAATCCTTGGAGACCTTTTACCTCTCAGGCTTGCCTGCTCTGAGTCTCCAGCAATTTGTCAATTACAGATCAGATTTCCTACCCTGGACAACTGGTTCCTGGCATTTCTGCTCAAGAATTCTTGCTCTGGTAAGCCTGGGCTCCTGTTTCCCCCATCTATCTCTCCTTCCTGTGTCTACTTCTCTCTTCTGCATCCAAGAAGGGTTGTTGAGTCTGTTCGGCTTTTTATCTGCTCTTAGGACAGAAAGGAACTTTCCAAGCTCCTACCAGGCTGAACCAGAAAACACAAGCTTTAGATTTAAATAAAATAAACCTAGAAAATATTTACAACACGAGTTCTTAAAAAAGCTTTAGCAAACATAATATGTAAATTTCTCTTAAATGCAGATTGTCTTGTAAAATCTATGAAAATCTGCTTCAAAATGTAAGAAATACAGATGATAAATATATATAAATTAATTTTGTTATTACTCGACAGAAGGAAAATTAAAGTTTGAATAATCTGTATTTTTACAAGCAAATTTCAAAATATTCTATAATGCTTCTGGTGATGTTAGAAAACTATCTACTAACTCTAAAGATATTCTGGCAATGTTATTTGCAGGAATTATCCCCCCTCTTCCAAGTACACATACATAGGAATCTTAAGAAAGCAAATATGTTTATTAAGATTATTTACAAAATAGAAAGTTGAAAATAACCTAGAAATATATTTTGATCAAATACTGTAAATTGAAAGGCCATGTAATAATATCAACCATCAGAAGTAAATGAAGTAATGCCTTTTTTTATTCAATTATGTTTGATAAGATCAAATTATAAGGCAGTATGTATATTACCAGTATATATATATCTGCATAGAAACGTTTAAGCTCTTAGCTGTGGTTTTCACTGAGAGGTGAGATTGTACTTTTTACTTCTGTGTTGCTTACTTTTTATTATGAGTATGTTTCATTTCTCTAAATGAAATAAAATGATCTGATAAAATCTTGCTGCTGGAGCGTTCTCTGGAGCATAATAACAAGAGAGCCTAAAGAAACACCTTCACATCCTATTATCTGTTCTAGAAGTGGAAATGGCTTTTAGGCAGACACTAATCCCTTTTTCTTTTCTCCTGATAGGGAAAGGTGAACAAGGAAAACCTTACCCCCTCACTGAGGAAGACCACGATGACTCAGCTTACAGGGAAAATGGTTTCAATATTTTCGTCAGCAACAACATTGCTCTAGAGAGGTCCCTGCCAGATATCCGGCATGCCAAGTGAGTGTCCACTCGCCCGTGTGCAGGGTGGTGTCCCTTGTCTCTTTTGATTCATTATGTTTCATGTATATAATGGTGAGTTACACAATTTAAAACTTTATGTATTAATTTTATAGAAGCCATTTATGTTCCATTATGTTATATATGCTTTGGGGTTTAGGGGGTTTTATTGAGGTGGCACCCTACTCCAGTACTCTTGCCTGGAAAAATCCCATGGACGGAGGAGCCTGGTAGGCTGCAGTCCATGGGGTCGCTAAGAGTCAGACACAACTGAGCAACTTCCCTTTCACTTTTCACTTTCACGCATTAGAGAAGAAAATGGCAACCCACTTCAGTGTTCTTGCCTGGAGAATCACAGGGATGGGGAGCCTCGTGGGCTGCCGTCTATGGGGTCACACAGAGTCGGAGCAGCAGCAGATAATTTACAATGTTGCGTTAGTTTCAGATGTGTGTGTGTGTGTGTGTGTGTNACGCATTAGAGAAGAAAATGGCAACCCACTTCAGTGTTCTTGCCTGGAGAATCACAGGGATGGGGAGCCTCGTGGGCTGCCGTCTATGGGGTCACACAGAGTCGGAGCAGCAGCAGATAATTTACAATGTTGCGTTAGTTTCAGATGTGTGTGTGTGTGTGTGTGTGTGTGTATATATGACTGAATTACTTTGTTGTGTTGTCATTGAGTCAATGGAATTGAGTTTGAGCAAACTCCAGGAATGACAGGGAAGTCTAATGTGCTGCAGTCCATGAGGTCTAAAAACCGTCAGACATGACTCAGCAACTAAACAACAAATGGTCTATATATATACATATAGCTTCAGATGGATAGCATATATGTATATGGTGAATTACTTTGTCATATATATATACACACACACACCACACACACACACACACACATATACATCTATCTATCTGTATACTATTTTTCAGATTCTTTTTCTTAAAGAAACGTATAGTTACCAAAGGGGAAAGAGTGTAGAGGGATAAATTAGGAGTTAGTGCTATATACATTATCATATATAAAACAGACAACCAACATAATCTTAGGTATTTTTTATTTAACCTGAAACAGCCTCTAAAATTCCATTAGATTAACTCTTGATGCTCAGAAGCTTAATACCCATTTTCATTATTGAGTTGGTGGTATGATCTCCACTTAAATTGAAATGTTTTCAGATGACATCTGTACCTTTGCCTTTGATCACATAGATTATGAAGTGCTCATTTTTCTTAGTGATTAGTGCTGTTAGAACTGTCTGCCTGTGCATGCCTTGGACTGACTGCAATCTCATGTCAGCCGTTATCACGCCATTATTGTTACATTTTCTATAGAAAATGCCTGAAGTGAACACATCCATCATCTCAAGGGAATGGTTGGTTACTCCCATCACTTAGGAATTGCTTGTGGCTTGTCAGTTGACAGTGTATTCAGCTTTTACAGAATTGAAGCTAAATATTAGAATCTGAATGGGAACAAGAAGACTATTACCTACAGATGGAGGAAAGCCTTCTTTCTGTCCACACTTAGCTAATGCTGATCTTGCTTAGTGTACCTTTTTTCTCAGTGCAATTCAGTTCAGTCGCTCAGGCGTGTCCGACTCTTTGCGACCCCNTGGTGTTAGATGTTGATTACACATTCTTTTCTATGTACACATAGAAAAATGTGACATTCATGAAAACCTCTGCCTCTCATTTTAGAAAACTTATTTTTAATTGTAGAATAATTGCTCTTCAGTACTGTGTTGGTTTCTGCCATATAGCAACATGAAATTAGCCACAGGTATACTGTATACCTCCTTCCTCTTAAACCACCCTCCCACCTCCCATCCCATCTTACTCATTTTTAATGCAAAAATTAATATCCACTTTATGATAAAAAGAAAATAAAAATTTCCAAGCAAGCAGAACTTGAATTTCAGCCTATCGAAGGCTTATCATTTTAGTTGAAGTCAGTGATGTGGTGGATGAGTCTTCCTTTCTCCATGTTGAGGTTAACTTTGGACCACTCCTATTTCAAAAATGGTTTCTGTTGAAGCCCTCTGCAGCCTGGCCTGGTGCACCCCTGCTCTAGGCCACCAGGCTGGACTGTGAGTACGTGTTCTCAGCTAGTATTGTCTCCTGGCTGAGTAGATATTAGGGTTCACACATGTATGTGCATTGTTTTGCCTCTGCTGCTGTTCAGTTGCTCAGTCATGTCTGACCCTTTGTAACCCCATGGACTCCAGCACGGCAGGCTTCCCTGTCCTTCACCATCTCCTGGAATTTGCTCAAACTTATATCCATTGAGTCGGTGATGCCATCCAACTATCTCATCCTCTGTTGTCCCCTTCTCCTTCTGCCCTCAATCTTTCCCAGCATCAGGGTCTTTTGAAGTGAATCAGTTCTTCACATCGGGTAGCCAAAGTAGTGGAGTTTCAGCTTCAGCAGCAGTCCTTCCAGTGAATGTTCAGGGTTGGNGCCATCCAACTATCTCATCCTCTGTTGTCCCCTTCTCCTTCTGCCCTCAATCTTTCCCAGCATCAGGGTCTTTTGAAGTGAATCAGTTCTTCACATCGGGTAGCCAAAGTAGTGGAGTTTCAGCTTCAGCAGCAGTCCTTCCAGTGAATGTTCAGGGTTGGTTTCCTTTAGGATTGACTGATTTGATCTCCTTGCTGTCCAAGGACACTCAAGAATCTTCTGCAGCACCACAGTTCATGATAAAAACATTTAAAACTCAGAGTTCATGGTTGACACTTTATTTTTTATCCTCCACATTGTATAGTGGGAAAATCTGACCTCCAGTAGAGCTGGCCTATTGGAAAAAGACCCTGATGCTGGGAAAGATTGAAGGCAAAAGGGGAAGGAGGTGACAGAGGATGAGATGGTTAGGTAGCATCATCGATTCAATGGACATGAATCTGAGCAATCTTTGGGAGATAGTGGAGGACAGAGGAGTCTGGTGTGCTGCAGTCCATGGAGTTGCAAAGAGTCATTCACAACTTAGCGACTGAACAACAACAGCAGGAGTTCTTTTACTGAAAATGGTTTGCCACTAAGACCCTGATTAGTGGTTGGGTGTGTCCTCAAGTGCTGGGGGCTTTAGTTGTCTCAGGTTTGCTAATAGGCAAAGCAGTAGCTGGTGGTTCTGCTTCTTTTTTTTTTTCTTTTTTGAGAATTGTTGACTAGGTGCAGTAAAACATGGTCTCTGTAAGGACCATGGTAAGGACTTTGGCAGTTATCCTCTTTTATTTAGAGAAATCTTTGAAGAGGGTCAAGGCTAGTGCAAGAGGAAGCTATTTGTGTCCCCTGGCTTGGGGAATTTAGAGGCATGCTGTTTTAAAATCTGGACACTCTCCCTTCTATTTTTACTTGATTAGATTTGGCAAACATCTTCAGAGCAAAGTGTCATAAAAGTTTGTAGTTTGAGTTCATATACCACATGTTACATCTTGTTCTAAATCTCTCAGTGCTGCCCTAAGGCCATTAAGTATCCAGGTCCTACCTCATTTTCCCAAATTGGGTTCTTCACGCGTCCTGGTGTCAGAGAGAATGTTTTTCCTTTAAAGGGGGTATGTTGCTGCGTTCCTGGAGTTTGAGAAATGCTATACAAACAACAATAGTAAACACTCTGGAATTCGAATCTTACTCTGAACTGGTTGCTTGGATTCCTGCCATCAACTTTCACTCTTCAGAAACTTTAGGGGAAAAAGCATCTTGGAGCATGTTCTGGTTGTGACGCTGTGGTTTTTACCCATTTCTCTTAGTTTCTCTAGGAAGCTGACCCAAACTTTAGCAGAAGTGCCCACCAGGCTTCTATTTTAGCTCTCTGTGCTTCCTGATACAACGGAGTACTCTGCATCCCTGGTGTTTTTATTCGTGGGTCTAGGAGAAGTTAAAGGAGTGAAAGAGAAGCCTTTCTGACTGGTTTTCTTCCTGAGTGAGTGTGTGTGTGTGCTTTTGCAGTAGGATGGGTGTGTGGCAGAGAATTTGGACCAGGGATCTCCTGTTCCTGAACTAAGAGGGAGCACCCAGGTTCTTCCCGGTGGGTGAGTACAGCCCTGTTGGCAGACATGGGGGCCCTGGTTTTCTAGAAATCCATGAACTCCAAATATTTACGTCAGTGGTTCTCAAAGTGTGATCCCTGGATCCGCATGACTGATCTAGGAAGCTATGAGAAATTCGATTCTTGGGCACCGCCTCCCTCCGAAACCCCGACCCCTTGCCTCCCCCACCTCCTGAATTGGAGAGTCTCAGGGAGGGGCCCAGGCAGTGGCTGTTCTTTAACAAACCCATCAGGATTCTGATGCTTGCAGAAGTTTGAGAACCATTCACTGCTCAAGGCCAAGGTCCTTTTAATTTCTGAAGCAAAACCTTTTGCATTTCTGGAGCTTCAGGTTATCACTTCCTGAAGCAGAAATGGGACACAAAAACAGCAGTAGTATTAATTGCTGGCCATTTGCAGTGGGTGGGAACGTGGATTCTTTTGCATTCTAAACCATGAAATGATCTTTCTTATTTCCTCAGCTGGGATATGGAGGTAATAGTGAAAGGTTGTTGTTGAATCATGACGTTGGGATTCTTGGCCCCTGGAGGAGAAGAATTCAATCCAGGGCCAGAGACGAGGCTTAATCGCTCAGAGCTTTTGTGTAGTAAAGTTTTATTAAAGTATAAAGGAGATAGAGAAAGCTTCTGACATAGGCATCAGAAGGAGGTAGAAAGAGTACCCCCTTGTTAGTGTTAGCAATGAAATCCAAAGAATGAATCCAAAGAATGTCTGGAGGTTGTAAAGACCTCACCAGACCTACTCCCATGATTTACATTTTAAGATAACAGAATTAGCCAGAAGGTTTAATCCAGAGACTGTCCTCAGGCAGAACACATTATTGTTATATAATCCTTGTATAGAGCAGGTCTACTCCCATAATTTACAAAATTAGCCAGAAGGTTTAATCCAGAGACTGTCCTCAGGCAGAATACATTGTTGTTATATAATCCTTGTATAGAACAAGTCTACTCCCATAATTTACAAAATTAGCCAGAAGGTTTAATCCAGAGACTGTCCTCAGGCAGAATACATTGTTGTTATATAATCCTAAGGAATGTAGAGAAGGAAAAAAAAGTTTGTCCTTTCTTCCTCCTTGAGAATTCCAGACCCCTCTTTCCTTGGGGACCCCTAGACTTATCAACCTGCCTAGGAAATGACTCTCAATAGTAGTGGAAACCATACTATCCCTGTTTCACAGATGAGGAAACTGAGACCCAGAAACAGTTCCAAAGCTTGCTTTGAGTCACTTTTGTTTTTCAGGTTTATATATATACTTTTTTAATTAAAATTTATTTTTAATTGGAGGATAATTGCTTTACAATTTTGTGTTGGTTTCTGCCATACGTCAACATGAATCAGCATAGGTATACATATGTCCGTTCACTCTTGAATCTCTTTCCACCTCCACCCCACACACCCCTTTAGGTTTTCAAAGAGCACTGGATTGAGTCACTCTTAATTGGAGTTGGAGGTTCAGATTCAGACAGTCTGAAGGCAGAGCCTGGGTTCTCCTTTCTCTCTTGCGTGTGGTTCCAATTCGGTCATCCTTACGCTGGGGTCAGCACGGCCTTCACCTGTAACAGCTGGAGGCCATGGGGGGCTGCAGTGGCAGGAGTTGGACGTCCAGTTGTCAACCTTCCGGTGTTGTAGCAGGAGCGGGGCCTGTGTGAAACTCCGTGTTTCTGAAATCTGGATTCCTCTTTTCAGAGGCAGGGCTTTAAACGCTAAAAGCAGTCCCTCAGTACACTTTGGTTTTCAGCCGGGGTGTTGTGCACTCTGGAGGCAGGTGTTGGCAGTTGCTGTGATGTGGGGGTCACCGCCATTTAGTGGGTGGGGCGAGGTGTCCTCAGTGTGGACAGTCGGGCTCAGTGAAGAATTGTCCTTCACCGCACTGGGCTCTCAGATTACCAACAAACCTTCAAAGTCGCTTTCCCGGGTGGGAATCTACATATGATCTTTTTTTGCTTGATTATAATACACATTCCCCGTGTGTGCGTGCGTGCTTAGTCACTTCAGTCGTGTCCGAGTCTTTACAACCCCATGGACTGTAGCCCGCCAGGCTGCTCTGTCTAAGGGATTCTCCAGGCAAGAATACTGGAGTGGGTTGCCATTTCCTCCTCCAGGGATCTATACACTCAGTATATACCGAATCTCTGAGGAATATAACTATTGCATTTTTAATATATTGGGAGAAGAGTTTATTTTGTTAGTTTGAAACTTTTACCACGTGTTTTCTCCATTTCAGAAACTTTACGCCATGCTGTTCCTGATAATTTGAGATGGCAATGCAGACCACCTGTATCAGTCTGCATTTTGTGATGGCTGCCTTAGGTTGATTCTGCGTACAGGAACAAACATTTACTAACTCTAAGGCCTGCTTCTCCAAATGAACTCCCTGGAGAATCTGTGGAGTTGATTGAGAGAGGGCCCATCTGGGTCCCGCACAGCGGCCCATGGCCACACTTCTTGGGTGGTGGAGGTCCAGTGGTGCGTGCCTCAGGGTTTTCAAGTACCCATGTTGTTATAACTTACTTTCATTAAAAAAATTATTTTTAGAGTGAGGGCATTACATTGATTTAAAAAAAGTTACTGTCTATGAATTTCATTTCAGACTTGGGGGAAAGGGGCATTTAAAACTACTTGCCTTTAGGATAGTGCCTTGGGCTTGATGGGGAGAAGCTGCTGCTCTGGAAAGTGAAGTGATTCTAGTCATAAATCCAAACAGAATTAGGGACCCCAAGTTCATGGGGGTAGTGAGTCACAGTATGCTTATATTAATTGTTCAAAACAGGTTATCATATACTTATTTATTCTTTCAACAAATCTGTATTGAGTGCCTTTGTGTGCTCTGTGGCCAGCCACTGCTCTGGGTTCTTGGCATGATTCTTTGATTCTTTGGCATGATTATTTATGAACAACATAAAGACCCCTGTCCTCACAGATCTTACCTGCTGGCGGGGGTGGCAGACAGGACAGGGATTTTAGGTGGTAAGTGCTATGGACTGTTGGAAGATTAGGAGTGCTAAGGTGAAGAGAATGGGGTGAGCAGTTCCAGTTTCAAATAGAGTCATCACATTTCTCATTGAGAACATGACTTAAGGTGGTCAGGGAGTTGGCCATGTGGNCAGATCTTACCTGCTGGCGGGGGTGGCAGACAGGACAGGGATTTTAGGTGGTAAGTGCTATGGACTGTTGGAAGATTAGGAGTGCTAAGGTGAAGAGAATGGGGTGAGCAGTTCCAGTTTCAAATAGAGTCATCACATTTCTCATTGAGAACATGACTTAAGGTGGTCAGGGAGTTGGCCATGTGGAAACCAGGGGAAAGAGACAGAGGGAGAAGAGGGAGGGAGAAGACCCAGGGAGAAGAGACAGCGCAAGGCCCCGAGGTGGGAGAAGGTGCAGTGGAAGGCTTGAGGAGCTGGCCGGGGGTGGAGGGTGGGTGGATGTGTGGCTGGAGAGGGTGATCAGGGATGAAGTCTGAGAGGTGTCAGGGACTTGTAGCACCTCATGGGGCCCCTGCTCCCATTTGGAGGTGTGGAGTTATCGCAGATTTTGAGGAGGGTCACCATCTCAAGTTTCGGCAAATCTCCCTGTGGCTGCTGTGTTGAATGTGGCCTTCAAGGAACACGAGTAGAAGCCAGGAGGCCAGTTAGGAGCCACTGCAGCGTTCAAGCCTGGGATGATGGTGCCCCTGACCCTGGGGAAGGCATCAGTGGTGGTGAGGAGTGGTGGTGAGGATGCATTTTTGTGACATTCTGAATGCAGGATTGGAAAATTTTCAGCACTCATGCTTCCCAGCAGTACCTGTATGGATCTGAGTTTGAGGAAAATCTGATGTGGCTGACAGACATGTTACCATGGTTCCATGTTCTTCCTTCTGGGGATTATGTGTGTGAGAGAGAGACAGACAGACATGGCTATCCAGGACAGTGGTTAGCAGTCAGTCACAACAAGCAGCTAGCTGAGCAGGGGTTTGTTGTTGTTAAGTCTCTTTGCAATCCCATGGGCTGCAGCACGCCTGGCTTCCCTGTCCTTCATCATCTCCCGGAGTTTGCTCAGATTCATGTCCGCTGAGTCGGAGTTAGTTTAGAATAGAAAGCGAAGTGGTGCTAAATGGAGCTAGTTGGTCCTGAAAGCCTCACACATTTCCTCTTAACTAAGCCAGGATGTATCTTTCACGAAAACATATGCTATTACTCAATTAGTGTTTCTTGTGTTACTCTGGTGATAAAGCAAAGATAAGAATTCAATTTCATCGTCCTGTTCTCCTCACGACCCGATGCGTCCCCCTTCTTCCTTAGACTCAGAGACTGCAAAAATCCCGTTAGCATGCTTGCTTTATTTCAGTTGACTGACGCCTTTCTGACTTAAAATTTGCATTATGTAGTTTTGCCCTAGATTTCCAAGTAATTAATTTGGAAATGCAGGAGCACTTTAAGATGTCTTCTGATACGAACGTGCAGTTCATTTTCTGTGCAGATCCCGATTCCAGCGACCTTTGTGCTGGAAGGAGACTTGATTACCCAAGAGCTCAGTTTCCTCTGGTGGGGTCTTCTGAAAGCCCACCAAAACTAGGGCTGGCCGAGGTATTAGGCGGAGCTCACGCAGTTAAGTCAGGTGACATGACAGGACTCCAGGAAAGCCCAGTTCTCACCCGAGGTGACCTTGCAGGAGCTGTTTGTCACTAATGATTTGGATCTAAGGCTTCCTGCCTAATCATAACAGTGATTTTTTCAGTTTTGGTGTTGTTTGCTTTAATTTTACACATAGAACAATTATTTGGGAAGAATTAAGTATATATTCTCATTCTTGGGCTGTGGCTACCATTAACCCAGCTGGCACTGAGACTGTTTCTTGGCCTGAAGTGAGAGGAGCAAAAGGTAGCTTCATTCACTCCATCTTTTCTCTTATTCTTTCACGTCTGTATTGGGAACTCTGATTTAGCTCAGTAACAGTGATATGGGCAGGGGAAGGTCGTGGTTTTTTTTTTTTTTTTTTTAATGCCTTGGGCTATTTTTGATATGCTGTGACCTTGGTAAAGAAAGTTTTCCTATGTCGATCTCGTAGGAGATCTTTTTAAGAAGGGTAAGAATTGTGGCTGTGTATTTTTAGACCACATTTTCATGTGTTGTGTGTACTCTGGTGCATAGTGTCATGGAAATTTCTCTTCTTAGTCTAGGATTGAAAAGATGGCCTTTCAGCGCTGGCTTTGTCCATTTACTGTACTAGCTTAGCCTCACTTTTTTCATCTATAAAATGGGCTTGAAGACACATGTCCGCCTCAGATTTGGTAAAGATGAAGTGAACCAAAATATATGAAAGAACTTGGCAAGCTCTAAACTTTGCTTCAGTTGCAGGCCTGTGGTGTTGTGTCGTTAGCACAAGCCTTGTGCCTAGGAACCCTTCATTTCTGTCTTGAACTCGCTATGGGGTGTTGGATACTTGAGTGAGCGAGCCAATTTTCCAGAATATTGAACAGAGATATGCATAGGGGCTGGCAAGGGATGGGGGTCAGACTGTGGGCTTTCTAGAACAGTTCTAGTTTAGAGTCTATGATTTTATGTTTATGGGAGAGGGGTTGCTTTGTTTTTCTTTCTCCAATTTGTTAGTGAAAAATTTTTATCTGCAATCAGCAGTTGTTAACATTTTGCCACCTTTGCTTTCTCTCTCTCTGCACATTTATGTATTGATTTTTAGACAGCAGCTCTCTTCTACAGAGTATCGTGAAGTTTGTTGTTCTCAGGCTGCAGGGGACTGGCTTCAGTTGGAGCTTTTACATCCTTGGGACTAATCAGTACCTTTTCTCCAACAGGATGAACTTACCGCAGTGAACGTGAAGCAAGGCTTCAACAATCAGCCAGCCTTTACTGGAGATGAACACGGCTCAGCTAGAAATATTGTCATTAACCCATCAAAGGTAATGCTCATTGTTTCCTAAAACTTCTGAAATACGTACGTGAGACCCTTGGTACCTAATGCTGATATATCTGTGTTATTTAAGCCATGGTCCACATTCACAGTTCCCCCAGGTATCCTTTATGGTGCCCTGCCCCGGGGTCCCATCAGGGGTCATGCTTTGCTTTCCGCTGGCCTGTCTCCGAACCCTGTTGTAATCCAGTGCAGTACTGCTCTCCAGGTTTCCTCACTGAGTCCAACTGTTTCTCTTATTGTCTAGTACTATAGTCTAGGTTTGTTTGATTATTTCCTCATGACAAGATGCAGGTTATGTATTTTTGGTAAGACTACACTGCATATCAGGAGATATGCAGTGTTAGTTTGTTGATTATTGGTTATACTGTTCGATCACTTAAGGTGGTATCTGCCATCTCTTTCCATTGCAAAAGTTGTCATCTTTTCCTTGTAGGAATCTCCATAGGATGCTGCTTTGAGACCATGTGAATATCCTCTTCTGCAGTATTTTATGCTATGATTTTTAGCATCAATTGATGATTCCTGCCGAATGATGTATTTTGCTGATGGTTACAAAAGCAAAAATGCTGGTTTTGTAGTTGTTATTCCTTGTATGTTTAATAGTTGGCATTCTTTTGTAAAGGACATTGCATTTTAAGGAGTTCACTTTGAACCCCTGAACTCTTTAAAATCAGTTGTATTATCTCCAGTTTTCTTTTTGATGTGCACATCGTCTCACATTTGGCCAGTGGGGGCAGCTTAAACTTAGCTTTGGGGCCTTTTTGACATCTCTCTCTCGTGTCATCATTTCCTCACATTTGACACAATGACACTGTCCAGGGCCATCTTGTTCTTTTCCTGCCCCAGCCCAGATCTTGGTGCCTGGGTTGCTCAAGGCTACTAGCGTTGCAGCGTCTGCTGCTGCTGGTGCTGCTAAGTCGCTTCAGTCGTGTCTGTCTCTGTGCACCCCTATAGATGGCAGCCCACCAGGCTCCCCCATCCCTGGGATTCTCCAGGCAAGAACACTGGAGTGGGTTGCCATTTCCTTCTCCAGTGCATGAAAGTGAAAAGTGAGAGTGAAGTTGCTCAGTCTTGTCTGACTCTTCGTGACCCCATGGACTGCAGCCCACCAGGCTCCTCCATCCATGGGACTTTCCAGGCAAGAGTACTGGAGTGGGCTGCATTGCCTCTCCGGTTGCAACGTCTAGGGCCTTTCAACGGACAGAGATGACGGATTTCTTTCCTCCCTCCTTCCCTCCCTCCCTCCTTTGCATCTGTTCATTCTAACACGGGGACTACAGTTTTCCCCTTACTTCTCCCCTTTCCATCACGGTATCTCCTTCTCTCAGAGCGAGAACCCTGGATCCCAGCAATATCGACTTGTTTATTCTTTGAGTCTATCTTACAATATACATAAAAAAAGTGAAGTCGCTCAGTCGTGACCAACTCTTTGCGACTCCATGGACTGTAGCCTACCACACTCCTTCATCCTCGGGATTTTCCAGGCAAGAATACTGGAGTGGGGTGCCATTTCCTTCTCCAGAGCATCTTCCCGACCCAGGGATTGAACCTGGGTCTCCCATATTGTAGGCAGACACTTTACTGTCTGAGCCGCCAGGGAAGTCCTCACTGAGTCCAGTTATACATAAAAAGTTCCAGAATAAATTATACCAGTGTCATTCTAACAGCAATATTAATTTTGTAAAGCCTACAATTCCTCTACCATGCTTTTTGTTTTTAGACTAGCTTTAAGTTAAAGTTCATTTTCATTAAGAAAATGTAGTCAGTGTTGTGTTAAAAATGTTTCTTGAATTAAGTCTTTTTTCTGTGTAATTATGTTAACGATTAGATATATAGATAGATTTTATCTGTTTCTGTTTGTATTCTTTTAAGGATTTCTTTGTCCTTTCTGAGTTATTTCTGTTTTCAAATATTGAAATACTTTTACTCATTAAATTGAAGAAGCATGCATTCAGATAAAAAGAAATGAAGC
This sequence comes from Neotragus moschatus, assembly GCA_006410615.1. Taxonomy (NCBI): domain Eukaryota; kingdom Metazoa; phylum Chordata; class Mammalia; order Artiodactyla; family Bovidae; genus Neotragus; species Neotragus moschatus. The sequence goes on along the minus strand of SJYA01000230.1, from coordinate 501,945 downwards.
ATACAGATGAATTTCTATTCTTGTTTTGTTTAACCAGAGATAAGCATTGTTAAAAATTTGTGTATTATTTCAAATCTCTTTATATGCACACATGTATACACAAGCATATGTAATTTGCTAAACTGGCAACTGAAATATTCAGTAGGAAAGGCTGTTCACTTCAGTGTGATTTGTAATGGCAAAAATTTGAAACACTCTAAATGTCCATCAACAGGGACTTGATTAGATACAATGTGGGTATCCACACAGTGCATTATCATGTGTCTGTGAAAATGAATGAGGACTCTCTCCATATGCAGATACGGAAGGAAGGTTCTCAGATTTACTCAGTATACATAATGAGGTATAGATAAGAGAAAACTATATTTGTGTTTGTATTTGTGTATTCACACATGAAGAAACACTGGAAAGACATAAACTAATCAAGGTGGTTATTTGGAGGCAGGCATTGGGAGCTGGGAATGAGGCTCTTAACTTTTTTCCTTTGATTTTGGAATAATGTGAATATATTGCTGTTAGAATAAAATTAAATGTATGGTCATGTTTTTATTTATTTGTTTATTTTTGAGTTCTGTCATGAATTTTCTCTGAGCTTGTTTTTTGGGAAGCTTGACTTTGCTTACAGTTATTAAATTGTTCATAAAGTTTGTTAGGAAGTAAAATGTATATACAGTTCCTGTGTTCCATTGCTATTATTAAATACTTAGAAAAGAGTATAATTGCAAGAGATTGCCCAGACTTTTAAGACATAATTTTTGCAAAGCTCTTTAATGATTGGCTTGGTTTAATTGAATAGTCTCTTCAGATCACTGTGGATATTCTTGATAGTTCTCAGACTAGTTTAAAATTGTTTTATGCCTTTATTTTGATTAAACTGCTCATACATAATTGCAAATAAAGAATCTTTTAAATATGAAACAATCTACATAGGTAGAGGGGTTTCGTGTCATTGGTGCAAAGACCAAATACTGCTTGAGAAACTTGCTTATTTTCAAACAACTGTTTTTTGTTGAATTTTTGCATTTATTCTCTGGATATTCTGCACACTTTACTTAAAAAATAAAACCGTACTATGAATTTAAGAAAAATAAAGTTCAGACTTCTTTTTTTTCCTAATTACTATACTTTTTATTGCCTTATTACATCAACTGAGCAAAACAAACTTTTTCATTGTATATCAATCTCAAGGAACAGGAGATGCCAATTCACATTAGAAAAGTTGTACCAGTTATTCACCCTGTTAGATAGACTTGGCTAATTGTTTCCAACTGTGCTCCAGCCTATAGACGAAAGATTCATTGAGTTGTGGGCATTAACCAAGGCAGTGATTCTTATCCTGCTGCAGCATGGTAGGCATTTTGTTTTAATCATGGTTGCCGCTCTCTGCTAACCTTATTGAAGGTATTTATTAGAAATTGTTGTCCACATCCTGGTACTAAAGAATTTCCAGAGGACACAGTGTGATGCTGTGATAGGATTCTTGGAAATTCCAACAGGTTTTCTGTGGATTCATTGAGTTTTTTGGTATTACTCAGTCCTCTCCGCTCTGGTTGGTCCCTGTCTCTTTCCTTTGTCCTCTTTAAGCGTGGTTAATTTGAAAATGTTAGTCATTCACAGAAGCTCCCTTTGCTACTTTGTTCCATTCAGAGCAAGTGACATTAGCTTTCTCATGAATTGCCTGTACTCATGAAATTGGCAGCTCGATCAAAAACGTTGAATATTTAATTTAATTGAACCTTTTGTAATTTGCCATTTAAATAAATTAGATTTCTCTAGACTCATTCTTTTTTTTTTTTTTAGGCACTGAGTGTAAATACAGAGTTTCCTTTCCAAAAATACATGCTATTAAGATAGAACAAGGAGAAGGATGATTACTGTGTGATTACTAGGTTCTGCTGTTGTATACAACACCTCACAGGAAAAAGATTCTCTCCGAACGGGTGTGTATTATGAAAAAGACATAGAGCTGAGGATTAAAGCAGAACCCCTTCTCTTGAAATTTATTCAGTATGTAATTAGTTTTATCTTACAGAGATTTCAAAGGTTCTTTGTTTTCCCGAACTGCTTGTGAGTAGTGAAACAAAGGTGCTCTGGGAGCTTCTGCATTACGTTAGTGTAAGGAAATTACATCTCTTGGCTTCAAGGTCTCAAATTCCTCTTTTATTTTCTGATGGGCTCTTTGAAGATTTTCACTTAATACAAATAAAATACTAATATGTACATTACTAACATTCTTGCTTTTTGTCTTTAAACTATTTCCTTTTTTCCCTTCCACAGATCGGAGCTTATTTTAGCAGCATATTAGCTGAGAAGCTAAAGCTTAACACTTTCCAGGACACCGGAAAGAAGAAACCACAAGTTAATGCTAAAGATAATTATTGGCTGGTTACTGCTCGATCCCAGAGTGCGATTCATAGCTGGTTCTCTGACTTAGCAGGAAATAAACCACTTGCTATTTTGGCAAAAAAGGTATTTAAGTATTTCTTGCATTGTTTTCTTTGTGGCCTTATAGAAATGAAACTATTTGGGATGACGTTGAAGTGTATATTTCTTTTCCCCAGTTCTCTCCACAACTCAGAGTTTTAGTGGCAGGTGTGTGCTGCTCATAGGCTGTTGGCCCTTCATTTTGGTGGCATGTGGTGCCAGGGACATCTGGAGACCTGAACATGCCACACGGAAAGCGGTTGATACGGTAGACAGGGTTTTAAAATCAAGAACAGGCAGTGAGACTTCATTTATTCTTGTTACATTCTCAGTTTTCTTAGGCCATGGTGTCCAAAATGCACTGAATAGAAACCCTTGCTTTAATGTTATTTCCTTGTCTTGAAAAGTGTCCATCCAAATTTTTAACCTAAGTCTCTTTCTGAACAAGTGAGATAAAAGATAGTGATTCTGTGTGTGCGTGAAGAACATCTTTGAAAAAGTTTCAGAACAAAATGGGGCAGTTTTATTCATAGTTCCCAGCTTTTTGGAGGAGGGGGGAGTGGAGGGAGGGAAGGGAGGCTTCTTTTAGGATCTTTGCCTTTGATCATTTTCCTCAAATGGGAAATACTGCACACATTCAACAATCTTATAGTCCCAATAATATAAAACGTCCTTTGAAATTTAGATGAGAGCCAGAAACCTCCCTGCTAGTCTTGATCTCTGACTTCTTACATACCTTTCAAATAATTCCCAGGTCTTTCTCATCTCCCCTGAAACCCTTTAGTTTCAGGAGAGCCCATTTTCCATTCTTAAATTTTCANGCATCACTGACTTAATGGACATGAGTTTGACTAAGCTCCGAGAGTTGGTGATGGACAAGGAGGCCTGACGTGCTGCAGTCTGTGGGGTCACAAAGAGTCAGACACTACTGAGCAACTGAACTGAACTCTGCATAAAAGTTAAATAAGCAGGGTAACAACATACAGCCTTGACTTACTCCTCTCCCGATTTGGAACCAGTCTGTTGTTCCATGTCTGATTCTAATTGTTGCTTCTTGACCTGCATACAGGTTTCTCAGGAGTCTGGTAAGGTGTTCCCATCTCAGGTTGTGCCATCTCTTGAACACAAGACCAGGAGCTGACTCTGGCTCAGATCATGAACTCCTTGAAATAGAAGATAGCAGGGAAAACCCCTAGGCCATTCTGGTATGACTGAAATCAAATCCCATGTGATAATACAGTGGAAGTGACAAATAGATTCAAGGTATTAGATCTGATAGAGTGCCTGAAGAGCTATGGACGGAGGTTCGTAACATTGTACAGGAGGCAGTGATCGAAACCACCCCCAAGAAAAAGGCAAAATGGTTGTATGAGGAGGCCTTACAAATAGCTGAGAAAAGAGGATAAGCCAAAAGTAAAGGAGAAAAGGACTGGAGAAGGTCGGTTTTCATTCCAGTCCCAAAGAAAGGCAGTGCCAAAGAATGTTTAAACTACCGCCCAATTGCACTCATCTCACATGCTAGCAAAGTAATGCTCAAAATTCTCCAAGCCAGGCTTCAGCAATACATGAACCGTGAACTTCCAGGTGTTCATGCTGGATTTAAAAAAGGCAGAGGAACCAGAGATCAAATTGCCAAATCCCTTGAATCAAGAGAATTCCAGAAAAACATTCACTTTTGCTTCATTGACTGCGCTAAAGCCTTTGACTTGTGCATTACAACAAACTGTGGAAAATTCAACAAGACATGGGAATTCCAGACCACCTTCACTCTTGGCCACTGTTACTTCTATCCTTATTCTCCTTCCCGACCCCCTCCCCTGCCCTCTTAAAGCCGTATCAAATCATAGTGGGCTACTTTTTAAAGTTTTGTTTTTAATCTGTGTTTGGTTGCTCTGGGTCTTAATTGCTTTATGCGGCTTTCTCTAGTCGTGAGTGGGGGCTGCTCTCGTTGCAGAGCATAGGCTCTTGGCCCGCGGACATCACTGTTTGTACAGATAAGCTCAGTAGTTGTGTGTGTGTGCTTCAGTTGCACCACGACATGTGGAGTCTTCCCAACTGGGGATTGAACCTGTGTCCCACGCATTGGCAGGTGAGTTTTTTTCCACTGCACCGCCAGGGAAGTCCCATAGTAGATTACTTTTTATCAGTGTAGAATAGTCTTCTCTTTTTTCTTTTTGGTACTTCATGAAACACTGGATTTTTATTTGTAGTAAAGTATTTCAAGAAAGCATTAAGAATTATATAATAGCTTTATTGAGGTCTAATTTTTACTATTTTGCAGTTCATTTTAAGTGTACAATTAAGGAGTTTTTCATGTGTTTACAGAGCCGTGAAACCATCATTATGTTTTTGAATTCTTTTATCACCCTGAAAGGGATCTTGTAACCATCAGCAGTCACTCCGCATTTCCCCTCAATCCCCCTCAGCCCTAGATCTGCCTATTCTGGACATTTTCTCTGACTGGAATCATAACTTATGTGGTTCTTTGGAACAGGTTTCTGTCAGTTACACAGTATTATGTTTTCAGTGTTCATGTGTGTTGTAGTGTTTCAGTGGTTCATGATGTTGCATAGCTAAGTAGTACTTCATTCTGTACACAGAAGATATTTTATTTTGCGAATGTGAGACTTGGACCATAAGGAAGGCTGAGAGCCGAAAAATTGATGCTTTCCTACTGTGGTGCTGGAGAAGACTCTTGAGAGTCCCTTGGATAGCAAGGAAGTCAAACCAGTCAATCCTAAAGGAAATCAACGCTGAACATTCATTGGAAGGATTGATGCTGAAGCTGACTCTCCAGTACTTTGGCCCCTTAATGCGAAGAGGTGACTCATTAGAACGGACCCTGATGTTGGGAAAGATTGAGAGCCAAAGGAGAAGGGGGTAACAGGATGAGATGGTTGGATGGCATCACTGACTCCATGAACGTGAGTTTGAGCAAACTCTTGGATATTGAAGGCCAGGGAAGCCTGGCATGCTGTAGTCCATGGAATTACAAATTTGGACACGGCTTAGTGACTGAACAGCAACAAAATGTACTTATCAGTTGATGGACATTTGTGTTGCTTTCACTTTTTGGCTTATATGAGCCATGCTGCTACGAATGTGTACAGATCTTTGTGTGGACGTGTGTTTTCATTTCTCTTGGGTTTATGCTACTTGTGGACTTTGGGTTACATGATAACTCAGTGTCCAACCCTTTGAGAAATTCCTGAACCATTTTCCACAGTAGCTACGTCGTTTTACATTCCCACCAGAAATGTATGAGGAGCCTAGTTTCAACACATTGTCACCAAAACGTTGATATTGTTGATCTTGAACTATCCTGTTGTTGTTTAGTCACTGAGCTGTGTTGGACTCTTACTACCCCACCAGGCCAGAATGTTGGAGTGGGTTGCTGTTTCCTACTCCAGGGGATCTTTCTGACCCAGAGATCAAACCCACCTCCCACGTCTCTTGCCTCTCCTGCCCTGGCAGACAGATTCTTTACAATTGCACCACCTCTAATGGTGCCTTATTGTAGTTTTGATTTGCATTTCTCTGGTGGCTATGATGTTGAACGTATTTTCATGAGATTATTGATCATTTGTCTATATTCTTTGGAGAAATGTCTATTTAGCTCCTTTACTCATTCAAAAAAATGGATTATTAAATCTCTATTATTGAGTTGTAATCATTCACTATATACTCTCGATCCAAGTTCTTTATCAGATAAATGATTTGCAGATGTTTTCTTCCCATTTATGAGTTGTCTTTTCACTTTGTTGATGGTATCCTTTGATCAAGAAAGCGTTTTAACAACAGAAAATGAAAAAAACTTTTCAGTCTTTTATTGGGAGTTTACGAGCGTGTTTATAGGGCTTCCCATCTAGCTCAGTTGGTAAAGAATCTGCCTGCAGTGTGGGAGACCTGGGTTCGATTCCTGGGTCAGGAAGATGCCCTGGAGAAGAAAATGGCGACCCATTCCAGTGTTCACGGGAGAATCCCATAGACAGAGGAGCCTGGCGGTCTGTAGTCCATGGGGTCGTAGGAGTCAGACACGACTTAGCGCCATCTTTCTTTGTGTACCATCTTGTATTTATTGAACTTCCTTTCTCCCCATCTCAACCCCCTCCCCACTCTCCCATCAGTCTGAACCAGGCAGGTTTGTACCTAACTTGAGCTAGTTAAATCCTCTACATCCTGCAGTTTTGAGAAGCAGTCTGTTCCTCCCATGGGCAAGCAAGAACCTTTTATTGTAGTGGGATAGCTTCAGGGAGAAGGTCTAAGGATATAGGTTTTTCCATGGAGGAGCCTGTCATCTTTGACTTTAAGTCCAAATTCCAGTGGGTCACTTTAAAGATGTGCACCTTCATCGTCGCTGGACTTGGCTGGAGTTTTTACAAAGCAATCTTTGTTCCCTCTGTTTTATGTAGTGGGTTCCCACTCACTCTGATAAAAGGAAAGAATGTAGTAAGGAAAAGAAGCTTTCACAAAATTAAAGGACATATATAATATTTTTATATGTATGTGTATATTAGGGTGTATGTGTATAAGTTTTATATTTATACTTGGTGGGAGTTCATTAACAAGAATGAAGAGTTCTGTGTTTGCATGAGCCTTTGTAGCATGCTGACTAACAGATGCATAAAGACCAAGCGTGTTGGAGAGGGAACTTGGCGTATTCCCTACAGTGGTGTTTGAAACGTTCTAGATCTGCCGTGATAGGTTTAAACTATAAAATGGAGATGTTTTAATGAAGATTTGGGAGACAGAATGATTGGGAAGGAACTTGATTTAGTAGCTTGATTCTGAGAGGATGTTAATAGTGTATTGATTGAAGTCAGTACTTAGGTCTTGAGTATGTGAGGCATGGGGGTGAAAGATGGAGGGAATTCTAAAGCATCAGTTAGAGCGTGTGATCCCTGCCAGGTGGTGGTGTGGTGTCCAGCATCTTGAGAAGGCTACGTGAGAGGCGTGACATTTGGACTGGGCCCACATTCGAAAACAGGTGACTGGGGAAGATCCTGTCAACGGAGCATCATAGACGTGAGAGAGACACCTTGAGCCTGCAGAGCAGATCATGTTGGATGGTATTTGCAATGATTTTAATTCCCAGCTAAGGAGTTTGACCTTAATTCATTAAGGATTGCAGATCCATTGAAGGTTTTGGAATCATGAAATTGACATTGATTGATTCCATAAACACTTACCAGAGTGTTAGGTTAAGCATTGCAGCTCAGCTGAGGTAGAAGCAGGGCCTGACAGCAACAGTTAAGGCCTAACCCTCAGTTTCCTTTCTAAAAACTCTTCATACCAATAATAATGAGTACTAATGATGGGGATGATGGCCACATACTGATCAGCTTCTGTGACGCATGCGCTGTGTAAAGTAACTTATCTGGATAGTTACTGACCTGGGTGTATTATTGAGCTCTGTTGTAGAGATGAGATTGAGATTGAGTGCAGGCCAGGTGCCTTGCTCAGGGGTGGAGCTAGGATTGGACCCAGGGCCGACCTCTGCCAAAGGTCATTCTGCTGATAACCCTTCGTGTGGCCCTCTGTTGCCTCTCTGCAGGGTCACACTGCCAAGACACCTTCTCCATGAATGTTGTTACGTTTGGGGTGCTCTGTGTTTGCCCCCCGGGTGAATGCTTGTCTTCTGCTGAGCTCCCAGTTCTCTTAGTGATACTGCAGGTATTCCAGGCCCTAGGGGGTCATTTTTAATGTAACTTGACATGTCTCTGTTCTCCCCTAGTATGTATTATATTTATCAATTTGCATATTTTCATGTACTGGAGTGGAGCATCTCACACCTGCTGTGTTCACCTGTGTGACCTGGAGTTGTGCCTACAGCTCCTGCATTGGTTAGACGATAGGCTACCATAGGGAGAACTGCATGGCCTCTGAGATTCCTGTTTGGGGGTTAGGCATCAACAAAAAACAGTGGCTACAGGATGCTAGGGAGAGCAGCATCAAAAGGATGAGTCGGTCATTCTTTTTAATACTGACCCCTGACCCCACTCTCAGTAACATTCATGTTCATAAACTTTCTAATAATCTGACTTCGTGGCCTTGAGTTCTACTTGATATCAGTGAACTAGAGATGTGGCCATAGCCTCAGAGTTTTAGAACTGATGCACTTTCAAAGCAGCTTCCTTCATCACTTTCTGCATCCTTTCTACCTTTGAAACCTCCCCACCTCCCCCCACCCCCAGCCATCTTCCTTAAGATCTCTAGCCATTCCTGTTTTCTTGGTATCACTTAGAACTGAGTCCCCACTGCAGACCAGTTAAACCAGAATCTGATGGGATTGGGCTGAAGATACTGGCATTTGGTAAAAGCTGCCCACCCGCCCTGGGTGATGGCATGTGCATGCAGGCCTGAGAATCACTGTTTCTTGCTACTGCTGCCCCCATTTCTCCCTTTTAATGACCAGTCCTAATTCAGCTTGAGAGGGGTTAGTGAATCAGAATAATTTTAAAGAGTACAATACTTGTGGCCATTTTTATTTTTTGTTTTTAATTTTTAATGAAAATTTTGTGTGCATCCCAATTTTTATACTAGTTCACACTAGACTGTCTTAGGGCCCAGATCTCCAAATCTGTCTCATTGATGTGATAGCTTAACATCAGTTAAATATGGTGAAGTTAAAATATATGACCAGGAGGTCTATATTTGAATTCTGTTTGAATTTTTAAAGATATTCACACTGTGGAGTAATATCTTCAGCAATTTAAAAATAAGATGCGTATATGTTTAAACAGTCAAGCACACAAGGAAAAACCTGAAAAGATATAAAGGTATTAAATGATTGAGATTTTTTTCTAGGCATATTCGCATTAAAAATTTTCTGTAGTGAGTGTGTGTTTCTTCCATATTTTAATAAAAACAATCTTGAAAGGCAAATATACCCGAGACAAAGTAGGGGGTGTGTGAATATGTGTGTTATTTTTAGCTCTTGAGGCTAAACTATTCTGAGTATTGAGAATAGTCCCATACTGAGAGTGAGTTAATAGCAAGGCTTGGCACACAAAAGCTAGGATTTGGATCCTTGTTATTTTTGTTTTTGCTTATTATAGCTAAGCTAAACTTGTCTCATCTGATGGTTGGCATTTTGCTTTGTTGCACAAGTGAGAGTCATGAGATGATTAGTTCATAACAGGGGCACCAGAAAATGATGACACTAATAATTTATTGTTTGGTTTTTAATGACGATGGCGTAATTTTAACAGTAATATCTGTTATTGATGGTGCTTTCTGACAAACGATTATACTGGAAACAGAATGTTGACCTAGTGTCTGTTCATCTTTTGGCATTGGCTGATTACTGAAGCAATGCTTACTTAACATGTGCATTTGAATTTCAATTTTAAATAAGACACAATTAGAATAAGTGGTTTCAACCAAAACCTAACAGTAGTTATCTCCGGGTTCTGATGTCAAGTAATTTTAGTAGTGCTTAAAAAATAAAACAAAACACTCAATTTCTAACAGATGTTTATTTCTACTCTTACTTTTGTTAGAATAGGTTCCTTTAAAATTGAGAAGGTTGGAGAACCTATTGCTGAAANCTAGGAACAAAGGAGGGCTTCATTTTAACTACTAAGATTATTACCAGAATGACCATAAAAGTTTCAGTGACTTTAAACATAACCTTTGTTTCTGTCTTTGTTTGTTTGTTTTACATTTTATTGGAGTATAATTCTTTACAGTGTTTTGTAGTACAGCAAGTGAATCAGCTTTACACACACACAGACACACATATCTCTCCCTTTTGTGGATTTCTTTCCCATTTAGGTCATTTGTTTCTGTCTTGACTCTTTTATGATGTGAATCATAATATAAAGCTGTAATATGGCATTAAATATATGTGTACATAGAATGTCATGAAGTATATATTTGTGTGTGTGTATATATATATTATATGAAGGCAATAGATGAAAATGTTAACAGTGCTTATTTTAAGGGAGGCTATACCAGCCCTTGGAGAAGGCAGTGGCAACCCACTCCAGTACTCTTGCCTAGAAAATCCCATGGACAGAGGAGCCTGGTGGGCTGCCTGTGGGGTCGCGGAGTTGGACACGATAGAGCGACTTCACTTTCACCTTTTACTTTCATGCATTGGAAACGGAAATGGCAACCCAGTCCAGTGTTGTTGCCTGGAGAATCCCAAGGACAGCGGAGCCTGGCAGGCTGCCGTCTATGGGGTCGCACAAAGTTGGACACGACTGAAGTGACTTAGCAGCATACCAACCCTGTGGAACATTTTGGAAATTTGTGGGCATGTTGTTTTTAGTGTAGTTTTGTCCGAAGTTTGTATGTCATTTTATTACACATTCCTTTCATTTCGTATAGACCATTATATTGATTTTTGTTTAAAAACTTACTTTATTATTATTTTTTTCCATCTCAGGTGTACATGAGTTCCCAATCTTGGACCCCCCCCGCCACCTCCCACTCCACATCAACTCTCTGGATCATCCCTGTGCACCAGTCTCAAGCATCCTGTACCCTGTATTGAACATAGACTGGCGATTCGTTTCTTACATGATAGTATACATGTTTCAGTGCCATTCTCCCAGACCATCCCACCCTCTCCCTCTCCCTCAAAGTCCAAAAGTCCATTCTATACATCTGTGTCTCTTTTGCTGTCTTGCATACAGGGTTATCATTACCATGTTTCTAAATTCCATATATATGTGTTAGTATACTGTATTGGTGCTTTTCTTTCTGGCTTACTTCACTCTGTATAATCGGCTATATTGATTTTTAAAGTTATATTTTGTAGGTGGGTTTTGGTATCTGAAATTCCTTTTAGAATAGCAAAAGAGGCTACTAGAGGGCCTTGGCTCTGATAAAGTTTTCAGCCTCTTTTGGAGATGGTGGTGTGATAGGTGTTTTGTTCTTTGTAATGATCAACATTGGCCAAGTTTCCTCCTGTGAGTATGAGTTCATCAGTTCAGTTCAGTTGCTTAGTCGTGTCTGACTCTTTTGGACCCCATTGACTGCAGCATGCCAGCGTACTATGAGTTCTTAGTACACTAAAATCTAGCCAGGTACTTGACATGACCTGGGAATATTGGCATTCCAAATTTTCTTTCTTGTAGGAATTAATTTTTATCAATTTAGAACGAGGCAGGTATGCAGAAACAACCCCCCAAAAACCTCCAAGCCAACTGTGCAAAATAACACGTTATTTTCTTTCTTTAGAATTTCAGCTTTTATCAATGAGACTGCTTTGCAACAAGGAAAACAATAGTAAAATTATACTTACAAATAAAGATCTGCTACTGCTGTATGCTAAGTCGCTTCAGTCGTGTCCGACTCTGTGCGACCCCATAGACGGCAGCCCACCAGGCTCCCCCGTCCCTGGGATTCTCCAGGCAAGAACACTGGAGTGGGTTGCCATTTCCTTCTCCAATGCATGAAAGTGAAAAGTGAAAGTGAAGTCGCTCAGTCGTGTCCAACCCTTAGCAATCTCATGGACTGCAGCCTACCAGGCTCCTCTGTCCATGGGATTTTCCAGGCAAGAGTACTGGAGTGGGGTGCCATTGCCTTCTCCGTAAGAGTGTTTTTTTTTGTTTTTGTTTGTTTTTTTTGAATTTTAGTTGGTTTTGCTTTAACATTATCAGTGTAATTTTTATTTGTTCATTTAAGGAAGGAATGCTGGAAAAGCACGAATATTTGACATGGATCTTGGATGTGTTAGAAAAGATCAGACCAATGGATGATGATCTTCTTAAACTCTTATTACCACTAATGCTGCAGGTATAGTATATGTAATCATGAGACAGTTGATTTTATGGGCAAGGAATGAGTCTGGTAAGAATGAAGAGGTAAGTAGAGGTGGCTTTTGAAATGGAAGGAGGAAAGATCTTAATGCAACAACACTCGAAGTGATAAGAGGCTTTTGTGTAAGTTGTAAGGGTCACTTGTACTGGCCATGCGTCCCTCTCAAGTATTCTCACTCACGTGAATTTCCCTCGTCCCTGAGCTGAGCAAACAGCTCTTTGTATACTGTCTCCTTCACATGGATCTCTGTGAAAACAAAACCCATTATCTCTGTTTAGGGATACAGAGGATGTTCTACATTCTTTTAACATTCTTTGAGCCCCTGGGGGTGGGAACATCATATTTTCATGATTTTCCTAAGGTGTGTTAAAATTTAGCCTGTCTGGATGAAATTTATTTAAAGAAAAATTCCTGGAAAAGTAATTCACATATTTGACAATTCAGACAGTATGGAAGAGTGTCCCATGAAAAGTAACCAGCCCCTTCCAGAGGCCACACCATACTGGTGATCTGCGTCTTCCCCGAGACGCTGGTACCTGTGCTGGCTGCTCCAGTAGCTGCTAGCCAGCCATGACTCGTGAACCCTGGACATGTGACAAGTTCACATTGTCATGTGCTCTTTGTTTAAAGTGCCCACCAGGCTTCAGACCTGGTATGGAAAAAGGGGTATATAATATCTCACTAATACTTTTGTGTTGTTAACATGTTGAAATGATAGCATTTTAGATTTAGGTATAGTGGGCCAAATAAAACACATCTTTCTTTTAATTCTATCTTTTTTTTTTTTTTTTGCCACCCAATGGATACTGGAAAATTTAAAATTACATGTGTGGCTTGCATTATATTTCTCTTGGACAGCACTGGTCTGTATTAGTACTTCTGAAAGCCCTTGTTTTTGTTTGTAATGAGAAGCCTGTATTATGATGGTCATCTCACCGAGTAGCCTGAGACGTGACTGAAGGCTGGTGTCCTTGTGTTCCTCAGTATTCAGATGAGTTTGTCCAGTCGGCCTACCTGTCCCGTCGTCTCGCCTATTTCTGTGCCCGGCGTCTGGCGTTGCTGCTGAGCGACAGCCCCAGCCTCCTTGCCGCCCATTCGCCCCATGTGATAATAGGCCCAAACAGCTCAAGTATCGGGGCCCCCAGCCCCGGCCCGCCTGGCCCCGGCATGAGCCCTGTGCAGCTGGCCTTCTCCGACTTCCTTTCCTGTGCACAGCACGGCCCCCTGGTTTATGGACTTAGCTGTATGTTGCAGGTAAGTCCTCGGCCCTTCCTGCTCTATGCAGCAAACAGCGGACTTGGGGGTGATGCTTCAACTCTCACGTCACAACTCTAGTTTTATCCTGGTCTAAATAACTGATAGATGGAAGTTTCCTGTTCTTGCATCCCTGTGTTGGATCACAGCGTGAGAGGATTCACTGCTTCTGTCTAGATGTCTAGCTTCCTCAGTCCGCAGCTTGAGATGGTTGCCCTCTCTCTCTGTTTAAGATCCGAATAGTTTTCTCAGACTCTTTAGCTGCTCAGCATCATTGCTTATGTGGTCCAGGACGATGTCAGCCACTGGCCCAGTGCTACCAAGAGTGAGATACAGCCCTGTCCTAGACCTGGGAGCTCGAAGATCAGTGTTCAGGTCACATTTCCTGGGCTCCTAATGCGTCATGCTCTTTAGTAAAGGGCTTTGAGAGTCCATGTGCTGAGATGAGGGAAGGTTGGTGGAGGGATGCTCAGGGGGCTGATTTGAGAAGTGAAACTTTTAGTTCAACCTAGAATTCACGGAGGTTTTCTGAAGGAAGTGGTCTGGTCTAGCACTTACCATATTGGTTTAAAACAAACAAACAAGGTGTAGACTGTTCTTGGCAGAGGGAACAGCATGGAGAAAGGCCTGGAGGGTTGGTAAGTCATCTTGTGGGCAGGTTGGCTTTCTTGAAACATAAAGTGTGAAATGTGTTGGGGGTCAGGGGTAGAAGACCCCTTGTGTGCCTTGTAATTAATTAGGAAGTCATTGGGAGGTTTTATGCAGGGAGTTTTATGGTCAGTGTGTGGTTTGTTAGATTGCTTTGGCCACAGTAGAGGGAAGGTCTTTGGAAGTGGGGAGGATAGGGGAGTGAGAGACAAGGAAAAAATCAGTTTGGATGAGTCTGTGTAAGTTCAGTTTTGGACTGTCTTATCTCCAATTGATATGTTCAAGAGATGGTTGCATGTCTGATTCTGAAGACGGGGGCAGACCACAGACCAGGGGTATGGATTTGGGCCACTTAGGGCCACTTGGCTGGTCGAGACCTGGAGAGGGAGCGATCTCCTAAAGAGTTAGTAGTGAGGGATGATCTGTGGCCCAGAAGGAACAAGTGGGTAAGAGATAGCAGGGAGGAGGATCCCAGAGGTGACCAGGGAAGTTTGGCCAGGCTGGAGAGAGAAGAGTGAGCTGGGAGATTATTGTTATAGAAAGAAAGATGTTGAGACTATTATGGTCATAATTCAGTTGTAATGATAGCGGTAGTATTTATCGTGTTCTAGAAACTCTTCCGAGATGTAGGTATATTGCATCATTTAGTTCTCAGAATCATCCTGTGAGAAAGGAGCCAATGTCATTCCTGTAACAGGAGTAATGAGATGGTGGCACAGGTCACACGGCAAGAGGCGAACCTGGAAATTGCACCCAGTTGGGACCCAGAGTTCACACTCTTGACCCCCAGCGGGACTGCCTCTGTGGGCACTGCAGGAGGTTTCGAGAGGAGGGAGTAGTACGCAGTGCCCAGGTGATTGGGTGATTGGGGAGGTCTGATAAGGAGATGACTGAGACCGACGAGGTGGTGGAGATGGCCAGTGAATGACAGTGAGGAGTCATGGGAAGGTGTGGGTTGGGGAATGTTGGAGATTTGAGAATCATTCCTGTGAAGGGAAGAGAGTTTGGTGCTAGGTGAGTGGAGATTAAGAAAAAAAAATTTTTTTTTTTTTTTGGTTTTTGATGGGCAAGCATGAACGTATTCCTAAGCTAAGGGTACACTGGTAGAGGGGAGTCCGAGACTAGGAGTGGAGGACTTTTGGATGGATCGGTGCCCTGGATACCGGAGGCTTTGGAATTAATACAGGGAACTACTTCCCCAGGGACAGGAGACAAGAAGAGGAAGGCATTGGGGTGTGGACCAGTGAAGACCAATGCTCCTGCTGGTGGGCTTCAGGGTCCGAGTTTCATATATGCCGTCTGGTTTCCATGAAGATGTCTCCTGGGCCTCAGAGTCTAGTTTTTTAATAATTAATTTTGCATTTTAGAAGAGAAAGGCTGCGCTCATTCTCTGAGCTGGTGTAGTTGACTGGCACAAGAGCGTAGTGGGGAAGATGCCTTCTAGAATCATTACTGCTCTGATTATAGCCTCTGCCAGGTCGTAGCTTTCATGTTGTGCCTCTCTTTCCCCATGTGTGGATGGAGGCTGGGGACAGTTCTCACACTGTCGATTCCGGGACAGTGTGTGCTTAATTTAATGAGAACTGTAATGCTTAATTATAGTATTATAGAACTATAGTACTTATTTTAATGAGAGCCTAATCCGCAGTTAGCATTAGTGAGTGTAGTGCTTCCAGGCCTGAAATCACCTTGGGCTGGCTGCCCATCTCCTCTGTGGCTTCTGTTCCTTTTTGGAACAGCTGGGAAATACCGCTTCCTGCTGCTTGGTGGTTGTGACGTGTAAATAAGTTGGTCACAGAAACTGCTTTGTGCAGGCTGACAGAGTAAAAAAATGTCTACAGGGGTCCAGGGTTGGGGTATCCAAGCTATAACCTGAAGGCCAGGTCCAGCCTATAGGCTAAGAATAGGTGTTATATTCTTTAAAGAAAAAAAAAGGAAGAGTAGGTAACAGGGACTTTAGGTGGCCTAAAAGCCTTAAAAAACATGTGTTAACTGGCGGTGCTGGAGAAGACTCTTGAGAGTCCCTTGGACTGCAAGGAGATCCAACCAGTCCATTCTGAAGGAGATCGGCCCTGGGATTTCTTTGGAAGGAATGATGCTAAAGCTGAAACTCCAGTACTTTGGCCACCTCATGTGAAGTGTTGACTCATTGGAAAAGACTGATGCTGGGAGGGATTGGGGGTAGGAAGAGAAGGGGACGACAGAGGATGAGATGGCTGGATGGCATCACTGACTCAATGGACGTGAGGCTGAGTGAACTCCAGGAGTTGGTGATGGACAGGGAGGCCTGGCGTGCTGCAATTCATGGGGTCGCAAAGAGTCGGACACGACTGAGTGACTGAACTGAACTGAACTGGCTTTTATAGAAAAAGTGTGTTGCCCGGGCCCTGTCCAGGGTTGCTGCCTGCCCAGCGTTTATGAGGCTACATATCATGCCATTATTTGAGAGATTAAAAAAATAAAAATCTTTAGATTTTACAGCCTTAGAAATTACATATTTTAATTTCATGAAAAACATTGTTTCAGGAGACAGTTTTAAAATTTATTGCATTTTTATTATATTTCCTAGGTTTCTTGTGCTAGAATTTAGCTTATAAATTATAACATTTCTTAATTTCTCAATAGGTGTATTTTTACCTATTCAAATGAATAATTCTGTCATAATTTTTTTGTCTCACCATTTGAAAAGTTGAAACTGGGGTAAGAAAAGACATTTATGTTTTAAGTTCACTCTTTGGAAACTAATTTAACTGTGACTTTTTTTTTTTTTTTTTTTTAACTCTTAGGCTTTTGTGATACTTTTTTTCCTTCCTCTAAACATCTGAATTTTACCACTTTTTTTCCAGACTGTTACTCTCTGTTGCCCAAGTGCCTTGGTGTGGAATTACTCCACAAACGAGAATAAGAGCGTGAACCCGGGCTCGCCCCTGGATCTGCTGCAGGTGGCCCCCTCCAGCCTCCCCATGCCCGGAGGAAACACGGCTTTCAACCAGCAGGTAGATTTGCTGTTATGGTGGTTGGAGGGGTGTTTGCAGTCTTGAGCAGCATCACGGCACAGTGGGTCAGGCCTGGTTGCAGCAGCCTTGGGTTCTTAGGGCCCTCCCGTCTCTGTCTCCATCTCTCTGGGCGCAGAGGGAAGTCCGTAGCCTCTGTGAACAGCAGAAGTTCATCACATTGCTCCTTTTCTTCTGAACATCTTGCTGGGTTGTTCTTGCAGAGGCTTCTGGCCCCCAGACGGTAATTATAGTGGTAGTTCTGACATAAGATCACGACACCCAGGGTTAGTATTAATATATCAGAGTCTGTGTGTTAGTAGAGTCATATACTATAGAGCTAGGAGTCTGGGTATTTAGTAACTATTATATATTTTTATTAGGGCTGGGTTATTTGGCTCAAAGACTGAAGAAACTTGAACCATAGGACTGGGACAAATATTTAACATAAAAGCTCTGTTTTTTTCCTCTTAAACCAAACAGTGTTCTTAATAAAACATGGTTAGTTGCTTTCAGACATAGAAGAGTGGCTCAAAGGTGATGTTTTAGAACTTTGACCTTTCTCTGTGATGTCCTGAAAATGTTTCACTTGTAAGGATTTTTTGGGTAAGCATTTATTTTTGTGAGCATTTAGCATTGAACACTGGCATAGAGTCAGCACTTGTAAATTTTAAAATGCGCTTCTCGGGCAGCCACCTGCATTTCCTACAATGCAGTCAAGACTGTGGTTCACTGTGGGATGCTCTGCTTGCGTGGAAAAACCTGACATGATTTAGACAGCTGCCGTGGCTTTCTAAGCAAAAGTTAATTAGAAGTGATTATCTTTCAGGTTCGAGCAAGGATTTATGAGGTAGAACAGCAGATAAAACAAAGAGGCCGTGCAGTAGAAGTTCGGTGGTCTTTTGACAAGTGCCAAGAGTCAACAGCAGGTACAGAACACAGCAGAAGAAGGAGCGCTTTTGGATGTTGGGTTTTATGCCCTGTTTCTGATTCTTGCTACTCAGTCCTCAGTGTGAACAAGGATGCTTTTGGACAGAATTCCCTCCTGAGTTTTGGGGACGTTCTTCAGTCTGTGCCCTTTAGACTTGGGCTGTCTAGAATGTTAGGTTTAATTTTGTTGGCAGTTCTTTGATGCTGAGAGTAATAATGCCTTAAAATCCCACCTGATGATGGTTTTGTAGTATGCTGCTCTGGCCTTGTTTGGCCGTTCTTAACTGCTTGCTTGCTTTCTGCATCTAGGGGTGACCATTAGTCGGGTTTTGCACACGTTGGAGGTGTTGGATCGACACTGTTTTGACCGAACTGATTCCAGCAATTCAATGGAGACGCTTTATCATAAGATTTTCTGGGCAAACCAAAACAAAGACAACCAAGAGGTAGTTAATATTTTTTTCTTCTTTTCACCTTTAATTTTCTTAGCATATATATATATTTTTTTCAGTTAATTCTGGCAATTAACTGAATTACACTTTTCTATGAAGTGTAGTATCTTGTAAGATATCTGCACCCTGAAATCATTCTTTTGGACTAAAATTCCCTACCACTATTAAAATGAAATGTCCATTGGCCTGGTCTAAGTATATTGGTTGGGAAGATTTTTTCTTAGCCCTTTTATCATCCCACTTACCATTTTGGTGTTAGTGGAATATCCTTCATCTGATTGTACTTGATATAATGGTTTGGCTTTAATTTAGGGGGAATGTGTTTTAATATTTGACATATCAGAGAGCAGTGAATTAATTAACACTTGTGGTCATGGTCTTTGAAAACTCTGTAGACAGTTATTTAGACAGGATTCTCTACAGAAGCAGAACCAATAGAGGAAATTATATATACATATATATATATGTAAAAATATAAAGGCAAGAGAGATGTTTATTTTAATGAATTGGCTCACATTATTTTAGGGGTTAACAAATTTGAGATGTGTGGGGCAGGCCAGCAGGCTGGAGACACAGGGAAGCTGTTTTTTTTCTTTTCTCTTAAGGCCTTCAACTGATTGGATGAGGCCCACCCTCATTATGGAGGATAATCTGCTTCACCCTGAGTTTACTGATTTAAATGTTATTCACACTAAAAAAAAAAAAAAATACACCGTCACAGCACTATCTAGACTGGAGTTTGACCAGGAGATTGGGAGCCGTAACTTAGGCAGGTTGACACATGAAATTAGCCATCACAGATAGTTTTTATCTTACACTTTCCTATCAGTGTCTCATTATTGAACTACTCTAATAACACAGACTTTTCAATAATCTTTTCTCAACCTTATTTTGGGAGAAATAGAAGTTTTCTCTGCTTCTACATGCATGTAAAGCGTGCATATCCAAGTTGTGGAAGCTCTAGGAATACAGTTTTAACACATGGTGCCCATCCTGGAGGAACATTCAGTTTAATTTGATGAATTGAAATATAGTTGATTTATAGTTAGATTCAGGTATACAGCATAGTGATTCAGTATTTTTACATGTTATACTCCATTTAAAGTTACTACGAAATAATGGCTATGTTTCCCTGTGCTATATACAAACGAGCACTGTAGTTAACTGATCTTTGATTTTCATACTCGGCTTTGAGGATTCGTAGGTGGGAAGAAGGGATAAAACCAAAAACTTTTCCTTATCCTACCTTTATGTTAACCTTTATCCTACATGTGATGTGAATTTGTTCCAGGTTACTCTTTTTATACCTCCCCAGGTGGCTCAGTGGTAAAGAATCTGCCTGCCAGTGCAGGAAAGACAGGAGACGTGGGTTCATTCCCTGGGTTGGGAAGATCCCTTAGAGAAGGAGATGGCAGCCCACTCCAGTATTCTTGCCTGGAGAATTCCATGGACAGAGGAGCCTGGTGGGCTACAGTCCATGGGGTTGCACAGAGTCAGATACAGCTGAGCACACATGCATGCCCTACCATTCTTTTTTTTTTTTTTAAAGTAATTTGCAAGTCGGTGCCTTGCTGCTCAGAAATAAGGTTCTCGACCGTGATGCCACGTCAGGATGTTGGGAGTGAGGTCTAGACCAGGTGTGTTTTCTGATTCATTGTGAGAGAATCTCGGTAGAAACACCTCAGTATTTCTGTAGTGCACATTGATGGTACGTCTCCCTAATTCTGCCTGTTGATGCAGGTTAGAGTATCGCTGTCTTCTTTTGGTGTGGTGACCTGAAAGTCTCTCTCTTTGTAATAAAGCTTTTTTTTTTTTTTCCAAGATAAAAGGCTTTAAGAGTACTAAGATTTTTTAATACACATGCACGCCTGCGTGCTAAGCCCCTTCAGTCGTGTCTGACTCTTGGTGACCCTGTGGACTGTAGCCCTCCAGACTCCTATGTCCATGGGATCCTCTAAGAAGGCTGGAGTTGGTTGCCATGTCCTTCTCCAGGGGATCTTCCCGATCCACAGATTGACCTTGCCTCTCTTACATCTCCTGCACTGTCAGGGGGGTTGTTTACCACCAGCGCTACTTTTTAATACACAGAGGTGAGCTCTGTGCAAGGACAGTAGGGACACTCGACATTCAGGGTGTCCTTTTAGATTGGCTGAGCTTCCTGCACTGAGTGTTGAGTCAAGACGGTCTGGTTCCGTGGAGGGAGTTTGGCCTGACATTTAACTTGCTAATGAATGAGCTAACCCACTGCAGGATTATATGCTTCATTCACCCAACCAAGCCAGCCTCTCAGGGAGAAAATGTTGAGTGTCTTCTCAAGGACAGAGATGAGGTCTGATGTTTTTGAGTGGTCACACTGTACTGTCTCACACACAGTTGCCTCCAGAGTGGGTCGTTGAGATGAGCTATTGTGATAGGGGTGTGTGTGAGAAGAAATTACTAGAACTTCTATTTAGATAACATTTAAAAAGACTTTACACTGTAAGCAACTCTGGTCTAAGTTTTATAACGAACATATAAAAATTATAAATAAATACGTGTATATTGCGAGCATTTACTAAAAAAAAAGCAAAATGAAACAAAAACCAGCTGAGCTGAGTAGCTGTGTGAGAATGGTTTGGAGGTTGCTGCTCTGAGCTCTTGTAAGGGAGTGACCATTCCTCATCGGCTGTGGGGAAGTTTGTGCCACTAGAGGGCGCCACAGGCCCGGGGCTGTGCTGGAGCCGCAGACTTTGTTGGAAGGAACGTCCGTGCTACCCATTCAAGAGTGATGATATTAAATGTTGACTCAACTCCAGAAAAAATTGATGTGTGAGTGGTTGCTTTGTGGTTACTGAGCTGCTTTATGAGTAAGACGAAAACTACATGTTAAATCTGTGATTCAGACTGGTCACCTTTTTCTTAATAATCTACTAGAAAGAGTTAACTGGACAGATCCTTCTGAAATATTTATAACAAAAATTTTACAATATGACTTTGGCATCTGTTTGTGTGTGTGTATCAAGGTATGTGTGTATATGCATGTGAACAACAGTGGTTCATCTCTGTGTTTCCTCTTCACCAGGGTTTACTGTTTTCTTGACTACTGAGTTTTATTTATTTCTGAAATTTATGTGTGAGCTGCAGAGCTGTTTTGACCCCTGATCAGCTCTGTGACTTTGAGCAAGTTGCTAACAGGCAAGCTGCTTGTGCCTTAAATGCCGTTTCTTGCCTTGGCTAGAATACTTCCTTGCTCTGTCTGTCTCTAAGAAGACATGAGCACTTTGCCTTCAAAAGTTGCTACTGTTTATGCTAATAACATAACAGTCATTATCAGTATTGTATTGGAAGCACCAGTGTGATGAGGCTATGATTCTCTGCTGAGTGGTGCTTCTGTACAGTGGTGTGGTTAGGATTCAGAAACACAGCTCACTTCTTTAAAATACACTTCCCCTTTGCTGCTTTCATAATTTGTCTTAGGACTTAGACAGCGTGACAGGCGACAGAGCAGCCGAGCAGCCTCTGTAGTCGCAGCCAGGCTGAGGTTCGCGCTTGCCCAAGTCGCGCGTAGGTAGGGGTGTCTTGGCCCCACACTGCAGAGCCACTTCCCCACATCTCTTTGGGAAACTTGAACTTTACCCCATGGATTCTCTTTTCTCTGGAACTGCTGATACGGGAAATTCAGTTCTCTCCCTCTCGTGTTGGGCAGGTGGGGTGGGGGCAGCTGTCCAGATGACACACGAGTTCTGAGGTTCAGACCTGTGTATACTCAGTCTTGGTATTGCGTGAAAGTCGACTGAAAGCAGTAATGTGTGGGATGAAGGCGTTGGAGGCCTTAGTCCTGCCCCTGTGGTTGAACTGTGGTCGCATAACAAGAGGGGGACAGTGCCCGTGGGGGCTGTGCTGGGCCGTGGAAAGCATTATTCCCTTACACACCCGCCCCCCCCCCCCCCACCGTCCCCCAGTCGCCTTGTTGTCCCAGTGGCCCCGCCTCTGCTTCCGAGTTAGGGCCTAGGTGAAAACACAGAACCCAGAATCCTTGATGTTTACTTTTCTAGAGTGATGCTGTTTGGCTTTGCCTTCAGTGTAGTGTGAGGTTTTGTGGGCTGCCGTGGAAAGGGCACTGAGAGGATGGGGCCAAGGTGACCGGGAAAGGGCTGCACTTTCTGAGGAGGGCGCCCTATCTCAGCTTCTGCTTGGTTTTACAGACCCACTGTGGCCTGATCACCCAGCCTTTCAGGAGAACCTGATGTGAGACTTTGTACGTGAACTCTCTCCATTGTATATCACTCTGCCAGCCAAGCAGGGTGTCTTTGTGGTTATGATGCTATTTTATGAGTAAGATGAAAACTACATTTTAAGTCTTTAATTCAGATTGGTCACCTTTCCTGAGTAATCAATCAGAAAGAGTCACTGGGCAGATCCTTCTGAAACATTTATGACCATTTTTTGCAATATGGCTTTGGCATATGTGTGTGGGGGGACCGTGTTTGCTCAGATGCCTGTCACCTTCCAAGCCCTGCTACGTGTTTCATGCAGCACTTACTCACATACTTGCCTGTTCAGTGTTTCGGAACCATTTCTGCTCTGCCTGCTGGATGCGGAGAAGACTAATAACCACACGAGGAAGTTGCCGTAGGGGCTGTGGGGACTTCCTGAGGATTCCAAGCCCTGACAGCGTGTCACACGAGACTCACAGGCAGGAGTCACATTCCTGACCTTATACCTGAGCAGCAGGGTGGGAGGGTCCCCCTCCCCCTTCCAGGGCCCCCAGATCACTTCCTTTCATGTGACTTCTCCCCTGGTTTGTGCTGGGGGTGGTGGGAGGGCTGTGCGGGAAGCAGCTGTGTCTCCGGGTGCCCCGAGGACATGGATAGAAGGGAAAGTCAAAAGGAGGCAGGAAGAGCGGCCTTTCACTTCTGTATCTGAGATTGGAGGAAGCTGCCTCTCCCCTAAGTAACGCGAAGGCCGGAGGGCACTGGCTGGTAGATGCATGTACCTCTTCTCTGCTGTTAAATCCAAACAGATGTGTTTAGTGTTTGTATTTATTTTTTATCCAGGCTGTTCACAGAGCTCTCCCTGGGAAGGTGTGATGAGTTCACACGGGTTTTTTTGAACCGAGAGTGCAGAGCAGACCTTCCTTCAGCTCTGGTCCAGGCCCCCGGGGCCAGTCCGGCTCCGCAACAGTGTGGCTGCAGGACTCTGCCCACATGGTCCACAGAGCCAAAGCCTTGTGTCTGTTCTGTCCTAGCTGTGCTTGTTCCGTGTCTCCTCCTGCAAGTGCGGGGCTCTGCAGGCCCAGGGCAGCATTCCTTCTGCTCAGCAGCGTATCATCAGCCTTGAGCACTGAGCTGGGGCCCGGCAAGCCCTTGGGAGACATTTACTGAGTCGGTGCTTTGGGTGCTTGTAAAAAGCTGCTAGGACCATGAACTGGAAGCAGCCATCCCTCTGAAGGCTTTGGCTTAGGTGGGTGGGTGTGAGGGCAACCGAGATCTATGTAGTATGCCAGGTTTGCCGGGGATTCAGGCTCGAGAGGTTATGTAGAGGTGCAGGGTGCAGGCAGGACAGCTCTCCACCCGCGAGGCAGAGGGTCAGTGCATTTCCTTGGTGGCATCGCAGACAGTTCACCTACCTTGATGAGTCTCAGTTCTTTGTTTGTGAAATAGGTATTCTGTCTGCTGATGATGGGAAAATTGCACAAAACTATGGATGAAACATTTCAATATTTTATAGCTGGTAGACAGGTAGTCAATAAATGCCAGCTGCTGTCCTGACTGATGGATTTAGGGAGGCAGTGAAAGACTCCAGAGAGATGGAAGCAATGTGATCCCTTGGGACCTCTGTAGGTGTGCATGCATGCACGCGCACACACATGCACCCTTCTGCCCATCTCATGCACGCACACACACCCACTCATCTCTTACACACACGCACCACACACACAGACACACACACACCCCCTTCTACCCATTTCTCGCGCACACACCCCTTTACCCATCTCACGCACACACACACACCTCTCTACCCATCTCATGCACGCACACACACCCACTCATCTCTCATACACACGCACACACACCCACTCATCTCTCATACACACGCACACACACACCCTTCTACCTGTCTCTCGCGCACACACCCCTTTACCCATCTCATGCGCACAAACACACCCCTCTACACCCATCTCATGCATGCACACACACCCACTCATCTCTCACACACACGCACCACACACACACACCCTTATACCCTTCTACCCATCTCTTACACACACACCCCTTTACCCATCTCACACGCACACACACACCCCTCTCTACCCATCTCATGCATGCACACACATACCCGTCTGCCCATCTCTCAGACACGCACCCCTCTACCCATCTTATGCATACTTGCACACACACACCTACACACCCACACACCTCTGCCCATCTCACAATCCACCAGTCCATAAAGCACAGCCTAGACCTGCCCGCCTTTTTCACGTCCTTGGATTCTCACAGAGGCTTCACCCTCTGTAGGGAAGCAGTTGGACAGAATCAGCTCNCCCCCCCCCCACCGTCCCCCAGTCGCCTTGTTGTCCCAGTGGCCCCGCCTCTGCTTCCGAGTTAGGGCCTAGGTGAAAACACAGAACCCAGAATCCTTGATGTTTACTTTTCTAGAGTGATGCTGTTTGGCTTTGCCTTCAGTGTAGTGTGAGGTTTTGTGGGCTGCCGTGGAAAGGGCACTGAGAGGATGGGGCCAAGGTGACCGGGAAAGGGCTGCACTTTCTGAGGAGGGCGCCCTATCTCAGCTTCTGCTTGGTTTTACAGACCCACTGTGGCCTGATCACCCAGCCTTTCAGGAGAACCTGATGTGAGACTTTGTACGTGAACTCTCTCCATTGTATATCACTCTGCCAGCCAAGCAGGGTGTCTTTGTGGTTATGATGCTATTTTATGAGTAAGATGAAAACTACATTTTAAGTCTTTAATTCAGATTGGTCACCTTTCCTGAGTAATCAATCAGAAAGAGTCACTGGGCAGATCCTTCTGAAACATTTATGACCATTTTTTGCAATATGGCTTTGGCATATGTGTGTGGGGGGACCGTGTTTGCTCAGATGCCTGTCACCTTCCAAGCCCTGCTACGTGTTTCATGCAGCACTTACTCACATACTTGCCTGTTCAGTGTTTCGGAACCATTTCTGCTCTGCCTGCTGGATGCGGAGAAGACTAATAACCACACGAGGAAGTTGCCGTAGGGGCTGTGGGGACTTCCTGAGGATTCCAAGCCCTGACAGCGTGTCACACGAGACTCACAGGCAGGAGTCACATTCCTGACCTTATACCTGAGCAGCAGGGTGGGAGGGTCCCCCTCCCCCTTCCAGGGCCCCCAGATCACTTCCTTTCATGTGACTTCTCCCCTGGTTTGTGCTGGGGGTGGTGGGAGGGCTGTGCGGGAAGCAGCTGTGTCTCCGGGTGCCCCGAGGACATGGATAGAAGGGAAAGTCAAAAGGAGGCAGGAAGAGCGGCCTTTCACTTCTGTATCTGAGATTGGAGGAAGCTGCCTCTCCCCTAAGTAACGCGAAGGCCGGAGGGCACTGGCTGGTAGATGCATGTACCTCTTCTCTGCTGTTAAATCCAAACAGATGTGTTTAGTGTTTGTATTTATTTTTTATCCAGGCTGTTCACAGAGCTCTCCCTGGGAAGGTGTGATGAGTTCACACGGGTTTTTTTGAACCGAGAGTGCAGAGCAGACCTTCCTTCAGCTCTGGTCCAGGCCCCCGGGGCCAGTCCGGCTCCGCAACAGTGTGGCTGCAGGACTCTGCCCACATGGTCCACAGAGCCAAAGCCTTGTGTCTGTTCTGTCCTAGCTGTGCTTGTTCCGTGTCTCCTCCTGCAAGTGCGGGGCTCTGCAGGCCCAGGGCAGCATTCCTTCTGCTCAGCAGCGTATCATCAGCCTTGAGCACTGAGCTGGGGCCCGGCAAGCCCTTGGGAGACATTTACTGAGTCGGTGCTTTGGGTGCTTGTAAAAAGCTGCTAGGACCATGAACTGGAAGCAGCCATCCCTCTGAAGGCTTTGGCTTAGGTGGGTGGGTGTGAGGGCAACCGAGATCTATGTAGTATGCCAGGTTTGCCGGGGATTCAGGCTCGAGAGGTTATGTAGAGGTGCAGGGTGCAGGCAGGACAGCTCTCCACCCGCGAGGCAGAGGGTCAGTGCATTTCCTTGGTGGCATCGCAGACAGTTCACCTACCTTGATGAGTCTCAGTTCTTTGTTTGTGAAATAGGTATTCTGTCTGCTGATGATGGGAAAATTGCACAAAACTATGGATGAAACATTTCAATATTTTATAGCTGGTAGACAGGTAGTCAATAAATGCCAGCTGCTGTCCTGACTGATGGATTTAGGGAGGCAGTGAAAGACTCCAGAGAGATGGAAGCAATGTGATCCCTTGGGACCTCTGTAGGTGTGCATGCATGCACGCGCACACACATGCACCCTTCTGCCCATCTCATGCACGCACACACACCCACTCATCTCTTACACACACGCACCACACACACAGACACACACACACCCCCTTCTACCCATTTCTCGCGCACACACCCCTTTACCCATCTCACGCACACACACACACCTCTCTACCCATCTCATGCACGCACACACACCCACTCATCTCTCATACACACGCACACACACCCACTCATCTCTCATACACACGCACACACACACCCTTCTACCTGTCTCTCGCGCACACACCCCTTTACCCATCTCATGCGCACAAACACACCCCTCTACACCCATCTCATGCATGCACACACACCCACTCATCTCTCACACACACGCACCACACACACACACCCTTATACCCTTCTACCCATCTCTTACACACACACCCCTTTACCCATCTCACACGCACACACACACCCCTCTCTACCCATCTCATGCATGCACACACATACCCGTCTGCCCATCTCTCAGACACGCACCCCTCTACCCATCTTATGCATACTTGCACACACACACCTACACACCCACACACCTCTGCCCATCTCACAATCCACCAGTCCATAAAGCACAGCCTAGACCTGCCCGCCTTTTTCACGTCCTTGGATTCTCACAGAGGCTTCACCCTCTGTAGGGAAGCAGTTGGACAGAATCAGCTCTCCTCCCTAGGCACTGTGTCTGAGTACCGTGTTACAAGAGAGGTCATGCGCATTTCAGTGCTTTAGATTGTTTTTTTTTTTTTAAATGTTGTTGAAGAAAAAGTCACCTTTTAAAGACCAGGAATCAAGACTTATGTGTGCAACTTACTTGCTCACTTGTATCTTACTCTGTGACTCCATGGACTTTATGTAGCCAAGCAGGCTCCTCGGTCTGTGGGATTCTCCAGGCAAGAATTCTAGGGTGTATGGTCATTTCCTTCTCCAGGGGATCTTCCTGACACAGGGGTCTCCTTCACTGGCAGGTAGATTCTTTACTACTGTACCATTTGGGAGCCCTGGACTCAAGATAAAGAGGTCACATGAGGCAAAAGTCAAGCAAACTAGGAAAATACCACGTCTGGCTCCCATTAAGGTCCTCAGTGCTGAGCTGCTAGGACACTTGTCAGCGCTGCTCATGGCCCAACCAGAGCTTGCTGAACCGCAGAAGTCCGCCATCTTCCTACTGGATGCCCAGGGGAAGCATTGCTAATGTTTAAGAGCTGCCGTTTTCTTCTTCCTTAAACTAAATCTATTAGGTAACGAGCATAACATACTTAGGGGAGAAAGTGGTGTGTCCAGACATGTGGACTTTGCTGTTACTGAATCCATTTAGACTGGGGTGGGCCTCTCAGTTTTTCTTTTTTCTTCAAACTTTTCTTGAATGCTTTTTTGGCACTAGGCACCACTGTAAGAAATTTTCCCTGGCCAGTGAGACACCTGTTAAAAAACTGTTTGTTTGTTTTTTAATTTTCTACTGCACAGATGCAGGAACCAAAGCTTAAGAGGATGAGTAAATAGTCTAAGCTTGCACCTAACTCACTGGTGGGCAAACAGGGACTGGAGCCCTAAATGGTTCCGAAAAGCATTCTTAACTAGTACATTCTGTTTCTCGTGCTGTTTCTCTTTTCTTTCTTAAAAAATTTTTTGGTAGATATGTTCATTTGTGTTGTATTCTTTTTTCAGTTGTTTACTTTTTGGATGCACTGGGTCTTTGTTGCTGCGTGCAGGCTTTCTCTAGTTGTGGCAAGCAGGCTTCTCATTGCAGTGGCCTCTCCTGTTGCAGAAGACAGGCTCTAGGGTGTGCAGGCTTCTGTAGTTGCAACTTGCAGGCTCTGTAGCTGTGGTCCATGGGCTGAGTTGCTCTGCAGCATGTGGGATCTTCGCAAACTAGGATTTGAACCTTTGTCCCCTGCATTGGCAGGTTGCCTCCCAGCCACTGGACCACCAAGAAAATTTGAATGTTGCTTCTTTTAAAAAAAACCCATTTGATTTGAGGTAACTGTAGCTGAACACACACGTGTCAGATGTAATTTTGGGAAAAGGAGGGAAAAACTTTTGTAGTTGTCATGAACAGTTTGCATATTGATATGGGCATATTGGTTTGTGGGAATATCCTCTAACTGATTTTAAAAGCTTGGCAATTTTAACGTAGTGTTTACCTTAGACAATCCTCAAGTGTAGGGTATCACAACTATGAGGCCAGTTCAGATATAGATGTGGATCCTGGCTTTGCTATAGAGTAGTTGGATGGCCCCAGCCTGGTTACTGGGCAGCCCACTCCAGTATTCTTGCCTGGAGAATCCCATGGACAGAGGAGCCTGGCAGGCTATAGTCCATAGGGTTGCAAAGAGTTGGACAGGACTGACCTGGCTTAGCACACAGCAAGCGGTGTCATTCTCTTTGTACACTGGCCTCAGTATAGACTCCGCTTCACATGGTGGCATATGGTTAGCACTTAGTAAATGGCACTTGTTATGTTCTTAGCTGGGCAACTTTGGTTGTCAAGTGAGTTGAACCTAGCACTGTGTTTTAGAAATTTACATTTCCCTTCTTATCTGTAGGTTTCTTTCATTCATCATAAGAGGCAAGCAGTAAAGTTTATTGTACCATATGGTGACAACTTTTGGAAATAAGCCTACTGTTTCAGTTATTTTCAGTTGGAGAGATGTGGCACTTTTCAAGGTCCTGGAGTGATTTACTTTGTGATTCTAATGCATCTCAAATGACTGCTGTTACTGTGTAATTTCATATTTCCCAAAATTGTTTTCTTTATTCATTTTATTATTTAAATGATGATTTAACTGAGGGATAGCAAATTAATTTTTTTTGGAAGAGTACAAATTAATGACAGTTGTCTTAAATACTCAGAGCAATTGTTTTAATTTACTTATCTACCTTCTATCTTCTCAGAACTCGGAGTAGTACTGTTTTTAACTGCCGTTTGAAAGAGAACAAAGGGAAGTCTTTTTTTTTTTTGCTTTTGTGGTGTATGTTTTTTTTCTTAGATGTCACAGGACCTAAGACTGTCAACATTTATTCTAAGGATGTGAAACCAAGTAAAACTACTTTTTCTGCTCAAAAATCAGCTGTCCCAAATATCTTTTGGAAATGTACATATGGAAATACTCATGTAGACATGCTTGAGCTTTCTGTATAGAAAGATTTTTTAAAAAATGAATACTACTTAATATTTAAATAATACATCTTCTGAGTGTGTGGTTAATAATCTTTATATGGTGATTCTGTTAGAAATACTACTTGTGACTGTGTACAACAGGCTTATGTTCTGTTAGCAGTTGAGACCAGTTTTTACCTTATATAACTCTTAAAATTCATCCAGATCTCCATGTGCCTCAGGTAGCAAACCATGTGACTTGCTAATATCATTATGTATTATTATCATTACGTACCATATTATTTATTGGTGCTGTAATGTGAATTATGTTTTTGTCCAGAGATGACCATTTTGTTTAATGTTGACTAAGAGTGATTAATTACATTTATAAACATGCGCTTTTAGTCTCAGATTAAAAAGCTATTAAAGAGCTTTATTCAGTATCTGATCTCAAGTGCTTTTTGTTTGCTGTTGCTTACAGTAATGAGTCATTGATTTTTCCTATGCTTTTTATGGTTCTGTTTTATAATGTACTATATTAAGAGATTTTTTTTGTTTGTTTTAAAACAGTCTTACCAGGTACCTTGTAATTACTAGAGGAAGCCTGCTTCTCAGATGTAGTTGCCAGTTTTTTCCTTTTTTGTTAAAGAATAGACCTGTGGTTAGTTTCTAGAGATTATTAGATTACTGAGTGATTGAGTAAGAAATGAATTAAACTTAATCTATTTAGTCTGTGTCCACCCTCTCCTAGGAAAGAAAAAACTGTATCAAGTCCCCCTTATGACGAGAATCTGTCTTTGCATTTGGAGTATCTTTATTGCAGATGTAGGTAACACCATTAATGATGGTTGCAGCAAAAATAATAATGATGTTAGTTTATTTATGGCTGCACTAGGTCTTCATGGCTTTGTACCAGCTTTATCTCGTTTTGACGAGCAGGAGCCCTTACATTGACAGGTGGATTCTTAACCACTAGACCACCAGGGAAGTTCCTGAACTTTAGTATTTTGCCCTGAGGAGTGGGTCCCATGCTTATGAGGCCAGACGGACAATGCTGTTAGTTGAAGGATCTTGTTGTTGTTCAGCTGCTAAGTCATGTTTGACTTTATGACCCCATGGACTGCAACACACCACGCTTCCCTGTCCTTCACCATCTCCCAGAGTTTGCTCAGACTCATGTCCATTTGATTCAGTGATGCTATCTAACCATCTCATCCTCTGTTGTCCCCTTCTTCTGCTGCTCTCAATCTTTCCCAGCATCAGAGTCTTTTCGAATGAGTTAGCTCTTTGCATCAGATTGGAGCTTCAGCATCAGTCCTTTAAATGAATATTCAGTGTTGATTTCCTTAAGGATCGACAGATTTGATCTCCTTGCTGTCCAAGGGACTCGCAAGAGTCTTCTTTAGCACCACAATTCGAAAGCATCAATTCTTTGGTGCTCAGCCTTCTATATGGTCCAATGCTCACAACTATACATGACTACTGGAAAAACCATAGCTTTGACTATGGCGACCTTTGTTGGCAAAGTATTGTCTCTGCTTTTTAATTATCTGTCTAGTTTTGTCATAGCTTTTCTTCCAAGGAATAGCTGTCATTTAATTTGATGACTACAGTCACTGTCTGTAGTGATTTTGGAGACCAAGAAAGTAAAATCTGTCACTGTTTCCACTTTTTATCCATCTAGTTGCCATGAAGTGATGGGACCAGATGCCGTGATCTTCGTTTTTGGAATGTTGAGTTTTAAGTCAGCTTTTCACTCTCCTCTTTCACCCTCATTAAGAGGCTCTTTAGTTCCTCTTCACTTTCTTCTGTTAGAGTGGTATCCTCTGCATACCTTAGGCTGTTGATATTTCTCCCAGCAATCTTAATTCCAGCTTGTGCTTCATCCAGCTTGGCATTTTGCATGATGTACTCTGCATATAAGTTAAATAAGAAGGGTGACAGCATATGGCGTTGACATACTCCTTTTCCAGTTTTGAACCAGTCTATTTTTCCATGTCTGGTTCTAACTGTTGCTTCTTGACCTGCATACAGGTTTCTCAGGAGGCAGGTAAAGTGGTCTGGTAGTGCCATCTCTTTTTTAATGAATTTTACGCAGGTTGTTGTGATTCACACAGTCGAAGGCTTTAGCGTATTTAATAAAATAGAAATAGATGTTTTTCTGGAATTCTTTTGCTTTCTCTATGATCAGTGGATGTTGGCAGTTTGAGCCCTGGTTTTTCTACCTTTTGTGAATCCAGCTTGTACATCTGGAATTTCTCAGTTTATGTACTATTGAAGCCTGGCTTGGAAAATTTTGAGCATTACTTTGCTAGCATGTGAAATGAGCAAAATTGTACAGTAGTTTGAACATTCTTTGGTATTGTCTTTCGTTTGGATTGGAATGAAAACTGACCTTTTCCCATCCTGTGGCCACTGTGGAGTTTTCCAAATTTGCTGACATACTGAGTGTAGCACTTTTAACAGCAACATCTTTTAGAATTTGGAATAGCTCAGCTAGAATTCTGTCATCTCCACTAGCTTTGTTTGTAGTCATGCTTCTTAAGGTCCACTTGACTTCACACTCCAGGATGTCTGGCTCTAGATGAGTGACCACACCATCGTGGTTATCTGGGTCATTAAGACCTTTCTCTTATACTTCTTCTTTGTATACTTGCCATCTCTTTTTAATCTCTTCTGCTTCTGTTATATCCTTATCCATTTCTGTTCTTTATTGTGCCCGTCCTTACGTGAAATATTCCCTTGGTATCTCCAATCTTCTTGAAGCAATCTCTAGTCTTTCCCATTTTGTTGTTTTCCTTTATTTCTTTGCACTGTTCACGTGAGAAGGTTTTCTTATTTCTGCTTGCTCTTCTCTGGAACTCTGCATTCAGTTGGGTAAGGATCTTACTGATTCTAGAATTTTGGGTCAGTGCTCTTTCATTTGTTTTCTTTATGGAAGTTATTTCTTCTTGTGATTTCTATAAAGATAATTCATGAATACATCCTTGACATCAAGAAGTCCTTTTCAGCCCGCAGCTCGGATTTGTCTCCCACTTTTCTGCCCAGAACAGGGGCATTTCGGCATGTGTCCCTACTCTGGAGACGGATAGCTTAGATTTGGCTCTTAGGTCTATGACCTATTAATAGCATCTCAGTTTACTCAACAATCATAGGGTGGTTGTGAAAGTATCAGAGCAGAGCAGACTGTAACAGATACTCATTATATACAGAAGCTGAAACAACCGTGCATGTTGGTGCATGTCTTTGGATACTTTGCTTTACATTTATGTACTTGTATATGAGCACTTAACAACTACAGTAGGTTCAGTTCAGTTGCTCAGTCGTGTCCGACTCTTTGTGACCCCATGAATCACAGCACGCCAGGCCTCCTTGTCCATCACCAACTCTCAGAGTTCACTTAAACTCATGTCCATCGAGTCGGTGATGCCATCCAGCCATCTCATTCTCTGTCATCCCCTTCTCCTCCTGCCCCCAGTCCCTCCCTGCATCAGAGTCTTTTCCAAGGAGTCAACTCCTTGCATGAGGTGGCCAAAGTATTGGAGTTTCAGTTTTAGCATCAGTCCTTCCAGTGAACACCGAGGACTGGTCTCCTTTAGGATGGACTGGTTGGATTTCCTTGCAGTCCAAGGGACTCTCAAGAGTCTTCTCCAACACCACAGTTCAAAAGCATCAATTCTTCGGCATTCAGCTTTCTTTATAGTCCAACTCTCACATCCATACATGACCACTGGAAAAACCATAGCCACTGCTTCTGCGCCGTCGCATTCCTTTTCTAACACATGCTAGATGAGATGATTGTACAAGGCAGGGATCTGTCTTTTCCATTTTCAGTATCTACTGCAGCCTCTGGCACACAGTAGATTCAATAGATATTGTTAGTCTAACAGTAAAAGCAAGACAGGCTTCCCTGGCATCTCAGATGGTAAAGAATGCGCCTGCACTGCAGGAGACCTGAGTTTAACCCCTGGTTTGGAAAGACAGCAGGTGGATTCTTTACCACTGAGCCCCCAGGAAAGCCCTCTTGACCCCTTAGTCTGGTGCTTTTTCTCTGACTGTAACTTTGAGTCATGGCTCAGTTTCTCTGCGTCTCTCTCCCGGTCTTGTGTATCCCATTTGCCCGTGTGTAGTTATCGGCTAGGAGGTAGGTGCTGTGGATTTTGTCATCTTCATACTATCTGTCAAAGTACCAATATCAGAAGTTCTCTGTTACTATCCTTGAAGACTCCAACTCTGGCTTATAGTGTTTGGGATGATGAAGTACTTTTCTTGAATGGTGTGGGAGTGTGTTTTTCTTTCCTAATGGATATTTAAAGCCAATAGCCATGAAGCTGTGTTGTGAAAGATACATATCACATGGAAATAAATATTTTTTGCACAGGGCAACAGAATACTGCGATGCTGAAAGTACCAAGAATTTGGGTGGGAGAGCCCAGAGAAGCTTGGAGCCATCGTGCACCTGGGGGAGGGTGGAGATGACCTTCCAGGTTGTTTTACTACAGTGTTGTTCTACCAACGGTGTGATGGAAAAACCCAAGTGATCGTTTTGGCCAACCCAGTAGTTTCTTGGGCTTCTATGGTGACTCAGGTCTAGAGCCTGCCTGCCAATGCAAGAGACAGAAGAGATGCAGGTTTGATCCCTGGGTTGGGAAGGTCCCCTGGAGGAGGGCCTGGCAACCCACTCGAGTACTCTTGCCTGGAGAATCCTATGAACAGAGGAGCCTGGCTGGCTACAGTCCATGGGGTTGAAATGAGTTGGACTTGATTGAAGTGAGTCCAGATAACCTCAGATATGCAGGTGACACCACCCTTATGGCAGAAAGCGAAGAAGAACTAAAGAGCCTCTTGATGAAAGTGAGAGAGGAGAGGGAAAAAGTTGGCTTAAAACTCAGCATTCAGAAAACGAAGATCATGGCATCTGGTCCCATCACTTCATGGCAATTAGATGGGGAAACAATGGAAACAGTGACAGACTTTATTTTCTTGGGCTCCAAAATCATTGCAGATTTTACTACAGCCATGAAATTAAAAGATGCTTGCTCCTTGGAAGAAAAGTTATGATCAACCTAAACTGCATATTGAAAAGCAGAAACAATACTTTGCCAACAAAGGTCCATCTAGTTCAAAGGTACGGTTTTTCCAGTAGTCATGTATGGATGTGAGAGTTGGATGATAAAGAAAGCTGAGTGCCGAAGAATTGATACTTTTGAACTGTGGTGCTGGTGAAGACTCTTGAGAGTCCCTTGGACAGCAAGGAGATCCAACCAGTCCATCCTAAAGGAAATCAGTCCTGAATATTCATTGGAAGGACTGATGCTGAAACTGTAACTCCAATACTTTGGACACCTGAAGTGAAGAACTGACTCATTTGAAAGACCCTGATGCTGGGAAAGATTGAAGGCGGGAGGAGAAGGGGATGACAGAGGATGAGATGGTTGGATGCCATCAGCGAATTAATGGACATGAGTTTAGGTAAACTCTGGGAGTTGGTGATGGACAGGGAGCCCTGGCGTGCTGTAGTCCATGGGGTCGTAAGGAGCTGGACATGACTGAGTGACTGAACTGAACTATGCTGAGGCCTTTTATCATCCAGAATGTTTCACAAGATGGAGCAGAGAGCAGTGCATGTAGTAAGTTCCTGGTGGAGTGATTTTTTTTTTTTCCTTCTGTTCAAAGAATTGCCCCAAGTCTTCACTGCCCATCAAAGACCCAAATCCAGAATGTCACACAGAAGATGAGAGGGTGGGGCGCTACAATTAATAACCGGTTCCTTGAACTACTTGGGGCAGGTGAAGGGGCGGTACCCCCAGAAGAAGGAAGAGTGCTGTTCCCAGAAGGAGAGAATGGTGGGTGGGCCGAGCTGGCACCTTGTCTGAGGTTTGGCACCTCACTTCCCTTCTGGTGAGGATCTGAGCTTTGCTGGTAGTCCTGTACCTCTGACTTCCTCTTTCCTGTGTTCTGTTGCAAGCCTGTCTTATCTGCCTTTCCTATTTATGCATCTTTACTTAGATATTGAAATATTACTCTTGACCGCAGAAAAATAACAACAAAGCAAACGTCACAAAACTTCCGCTAGTGCCACTGCTGAGAGCAGTTCTCCGACTTCTGAATCATCTGTGTGGATCTTTCTCTTCCTGTCAGGTTGCCTGGTTTTCTCTGATTTGATCCATTAAGTGCCCCTTTCATACTTTGGAGGGAAAAGTGTCAGGTTGGGGAACTGGGAGGGGAGTGTCTTGGTATCATGCTTCATGGTTGTCTGGAAGACTTAGATGTTTTTAAGATAATTTCCTTAGGCTGTATTCTTGAGATTGGCTGACTGCAGCAAATAATATGAACATTTTAAAGACTCTTATTTTATAGTTGAAATTAAGTCCAAACAGAAAATAACCAGTTTTTATTCGTACAGAGTAATACATGAGACTGTTTATATCTCATGCCTAGAAGGCCTGGTGGCAATACATGAATTAGTAAGTAAATGAATTAATGAGGCTACTACCTATTTTGTGGTACTCTTTGGTGAGTTATCATAAACTCTTTTTCTTAGGTTGTTAATCTTGTTTACTGTAGCCTTCCTATAATTGCCATTTAATCAGCAGTCCTCTGCCCCTGGAATTCTTTGCAGCTCCACATGTTGTTGAAAAAAATTGACTTATACTTGACTTTACAGTGGAGTATTTCTACTGTACAGCAGAGTGAATAGCTATACCCCACTTTTTGGGTGCTTGTCCCATTTCAGTCACCAGAGAACATTACTTTGCTTAAATTTCTCTGTGCTTTGAGTAGATTCTCATTAGTTAATCTATTTTATACATAGTATTAGTACTATATGTACATAAGTCAATGCTAGCCTCTCAATGCATCCAATCCCCTTGGCGTCCATATGTTTGTTCTCTATGTTTGTGTCTCTATTTCTGCTTTGCAAAAAAAATAAAATCATCCAGAGAAAAACATAATTAGAAAAAACACTCACCTCAATGTTCAACACTACTTGCTACTGCTGTAACAAGTTATCAAAAGTTTAGTGGCTTAAAGCAGCACAAACTTACCCTTTTATGGTTCTGGAGGTTATGATATTGGAAGAAAGTGTTAGTAGCTCAGTTGTGTCTGACTCTTTGTGACACTATGGACTATACAGTCCATGGAATTTTCCAGGTCAGAATACTGGAGTGGGTAGCCTTTCCCTTCTCTAGGGGATCTTCCCAACCCAATTCTCTTGCATTGCAGGTGGATTCTTTACCAGGTGAGCCACAAGGGAAGCTTGATTATTATCTTCAGTTCAGTTCAGTCCATGTCCATCACCAACTCCCGGAGTTCACTCAGACTCATGTCCATCTAGTCAGTGATGCCATCCAGCCATCTCATCCTCTGTCGTCCCCTTCTCCTCCTGCCCCTAATCCCTCCCAGCATCAGAGTCTTTTCCAATGAGTCAACACCTTGCATGAGGTGGTCAAAGTACTGGAGTTTCAGCTTCAGCATCATTCCCTCCACAGAAATCCCAGGGCTGATCTCCTTCAGAATGGACTGGTTGGATCTCCTTGCAGTCCAAGAGACTCTCAAGTCTTCTCCTACACCACATTCAAAAGCATCAGTTCATCAGCGCTCAGCTTTCTTCACAGTCCAACTCTCACATCCATACATGACTACTGGAAAAACCGTAGCCTTGACTAGATGGACCTTAGTTGGCAAAGTAATGTCTCTGTTTTTGAATATGCTGTCTAGGTTGGTCATAACTTTCCTTCCAAGGAGTAAGCATCTTTTAATTTCATGGCTGCAGTCACATTTTACTGGGCTCTAATCAAGGGGTTCGCTGTTCTGTGTTCCTTATACAGGCTCTTGGGAAGAAATTGTTTCCTTCTGTTTTCCAGTCTCTAGAGATCACCAACATTCCTTAGCTTGTCACCTTGCTCCATCTGCAGAATCAACAAAGTGGCCCCTTTACATCTCTCTCTGCCTCTGAGTCCTGTTTCCGTTGTCGCATGTCTAACTGACTCTCCTGCTTTTGTCCTTTCCTTTAGAAGCTCCTCTGTGATTAACTTGGGCCCACTCGCATCTGGGGGAGTCCTCTCTTCCTAGGATCTTATCTCAGTCACATCTTTTATACAATCCCCTTTTTTCATTTACAGTAACATACTCACACATCCTGAACTTAGGACATGCACGTCTTTAAGGTGGGGGATTATTCTGCCTACCATATACTTATTTCTCCTTTGTTCTTCTTAGTTTTTTAAATTCCATGTTTCTCTCTCTCTCTCTCTCTTTTTTTTTTGTTTTGGCTTGCTGCTCGACTTACGGAATTCTAGTTCCCCAACCAGAGATTGAACCCGAAACTGGGTCCGAGCAGTGAAGGCACACAGTCCTAACCCCTGGACCACTCCTATTCATCTTGGATTTGAAATTTAACTCGTTCCTCAAGCCTTTTCTTGAAAACCACTTTCTGAAACAAACAATGATTTCCTTCCATCTTGTCTCTGCTCCCTTGAAGTTATTTTGTTTTAAAATATTTATTAAATTTCATTTTACTTATTGTTTTAAAGAAGAGGTGCTTCTTATGTTTAGACATTTATTAACAGGATAAGAATGCATTTCAACTTCCCATATTTGAAGTCATAATATCCTATTGACAGTTATTCAAATTAACTTGTAATACAGCATTTGGGAGGCAAATTGAAGTGGTCCTCTAATATTTTTCTAAAAATTCTTTAGAGCAGAGCAATGCTGGGGCTGGAGGTGATGGATGTCTGTACATAGATATCTGTCTGTGTGCCTGTTTAACATGTCTGATGGTGTGTACCCTGGGGCTGGTGTTCAGAGTCAAATAAGCAGGAGCTCCTCCTTATTTTTGATAAGCAGCAGAATCTAGAAAATGCCACTTGCTGTAACCGCTTAAAATGTAAATCAAAATTTTCTGTAAATAGGGGGTAGGAGGATGTTTGAATGGAAAGTTACCTTGGAAAGTAATGCTAAACTTTAAAAATTCATGTTATAACAATTTTTCAATAGTAAAGAACAAAATGTTCTATATAAATATATATGTAATTATTCATATTGCAAAGATAGGTTGCTTTCTCTGCAACTTTGGTATAATATTACCTGATTTTCCAATGTGATCTTCTTCTAAGTTAGTCATTAAACATTTTTAATATCTTATTGTTTCTTTTAAAATGGGTGCCTACTGAGCCTGCCTCTTACTCCTCCACTCCGACATCCTAAGGAAAGAGTGGCACCATTTGGCAGGCTGTTTGATATTCAGAAAGGAGTGGAGTTTTTGGAATCTGGCCAGTGTTGGGAAATACTTATTGGTAAAATAGATTTTGAGATGTATAACTTTTTATGGGCACAAGTTGATTAAAATTTTATATTTTAAAACTCATCTTTTAGCAGCATTTCCCCCTGATTTTCTTAATTCCTAATGAGTACATTTTGAGGCCACAAGCTGCAGTGAGTAGACTGCAGGCTGTTTCTCCATGTTTGTATCTTGGTGTCTATAAGCTAGCCTAGAGGGATGCTCATCACCTATGAGGGGCTTCCCTGGTAGCTCAGCTGGTAAAAAATCCACCCGAAAGGCAGGAGACTTGGGTTCAATGCCTGGGTTGAGAAGATCCACTGGAGAAGGGATAGGCTACCCACTCCAGTATTCTTGGGCTCCTCTCGTGGCTCAGCTGGTAAATAATCTGCGGGCAGTGCAGGAGACCTGGGTTCAGTCGCCCATGTGATGTGGAAGTGCAGCTGCCTAGACTCAGTCACTTTCCTCCCCCACCTTCAGAACAGTTTGCTGCTTTACAGTGAGTTCCCTTTCCTGAGGGTAAACTTTTTGAGAACAAGGGCCAGATCTTTAAAATTTTGGTTTCCTCAAAGGCTAGCATATCCTGGGTGCTTAATAAGTGTTCTTGGAAATGAATTCTCTTTTTCTTAAGACTGATTTTCTAGCATATTTCTGCCCCAAGCCAGTGGTCAGTTTCTCTATGTGTTAAAAAGTCTTTTCCTTTATAGTTTCTTTGCTGTGCATTTCCAGGTCAAGCAGAGCCTGTTACTTGAGTGAGTCAATTATTCTTTGGTAGCACATTTTCATTTTGTTTAATGCAGAGGGAAAATAAAAAGAAATATTGATGTAGACATGTAAATGCAGACATGTAGTAGACATGTAATGCAGACATGTAGTAGACATGTAATGTGGACATGTAATGCAGACATTGTAAATGTAGACTTGATGCACATTGCTGACGAATTTATTTAAAACTGTTGGCTTTGTTTTTACAGTAAGTTCTTTTGTTCTCTTTAACATTATAAAGCTAAGCATGCAGTGCATCACTGCATGGACATTTATATTTTTGCTTTTCCTGGGATTAGATTGAATCCAGGAAGTCATTCCTCCCAATTTGCTTTCTTTTTAAAAATGTTATGTTGTCTTTATACTTTGTAATTGAAATATTTCTCTTATTTTACATTTAAATATTCAGAGCTGTTTTTGAGATATCTGCTCTAGATAATTTAACATTTCTTTGTTTTAAGATAAAGAGTTTGACTGAATTTAGGATAGGAAGCGTAAAAATCTTGGAATAAACTGACTTTCATGGTCTGAATTGTCTGCTGGTATCTACAAGCTGATTAGGGATTCTGATCCTGGGATTATTCTTGAAAGTCTTGTCAGAGGCCACAAATCATCTGAAATGTTGTGCTAAAGTCCATGTGTGTACACGTATGTTTTTCTTGGGCCTGTGCTCAGAGCTGTCATAGTCTTAATTGAGCTTAAGTCTGAAAAGTTAAGAACTTCTCACATAGCTTATAAATGCTAGTCCTGTGACTGTCTGGCCCTTTTGGCATAGTGTTTATGCAATTGGTTGAATGTTAAAAATGTCCAGTTGATGTTCTGTGTCTAGAGCATAGATCCTCTATAAGGAAGGTGAGATTGCACAAAAGGATGATCCCCTTCTTACTGTAAACCCCGCCACCGTGCCCGCTGTAACTGTTGCTTGGGTCCCTTTGACCGTTCTCTGACTCTTCTCGTCCTCAGTGTGTGGTCTTACGTCTAGGCCACAGCAGTTACAGCTGATAGTTCTGGTGGCAGTGCTGAGCCCTACACAGATGAGGGCTCCCATCTTTTGTTACCTGGGTCTGCTTGTAACCCTTGCTCCTTTCCGTGCCTGGGTGTCACTCTTCATGCTTTTTGTTTGTAAGGCAGCAGCCCAGTCTCCCCTCCGGTTTGTTCCTTGCAATTCCCCCTTGGACTGGGTGACTCGCTGGCCTGGCTTGTTTGGATTATGTGTTGATTGAGGCTGTGAGTAAGGCCTGAGGGAGTCAGCAGTGGAATGATGCTAGTAGTTGGTCTTTGTACCGGCTGTTCTTGTTTTTTTTTTGAGGTTTATATATATATATATATATATATATATATTTATTTCTTTATTTTATTTGGAGGCTAATTACTTTGCAGTATTGTGGTGGTTTTTGCCATACATCGATATGAATCAGCCATGGGTTTACACGTGTTCTTGATATTCAGTAGTTGATGTCCCTTTCTGCTTCCTTTGAATTCTGGAGGCTTGGTGGGGCTGGGTTATGATCTGTGCAAGTGAAGGCGTATACAAGGAAACTCTAATTTTCTTGGAGTTATCACAGACTCAGCTGTTCTAAGTGATTTCCGTCCTTGTGACTAAAGTTTTACTCTTTATACCTCAATTGAAATAGATCTGGAAACACTTTCTGAAATGACTGTAATAATGAGAAAGCTTCAACAGTTTAAATTTTCTGCTGCTTGCATCCTGACTCTTATTCATCAGGTGAATGTTTCATGTGACATGGCTGGTACCCATTTCTCTTGGTCCTTAGGTTGCTCCCAACGATGAAGCTGTGGTGACGCTGCTGTGTGAATGGGCTGTGAGCTGTAAACGGTCAGGCAAGCACAGGGCGATGGCTGTGGCGAAACTCCTGGAGAAGAGACAAGCGGAAATCGAGGCAGAGGTAGACGTGACTTTCTTTCTACTTGTTGTTAATAATACTGCTTTCATGGGATTCTGTTTCTTAGCTTTCGTTGTGCCTTTTTTTTTTTTTCTTTTCTTTTTAAAAGAAAAAGGAAGAATGTACAAATTCACAAAAGGACTTCATAGCATGACCCCTCTAAGTTGATGAAGCCCATAATTTATATTCTGGACTAATTTAAAGTCAAACTTTAAAATCTGAGTTAGAATGAAAATCTCCCTCTGTGAGGTTAAGACGTGCACACATATATGTCTGTATGTTTGGTGTTATATACCTTTTATGTATATATGCACACGTGTGTTTAATGAATATGGAAATACTTCCTTGAGGCCATTGTGACTGTGAGATTACAGATGCCGATTTGTGTTCATTTTTGAGATTGTGTTCTGGCCCCAGAGAAAGCAGTTAAAGCCTCTGGAGTCGATTAGAAAGGAACCAACAAGGCTAACGTCGTCAGCATAGCTTTGTTGAAGGAGAGCATCAAAATGAGGCTTCCTTTCTAGGGGTGGAGCAGGCGTGTGCGTGTGCTGACCAGGCTGTCACCTCTCACCTGGATAGCTGTGGGGTCCCCTGCCTCCTGTCTCTGTCTCTTCCCCCTCCCCCCAACCCTCCACACAGCCTCCAGAGCTGACTTTTCGCCATGGAAACAGATCATATTGTCCTCTTCCTAAAATACCTGATGGCTCCTTCTCAAGACGCCCACCTGCCCTTCCCACCTCGTCCCCCGCTCCCATAGGTCACTCACAGCTCGGCCACCCTGGTCTTCCTGTCCGTACCACACTCACGTTCCTCTTGGGACCTTTGCTCTGGTTGT
This sequence comes from Neotragus moschatus, assembly GCA_006410615.1. Lineage (NCBI taxonomy): Eukaryota > Metazoa > Chordata > Mammalia > Artiodactyla > Bovidae > Neotragus > Neotragus moschatus. Next base: position 459,126 of record SJYA01000230.1, on the reverse strand, counting down.
TGCCTCTGGGTGACACGTTCTGTTCCCCCTTTTACATGGCTGTTCCCGTTTCAGGAGGCGTCATTTCCTTGTCTAGCATCCCTGACTCAACATGTGGCACCTGCTCAGGGACTCCCTCACCACCTCTTCTGCGCTTAATGGCACCTACCCCTCGGCCTGTGTTTTTCTCAGGCCATTCTGGTTTACTGTCCTCATTGCCTTCTGTTTTAATGCCTGTGAGTGTAAGCTTGACAACAGGGGCTTTGCTCACCCCGTTCAGTGTTGCATTACTGATGATACACCTGCTTCTTATGACAGTATTAACAAAAATGAAATAGGGAAAATATTTTCATAGACATCTCCTTTTGTTGGGAAAGCACCTTTCACCAAATACAGAGGGTCATGTTGTTGAAATTGGGGCTTAAATATACTGACGCTAAGGTGTAAACCACATAGCCCCTTTTTATAATGGCCAAATTAAGAAAAGCATTTCATTGCTTTTTTCCTGCATATTTATGAATTGACTATATTCTAAAGAGAAGTGCAGTGGTTAAACTTCAGTAACTAAAGTTGATTCCTCAAATTGCATTGCTCCTCCTGGATAATTTTTATTGTGTCTTCCCTTCCTCTTTGTTTGTCCCAGAATACACACACACACAGTCATATTCAGAAGAGGTTCACACATAGATGACTATAGTTTTATAGGTTTAAATGTATCCATCTCTAAAAATGTATTCTTTTAGAGATGTTTAAGATAATTGATTTCTATTAAACACCATATTCAAAATTTGACTCTTATAAAGAAGATGGATTGAAGAAATCATATCTAAATAATACTGTTTTAATGCTAAAATGGATAATGAAAATGGGAAGAAATGAAGGGATAGCAAAAAAAAAAAGAAAATGAAATTCTAATTGCTTCTAAACTGTTCCTTTGCTGGTCTTCTAGTAAGTTCTGGCCTTAAGAATGTAGACGTTAAACAGCTTCTCTAGATATGTTTCCTGAAATGTGGAGATTCCAGGAGGTTCTGAGAGAGCTAATTGGTGACGTGTGATGAGGGAAAGAATCTTGTTAGAGGGACATTTGACAAATTACTTCCCAACATACTTGTAAATTCACCGCCTGACAAAAGCAAAAACAGAACAATCAAACTCAGTAATACATGCCCAAATATTTCTTGGAGGGCATACCATTAAAATGAACTATTTAAAAATGAAGACAGCCTCAATTTATATTTTAGTGGTTTTGCATAGGAGTAATGAGTAGTTCATGAGAAACGCTAGGCTGGAGGAAGCAAAAGCTGGAATCAAGATTGCCGGGAGAAGTGTCAATAACTTCAGATATGCAGATGACACCACGCTTATGGCAGAAAGTGAAGAGAACTCAAAAGCCTCTTGATGAAAGTGAAAGAGGAGAGTGAAAAAGTTGGCTTAAAGCTCAACATTCAGGAAATGAAGATCATGGCATCCGGTCCCATCACTTCATGGGAAATAGATGGGGAAACAGTGGAAACAGGGTCAGACTTTACTTTGGGGGCTCCAAAATCACTGCAGATGGTGATTGCAGCCATGAAATTAAAAGACACTTACTCCTTGGAAGAAAAGTTATGACCAACCTAGATAGCATATTCAAAAGCAGAGACATTACTTTGCCAACACAGATCTGTCTAGTCAAGGCTATGGTTTTTCCAGTGGTCATGTATGGATGTGAAAGTTGGACTGTTAAGAAAGCTGAGTGCCGAAGAATTGATGCTTTTGAGCTGTGGTGTTGGAGAAGCCTCTTGAGAGTCCCTTGGACTGCAAGGAGATCCAACCAGTCCATTCTGAAGGAGATCAACCCTGGGATTTCTTTGGAAGGAATGATGCTAAAGCTGAAGCTCCAGTACTTTGGCCACCTCATGCGAAGAGTTGACTCATTGGAAAAGACTCTGATGCTGGGAGGGATTGGGGGCAGGAGGAGAAGGGGACGACAGAGGATGAGATGGCTGGATGGCACCATTGACTCAATGGACGTGAGTGTGAGTGAGCTCCGGGAGTTGGTGATGGACAGGGAGNCTTTGGGGGCTCCAAAATCACTGCAGATGGTGATTGCAGCCATGAAATTAAAAGACACTTACTCCTTGGAAGAAAAGTTATGACCAACCTAGATAGCATATTCAAAAGCAGAGACATTACTTTGCCAACACAGATCTGTCTAGTCAAGGCTATGGTTTTTCCAGTGGTCATGTATGGATGTGAAAGTTGGACTGTTAAGAAAGCTGAGTGCCGAAGAATTGATGCTTTTGAGCTGTGGTGTTGGAGAAGCCTCTTGAGAGTCCCTTGGACTGCAAGGAGATCCAACCAGTCCATTCTGAAGGAGATCAACCCTGGGATCTCCTAAAGCTGAAACTCCAGTACTTTGGCCACCTCATGCAAAGAGTTGACTCATTGTAAAAGACTCTGATGCTGGGAGGGATTGGGGGCAGGAGGAGAAGGGGACGACTGAGGATGAGATGGCTGGATGGCATCACAGACTCGATGGACTTGAGTTTGGGTGAACTCTGGAAGTTGGTGATGGACAGGGAGGCCTGGTGTGCTGTAGTTCATGGGGCCGCAAAGAGTCGAACACAACTGAGCAACTGAACTGAATGAGTAGTTTATTGTATTGTACTGTATTATGCATTCAGTGGTTATTTATACCATGCTGTGTAGCATTTATAATCACATGAATAATGTTTTTCACTGGAGTTCTTTGAAATTGTTTGAGTTATTTTGGGACAGTTGCTTCTCTGTTCAGTTGGGAAAGAATCTGCCTACAATGCAGGAGACCTGAGTTTGATCCCTGGGTTGGAAAGATCCCCTGGAGAAGTGAAAGGTTACCCACTCTAGTATTCTGGCCTGGAGAATTCCATGGACTGTATAGTCCATGGATGGGTTCTCAAAGAGTTGGACACAACTGAGCGACTTATCACTTTCTTTCACTTTCTCTTAACTTTCAGAAATTATATTCCTTTATGATGCATGGTCCTCAAATAAGTATAGAGATCTCAATTTTGCATGTTGTATCCAAGAATGTAAATGTTAATGAAAAACCAACACATTTCTTGGTCCATTGTGACTGTACTTGTCTTCAGTAATTAACTTTGATTGTTTGTTTTTAATCTCAGAGATGTGGTGAATCAGAAGTCTTAGATGAGAAGGAGTCCATTTCCTCAGCCTCCCTCGCTGGATCTAGTTTACCTGTTTTCCAGAATGTTCTTCTAAGGTTTTTAGATACGCAAGCCCCCTCGTTGTGTAAGTAAAGATCTTTGCTTCTAAATTTTAAACAAGGTAATTGACCTTTTTTGGGAACTGATTTTTTTTCTCCCTTACCTGTAATCTTATCAATGTAATTTGCACTGAAGATGCTGCATATTTTACTGAACAAAATTTTGTAGCCTATTTTCAGTGGATACTTTTATGACAGTCTTCAAAGACTTGAACATTTCTAGAGTTTTAGTAGTTAAAACAATAGATCAGTTCATTCTCTTGTATTTGATGGATTAATTTTCTCTTTCTAGATCTTTCTTACCAGAAGAGTGGTGTTAGGGTCCTGTGTTGCTCACTACATTTATTGTGATTATGAACTTCTCTTCTTTCCCTGTTTTCTAAGTTTCTGATTTTCTAACTTCTAATGTTAAAAGGGGGCAAAGGTAAAACAAAGGTAGCTTATAAGCAGATTTCTGATACAAGGAAATTATTTATGAAGTTGGTTGACTGCTTGTCTACGCTCTTAGTTGTTCATGTTCTATCATGTTCCTTTTGTGTCTTAATTATTCCACTGCTGGTGGGGAGTAGGGTGGGGATGGGGAATAAACAACCACCAAGTGGGTTTATACTGTGGGTGGAAACTTGAAAAAAAATCATTTGTGTAAGCTCAGTTGGCTTAATCTTATTTTGAGATTTTCATATGATGAAGTACAGCAGGGTGTATCTTACCTTCACTTCAGTTCAGTTCAGTCACTCAGTCGTGTCCGACTCTTTGCGACCCCATGAACTGTAGCATGCCAGGCCTCCTTGTCCATCACCAACTCCCAAGAGTCCACACAAACCCATGTCCATTGTGTCGGTGATGCCATCCAACCATCTCATCCTCGGCTGTCCCCTTCTCCTGCCCTCAATCTTTCCCAGTATTATGGTCTTTTCAAATGAGTCAGCTCTTCGCATCAGGTGGCCAAAGTATTGGAGTTTTAACTTCAGTATCAGTCCTTCCAATGAACACCTAGGATTGAACTCCTTTAGGCTGGACTGGTTGGATCTCCTTGCAGTCCAAGGGACTCACAAGACTCTTCTCCAACACCACAGTTCAAAAGCATCAATTCTTTGGCACTCAGCTTTCTTTATAATCCAACTGTCACATCCATACATGACTATAGATGATGGTAGAACAACAGAAAAATGGCAAAAAGTGGCAGGAAAGGGGGAAGAAGTGTGGGAGGTAGAAAAGGAAAGTATCTATGGAGAAGAGAGAGAGAAAGCACCAAGAAATAGACCTCATTTTCAGTTGAGTGATGCCTGGGGGTGAGGTTTTTTAGGTTCTTGGTGGCTATCCTAGGGTAAAGGAAAACAAGAACCTCAGCCAAGCTGGTGATTGGACCGTAGGAAGCGCTGAAGCCCAGAGAAAGACAGGAGAGATTCTGGAGAGGAGAAGCTGTGTTGTCGGGAATGGCAGTTAGCAATCGGATGTACCTTGTGTCCTGGGGGAGACAGACACTTGGTCTTTGCTGCCCTCATCCCATCACCATTCCTTTTCTTGCTTTGGGAAAAAGTTCTTCCTCCTGCGCCTGGCTTGTTCTGGATACTGTTTATTGCTTTGTCAGGGAAAGCTCTTCTGCTTCTCTGAAGAGTTTACTCTCGCCATTGAGTTTGGAGGTGAGCAGGAACAAACATACCGGGTTAAGATTTAGGGCTCTGAGTTTAGTGTTCCCTGAGTCCATCTGTCATCTTTCTCAGTGTTTGAGTGTGATGGTACCAGGGCCTGAGCTTTGTAGGTTTAGTCTTAGTAGTTTAATCATTTTTAACCTTATCTCAAAGGTAGAGATACAAAGTTTGAGAGTGTAGTTGCAATATTAAAAGTCATACGTTAAACAACTTACTTATGCATTTTAAAAGATGGCAAAGCTTCATCTTGGGGCCCTTTTTATTGCGTTGTTCCTTTTCCTTTTCAGTAGATTCTACTCACTAGCTTTTTTCAAATACCATCTGAATTATGATTCTGTTGTGAGGTCTCCTTTGAAAAAGTGCTCCATTCCCACTACACCACCCCCCTTCCCCCGAGTATACAGACGCTCAAAGGAGAACAGACAGATATGAATCATGAATCATAACAGTTATAAAAGTAAAATGCGAGGAGAGTAATCTCACCTTGCTTTTCTTTTGCTCTTACCTGAAATTTTGTGTGTTTGCACGATTACTTAAATGGCCATTCATTTGCCAGGGACCACTACCTTTAATTTTGAGATGGTGCCTAGAACACTGGATACTGTTTTGCAGTTACAGTCTGAACAGAGCTGGTGTACTGGTTCTGCACTGAAAGCTAGACCCGTGTAGCGAATTTTCCAATATATCCTTTATTTAAAAAAAAAAAGAAGGAAAATAGGAAAAATAGTGAAAAATTTAAGCCTGAGTGCTTGTCTTTGTTCTTTTTCCCCCCTCCTCAGTCAAGGAAACTGAACTCTTGGTGGCCTTTGTCTCCTCACAGCGGATCCAAACAGCGAATGCGAGAAGGTGGAGTTCGTCAACCTGGTGCTGCTCTTCTGTGAGTTCATCCGGCACGACGTCTTCTCCCACGATGCCTACATGTGCACCCTCATCTCTCGGGGAGACCTGTCTGTCACCGCCTCCACGCGACCGAGGTCGCCGACAGGAGAGAACACGGATGAGCACTATCCAAAGGACCACGACATGAAGATGGAGGTACGGGCCTGGGAGGGGGCCCCCCCTTGGACCTGAACTATGCTGGGAATCACTTTCGGAAGGGTTGCATGCTGATGGAAGGGTGCTGGCTTTTCAGTCCTAGTCTCTTGTTTCAAAGCTCATTTATCACTGTTTCTCACAAAAATTTGGACTATAGTTTATATCTTCTAGAATTTTCTTTTGGGTATGCTAAAACTGAAGATTCTACAGACCATCACATTTTTCACTGAATTAGAATTGTGTGCTTCCAATTTTATGTATTTCTAATCTCCAGTTTTACTTTAATGTTTAGCCTTAAATTTCAACTTGTTTTGGCCCTGATGTCATGACTGTTTTTATTCTAAGTAGCATCTTTTCCCCAATGTCTCATTACTTATATTGCTCTTTGATACTTATATTGCTCTTTTATACATATGTTTTAGTCATAACACATCATATTTTCATTTCAATTAATTGCAAATTTAATCTATCTTTCAAACGTAGAATTGTGCTTTTCAGCAGATTACTTTATGCTGTGAGTATGACTTTATCATTTTCTGCCAATTTTCTGATATTTTGGACATTGTTCCAGATACTTATGGGACTATTCAAGGCCAAAAACGTGAAGTTGCTGATGGGAAATAATAGAAAATTGTTAGAGATTATGATACTTTCTGAAAAATAAAGCCTTATATTGGTCCTGTGAGAGTTTCAGCATACGCTGTTGTGATATTTTGCAATAATGGCTATCTTTGTAATTTAAAAACATGCCTTTAGAATTGCACACGTGAATTTATAGTTTATACTCTTAAAGATTTTTGAAAATTACTTGCTTAATATGAATACTTTTGTTTCTAAATTTGTCCACAGTAAAAAAAATTAGAGTAAAACATAAAAGTAGTTTACCTGTTTATGCTTTTTCTATGTTTCTCTGTCTCTCTCTCTCTTTTTTGTTTCCTGTTTTTGGACATCAAGGTATCTTGTATGTTAAATATACTTAGATTTCTCTTACTAAGGCGAGTTGGTGAGCATGTGACTGGGAATAGCCCCAAGAAGGAAATTATGGTCAGTTTGTTTTTAATCAGGAAGTTTGTGCAATTTTTTCTTGAATTAGCATGGAAGTTAAATCTTTTTTATCATGAAGGCAAAGAACGTGACTTTGTAAAGCAGTGTGTATCTTAACTTCCTTTTCTTTTAATGAGAAAAAACACACTGAGGGGAAAAGAGACATAAGATGACTTAATGTCACTGTCATGTTTTAGCTTCAGCTTCTTAATGAATTAACAAAATTTACAGTGTGACTTTCTTTCTCTGGCAATTATCAGGAACAGACTATTATGGCGCATATGGGCATTGACTCAGGAACTACTAATATTTTTGATGAAGTAGACAAGAATGACTTTAAAACTGAGTTTGGTTCGGAATTTCCAGTAGGTTCAACCTTCCAATTCTTATTGACCATGAATCCCTCCTTCCCCACCTCTATCCCCAGCTGTCTCCTCCTTCTACCCCTTGCCTTGTGTATTGGCATGACCCCTGTACGTGTGATGTAAGTGTCTTTCTCTGGAATGAATTCCACCCCAGGCCACAGTTCATCATCTCATGCAGCTGTCTCATTTCAGTTCATCCTCAGTTTTGGCTGCATTGCCTCCTCCTGTAAATTAAAACACTCTCATCCTCCTGGTTGACCTTGACTCCTTTGTTTAGAGATCATTATCTCTCAGGAATCCATCAATATCATTTCATCAGGACAGGCCATGTTGATTTGCTGGATGTGTGTTCAACTTCTAAATAACAGCTTTCCTGGCTCTGGACTTGTACATTCTTCTACTTTATCTCTGTATAATTACAAAGTGTTCTTCCTCAGGGATCTCAGTGTGTAACTAACTATGAAAACACATGTTGGTTGGGGTACAGACTAAAACCTTTGTATCTGTTGTTCGTGAGCTTTATAAGTCAATTATTTCTTTGTATGTTTTTGTAGGAAATGTAGCCCTATGAGGAAGACACTTAGTTATCAGTCTAATTTTATCTCTGGTCCTCTGGGAAATGGAGTTGTGCATATTTCTTACCTGTGTGTGTGGTTGCCACTTTCTCATCTTTGGAACAGGGGATGATGCTCCTGATCTGAATGTGAAATTTGTGGAAATTAACATGGTTCATTATTTTGCTAATGGTACGAGTGTCTTGTGTGTTTGAAGTTGTGTGCTTTGGTTTTGCACTTTCATTTACAGTCTCCAACATTTGTTTTACATGACTTAGATTTTTTCTCCCATGCCTGGAGAGTCCTGTGAGAATGCCAACCCTTCTCTGGGCCGAAGAATGTCAGTTAATGGTGAGAAGCTGTTGAAGAGAGAAAAGCCAAGGGAGTTGATTTTTCCATCTAATTATGACCTCCTGCGACACCTGCAATATGCAACCCATTTTCCCATACCTCTGGTAAGTCGCTTGTCAGTTGGCAAGCTGATCATTTCATTGTAGGGTCATTGATTATCCAACTGCTTGCCTGAGTACTACATATGAAAGAGGTAAGCTTTTTGTATTCACTACCTGCTTTTGTTTGTTTTGGTTCATACCATGTAGCTTATGTGCTCGTGTAGTCTACATTTGTGATATCGTACTACTGACATTTAGCAAAATTTTCCATATTTGTATACTTGTACTAACAGCATCTGAGTCACTGCAAATGATGTCGATATGTATTTTCCTACTTCAGTTTGAAACTCATTTACTAAGTAGCTTTTATCTGCACTGTATTGTGGTAGGTACTTTTGGCATTGTACAGATGAGTAAGAACTTTTGAGCACAGAAAAGATGAAAAAGATAGGGAGACAAATGTCTATAAAGTGACAAGCACCAGAATAAGTGAAATAACTTGAGTAAAACCCCAAGTGTCCACTGAAAAGTGAACCGTTTGACTTTCCCAGAGCTCTTCTACTACTCTGAAAGAATAAAGATGGGAGGAGGGGAAAACATCGAGGTTAAAATTGGCTCATGCTTCATAGAAAAGGTCATATATGTGATGGACTTGGATTTCCACTTGTTGACTTTAAGAACTGGATGATAGCACATGGGAAATAGTTGCTGGGAAATTTAGTGTTTGAGTCATAACAAGTGGTTTATTTTGAAGGGAAACAAGATTAGTTTTCTGCTATATGTTATGAAAATTGGGCTAAAATTTATAAAAAAAATTTTAAAAAATTCTTAGGTTCACTATCCTTTTCCGTGGAATTTTATTTTAACTTATTTCAGTGAGTCATTTTTTCTTTAATAGAAGACTATAATTACTACTATTTAAAAAAAATGTAATTGTGAGGTGCATATTATATTATTTCCTGGACACCTTTGAGGAGCTTTGATCTCTAGGCTAAATAATTTCTTAAATTTTTTTTTTTTTTGGTTATTTTTGAACACCCTCTGAAATGACTTTCAAAATCACTACACCCATATATTTTATTTTCTTGTTACAATTAAGAACCGCTTGTTAATTATCCTGTGTCTTGGACTATATTGAAAGTAACTAAAATTTTTTCTTTTTCATCACTGGTTGTATATACCAATATTTTTCATCTACTATCTGTGGGCATCACTCATTTTGTACATATTGGAACAACTTCACAGTGTATTTAGGGCAGCAGAAACAGTAGCTTGATATTTTAGATAGATAGATATTTAATTCTTGAAGAATTCATGGGTGAACTATCATAATGTCTGATTTGTTTTAAAATAGTCAAGAAGATTCCATATTGAAGTCTAGAGTTGAGTTAATGTGCTGGTGTTAATGTCCTGGTTTTGACAAATACATCATGGTACGTAAGGCAAACTAGATGAAGAAGGTATGGGAGTTGTCTGTACTATCTTTTTGCTTCATCTGTAAATTTTAAATGATCCCAAACTGTGTATTTGGAAAAAATAGCGGAAGGGAAGGAACTATGGCAGAAACGTGAAAATGGTTGAGACTGGTTGAGGGCGCTGTGCTCTCCTCCTGGGTGAGCAGCGCTTTGCAGGTCTCCCTGTGTGTGTGGGCGTGAGAGCAGGGGGCTGCGTGAGCGTGCGCTTCTTTCCTCTGATTGTGACTCATGTGACCTGTGGTGACACATCTGTTCCCAGCACTTAAATTCTCAAGACTGTCCTTTTCCTTGGAAGAAAGAGCGTGAATGAGTCCCAGGGACTAAGTCTCCTGATGGATTAAGACAGAGTTCAGCTGCGATGCGAAGTGATAAAGAGCTGCTAGAAATCCGACGTTAGAGGGTAGAATTCGCCAGTCGCCTTCTGTTACCAGCTGTCTGGAAGTGCCTTTATCGTGAGTGTAGCTAGACTAGACCGTCAGGAAAGGGGAAGTAAAAGCGCATGCTAGTAAACTGTGCCATTGGGGATGCTGTAGTGAGTCTGGTTCGCTTGTTATGCACATGAGGAGAATAGAAGACTATGATTTAAAAATAAAAAGTTTGTTTTTTACCGCCCCGCCCCCACTTTGTCTCTAAAATGTGGCTCTAGTGAGTGAAGGCCAAGGAGAGACTAAAAGACACCCTGACTAAAAGATTCAGGAAAGTGAGCTAGTTTCAGACATGCTCATGTATGAATGATGTCTTCATCCCCGCATCAGTAAGACTGTGCTCTCAGTGGGCCACCCAGCCCGGGGTCTCGTGTCCAGGATTCAGCCAGCCTCTGCCACAGGCCATGCAGGGTCGTTTAGACCCTGTCTGTGTCAGACATGCGATACTGACAGGGCTTCCTGTCATTACCACCAGCCAGCTGGGGTTGGCGCAGTGCCTGCCATGTTAGAGGTGCAGTGGGCACTTTTTTGGGTACATTTTCTCATGTACTATTCTCCTCAGACTGTACACCCTCAGGCAGTGTGTAGTAAAGCTGTGGGCAGGAGTTGTCCAAGGTTCAGCTGTCAGAAAATAGTTGGCGGCACAGAGCTAAAAAATGAGTCTGGAATTCAAACTTGTTACTTGCCAGGAACACCGTTTCTTTTTCCTTCTTCCTTCCTTCCTTCCCTCTTTCCTTATTTTTCTTCCTGTCTTTCTCTCTCCCTTTATTCCCTCCTACCCTCCCTCCTTTCCTTTGAGATCATTTATTTATTTATTTTAGTTCTCTTTATTTTATTTATTATTATTATTTCTTTTTACTGTACAGTATTGTACTGGTTTTGCCACACATCAACATGAATCCTCCAGACGTGTACACGTGTTCCCAATCCCGAACCCCCCTGAGATCATTTATTTTTATTGAGGTAGTGTTGACTTATAACATTAGAGATGTTTCACGTGTAAACATTTTATTTCTACTGCGGCATCCCCCACAGCGCGCTCACCACCCAAAACTTAGTTTCCCTTTGTCACCAAACAGCTGACCCCTGTTAGCCATGTCATCCTCCTCCTCAGCCCTTCTCCTCTGGTGACCACTACTCTGTCCTCTGTGTCTATGTGTTTTTGCTCAAACAACACCATTTCTTAATAATTGCATTACTGATTGTTTTGATGTGGGCTTTTATAATGGAAACAAAAACAATACAAAGTCTTATATATGCTTATCTTAGTTTTTTAGTCTTCCTTCCCTAAATAAGTCTTCATTTAATACCATCTACTGAATCCTTTCTGCTTTACTCGCATCTGAGAGAATTTGATCAGTGTGACCCTGAGAGTGGAGGCATGCATACATTACATGGCTGGCCCCCCATGGGGTCAAACTCATCTTTAGGACCCGGGGGCACAATTCAGCTAAGCTCATGCTGTATTTCTTTCTAATAAGTCCTTGCAATGTGGAGCCGATGTGTCTATTTCAAAACTATTTGACTGGTGGTGGTTTTCCATACCTTTGATGTGAGTTCCAAAACGGTAGTTTTAGCACTGAGTATAACTTAACGACCACCCCCCTCCCACTTGAAAATGTTATGGGGTATGTTCTTTACTGCTACAAATAAATATAAGAAATCACTGGATTTGTCATTACTAACAGTAGAAAAATCTTTATTTATAACCTATAGGAAGAATATAAAGTGTGTTCAAAAACCATGTTTTTCCGAGCCTTTTTATAAGTAAAAAATTGTAAGCTATTGTGGTAGGACACACTTAGATGTTAAAAATTGAAGCATTGAGCCAAAAAGTTAGTTTTTAAGTGATGGATTAAAAATCAATCAGGCTTAAGTGGTTTCAGGTAAGAAATCAACCCCCCCCCCCCGCCCCCGTTTTATTTAAAGTGATCTAAAGGGCTTTAAACTGTGTTGCTAAAGGGTGTTCTGGCAACTCACATAGAGAGTATTTTGTGTATTTCTATCAGAAGTCAGCTCCAGGCCTTTAAATGAATACCTAATGAATATTTCACACTCTGTCATAGAACTCATTTAGGTTTTAAGGTTATTGCAGGGTTTATATTGGTTCAACAAGACTTCTTAGGTTTATTTTTTTCTTTTTTTGTACAAACATTTTTATTAAGGAGCATCAGCAACCACAAGAGTTGGGCTTGTGTTCAGAAACAGTTTCTCAGTAAACCAAGCTACATTTGCCCTCTGCCTGTATTTTTACTTACGAAGGCTCTTTTCTCCCTCCTTCCCAGGAGTTTGTACACTTAATTGTCTAATGAGGCAAGACATTTTAGCATGAAAAAAATCCTGTATTTTATGCATTGTTTTCAGACCTTGATTTTTCTTTTTGAGCCGTGGACTCCTTATGGGAAGCAAATGTCTCAGTGATCTTTAATCGGAAAGCTTTTGAGAGATGATAGTACAGGATTGGATCGAAACACAGATTGGACACAGCCAGGAGCAGTGTGGCCTCTTTTGCTTTGAAAAGTGAAATCCTGGTGGAACAGTCAGATATGACCTCTGTCTGGCTGAGGGTGTATGGGATTCGGACAATGTGATAAGGAACAAAACATATGAGGTAGCCTGTAGTCACCAAAAGTATACTGATGAGAGCTCTCTTCACATTTGGATAATTTTCATTATCTTTGTTTCTGTATAGTTGTTGAGTTACAAGGCAGTTGGATATTAAGATGATGGCTGAGAAATTGAAGAATATTGCTACACTTAGGAAATTTGTCAGCAAATGCCAGTTTCTTCCAAACTCACTTTTGAATTCCATGCAGCCCACGTTGGGCTTTTCCTTGATGTCTTTGATGGGAATGATCATATTTGGCACCATTATAAGAAGGACCATTAGCCACACAACAGCTGATATCATTTTAGCAAATCCAGGTTCTTGTATTCGATAAATCTTGGAGCTGTATGTCAACTGAAGACAGCGATCAATGCTAACGAATGCTAAGAAGATTATTGATAAGTACATATTAATGTAGATGAGGCAGGCTGTCACTTGGCAGTGGAATATCCTCAGCTTCCAGGGTGCGACACCCAAGTCAACAATGATTTTCACTGGTAATGCCAGAGTGAGCAGGAAATCAGCTGTAAGCAAATTAATTAAGTATATGCTCACACACCTGTGATTTGTGTTTTTCTGTATGAAAGCCCAGGTTGCAAAACAACTTCCAATAATTCCGATGAGGAAAACTAAATAAAAGAAATACGTGAATGGCTCCAGGTCTCTGTAAACTGGGCAGAAGGTAGAACTGTTGGTCATCTTCAAGGACAGTAGGGATGATTGTCCAGAAAGAACAAAACAAAGACAAAAAGCGCCAAAGAATCTGCTTAAAAAAAAAAAAAAAGAAAAGAAAAAAACAAATGAGAGGGAAGGGAGGTTAGTAATTCAAATTAGAAATTGTTTTCTTCAAACAAAATTATATTCCCGAAACCATGATCTCAATCACTCTGCTTCTTAGAATTTTATTGGTGAAGTTACATGATGTGTGGATTGGTGGGAACATCTTTGATTACGAGGAAGGAAGCCTGGGGTTTCCATGGTCTGATTTTGTGATTTTGGGAAATCCCGTGTAAATTGCTGCTAGAAGGGATATTTTTGACTTCACACTTTCGCATCCTGATAGCTGGTTTGTAACCAGTTGGGTTGGAAGTTAGTTTGTAGAGGAAATAAGTGAACTGAATTTCTGAGAAATAGAGGAAACAATAGGTTTGGTTGCAGGTGAGCCTGAATTGCTCTCAATGAGGCTTCCTGGCTTTTGTTTTCATAGGCTGATACAACTCTTCATGCTGGAGAAACCTAGGTGGAGAAGGGGAGGTGAGAGGGGACAGAAAATTGTACTAAAATCTAAAAGATTTTTATTTAAATAATAGGCCTTTTGTTGTGTAACCTACCAGAACAGTTTTACAATCAGAATTTCATTTCATTTTTCTTTTTTAACAGAAGTTGTTGTAGGATTAGCATCTGGTCTTTGCCTGATGTTCTGGATTATGATGGTGTAGCCCTGTCCTGTCTGGTTTGGTAACCTACAACCACAGATGACCGTTAAGCCCTTGAAAAGTGACCAGTCCAAACTGACTTGTGCTGTAAGTGCAAAGTACACACTGGGTCTTAAAAAAAAATATTTAGTATGAAATATTATAAAGAGTAGTTACTACTTGCACTATTCTTACAATATCTTATATTAAATCTTTAAAACCCAGTGTGTACTTTGCATTTACAGCACGAGTCAGTTTGAATTGGTCACATTTCAAAGGCTTAAGGAGTGAAATTGTGCTGTTTTATGCATGTAGTGCAACAGTAAAATGTATCTGTAATTTTTATATTGAGCATATATTGAAATGATATTTTTGATACATTCAGTTCAGTTCAGTCGCTCAGTCGTGTCCAACTCTTTGCGACCCCATGAATCGCAGCACGCCAGGCCTCCCTGTCCATCACCAACTCCCAAAGTTCACTCAGACTCGCTTGCATCAAGTCAGTGATGCCATCCAGCCATCTCATCCTGTCGTCTCCTTCTCCTCCTGCCCCCAATCCCTCCCAGCATCAGAGTCTTTTCCAGTGAGTCAACTCTTTGCATGAGGTGGCCAAAGTACTGGAGTTTCAGCTTCAGCATCATTCCTTCCAAAGAAATCCCAGGGCTGATCTCCTTCAGAATGGACTGGTTGGATCTCCTTGCAGTCCAAGGGACTCTAGAGTCTTCTCCAACACCACAGTTCAAAAGCATCAGTTCTTTGATACATTAGGTTAACTATATCATTAAAATTAATTTCTCCTGCTTTTGCTTTTTTTAAGTGTAGCTGCAAGATAATTTTAAAATAGCTTTGTGGTTTGCTTTTTATTTCTCTTGAACAGTGCTTGCATGGATGTTTCCTTGTCAGTGTTGACAAGAAGTTTGACCAAGATTATATTTTAAAGGCTTCTAGGGCAAGGGTATATGACTGTTGGTTACAAAGTTCTCAGAAGAGAAGCTCAGTTATATATATATATGTATATATAATATATATATATATTTGTATCAAAACATCTAACTTTAGCACTTGAGGGTTCTTTTTTCTTCTTTCATTGTGGGTTTCAAGGCAGTCAAGGCCAAGTGTGGTGTGTAAGTCCTGCCCTTGGAACCATTGTGATCATCTCTGATAAGTGACAAAGTCTTGTCATGTTCCCTCCAAATCTGGACTATTGGATGATGTATAGCGTAAGTTAAACAAACTAGGCTTCATAAACTCATGCTCTTTGGGCTGTGGCACCCTCCTCATGAATATTAAACAATTTTCCTTCCTTTGATTTATTGATCAGAAGGTTTGGGGTTTTAGCAAGAAAAAAATTCATGTGCAGCTTTTAAAAATAGCAACCAGTAACTTTAGGGGCTAAGAAGACCACTTCTCTGAGACATCCTTTTAAAAACATAAAAACTTCAGAAGCTTTTTTGAATCTTTAATGTTCCTAATTATTTAATGCTCCATTGGGTACATGTTGGGGTGAAACAGTGTGTAAGTGGATGGATAAGGCAGATGTATATAAAGCTTTCTAGATAAATTAAAGGTCATTTAAAGAGAGTACATGTTTTTCCCATTTCCCTACTTGAGATAGGACTTGAGAATCCAGGAATAACATCATTCTGTACTAAACTCAGTTATAGTCATCAAACACGTTCTTTGTATCTGGTACCATGCCAAGTACTTTACATGTACTGATTTAACCTTTTATTATTTCTATCATATAGATGTTGTCTCCCTTACCTTTTTTAAATTGGGGTATGGAGGTACCTTATAAAACTAAAAATAGAGCTACCATATGATCCAGTGAGCCCATATATTGGGTATATACTCCGAGAAAACCACGATTCAAAAAGACACATGCACCCCAGTGTTGGCTGCAGCCCTGTTGACAGTAGCCAGGACCTGGAGCAACCTAAATGTCCACTGACAGATGAGTGGATAAAGAAATGTGGTACATATATACAATGGAATATTACTTGGCTATAAAAAGGAACAAAATCAGGTCATTTGTATCCCTGTTTTATAGATGAGAAAACTGAGGCACCGTGAGGTTGAGTAGCACTTGAGGTTGTATAGCTGGTAAACTATAGAGCCAGGATTCCCAGCCAGACAGTCTGATCTTAGAAACCATGTTCAAAACCACTTTGAAACGGTGTCTCAGTAATAATAATAATAATAATAATAATGGTTATTGTTATTTTGAGTATACCTGATTTACAGTGTTGTGCTAATTTTAGTTGTACAGCAAACATATCGACTCTTTTAGATTTTTTTTTTGTTACCTGTGTAAATCCTTACAGAGTATTCAGTAAGGTTCCCTGTGCTTACAGTAGGTCCTTATTAGTTATCTATTATATATATTGTACTCTTGCCTGGAAAATCCCATGGACAGAGGAGCCTGGGCTGCAGTCCATGGGGTCACGAAGAGTCAGACGCGACTGAGCGATTTCACTTTCACTTTTCACTTTCATGCATTGGAGAAGGAAGTGGCAACCCACTCCAGTGTTCTTGCCTGGAGAATCCCAGGGACAGGGGAGCCTGGTGGGCCGCCGTCTATGGGGTCGCACAGAGTCGGACACGACTGAAGTGACTTAGCAGCAGCAGTGTGTTTATGTTAATCCCAGTCTCCCAGTTTATCCCTCCCCCCTTTACCCTTGGTAACCATAAGTTTGTTTTCTACATCTGTGATTCTTTCTGTTTTATAAATAGGTTCATTTGTACCATTATTTTTAGATTCCACATATAAGTAGTATCATATGATACTTGTCTTTATCAAACCTTTACTAAGTGCTTACTATTGTCAGGAACTATAGTCTAAAAATTTTCATGTAAAAGAGCAGAAATAAAATATACATTCTTAATTTTTCCCCAAAATACTACTGAACAACATTTAGGCTCTGTGTGTTTTGATGTTTCATTTTACAATAGATATATTAAAAAAAAATTCTCACTTCTATCTTTTAAGCCTGAACCTTTTTTTTCAGAATTCCTGTTTGTAGTCTCTCCATGTCATCTGTGCTGTCTTCCTCCCAACTCTGTAGTTTACTTGGTGGGACCCCTGCTGTTCTGGGAGCACTTCCTTCCTTCCTTTGTACTTTTTGTTGTGATAGGATTTGGGGCTCACAGGACTGCCAGGATGCAGGGAACCCTTATTTACAACATTTGGTCCAGTCCCTAGGTTTGAGGACACTGAGGTCTGGCACCTGGTTGTTGGCCAGGGTTCCCTGGCTTGTTGGAGCAGACTAAGGTCCCACCTTGTTGATCATTTTCTAGGCTCTCTGCCTTTATCCTTCCCAGCCCCCATCCTGCCTATCCTAAATGCCTAAAGGAAGCCCTTCAGATCTGAAGTCTGTTCTAGGTTTTACTGACATCCTTATGACTTGACTTTTGCTAATAACTATTTATTTATTAACCATTTATTCTGAACATTCTTTTGTTCTCTGGGTCAAAAGCTAGTGTCAGTGTAGATGAATTGTTACCTCCCACCTTTGCTCATTGTTCCTTTCCATAGGTGCTAGGATTTTGGCCTAGGCTTTTGTATTTCAAATGTTACATTAAGATTGTAACATATAATGAGTTTCTTTGAATGCCCCTATCGCTCATACAGTAAAGTCTCATTTTATAGATGACTATGTGGTAGAGAGAGGATTAGAGAATTAATTTTGATCAGTTAGCCTACTGTGTGTCTGGAACTGACCAGCCGTGGGTAATTTATTTAAAAATAATTACAATGTAACTATTCACTCCATAGTGCTTGAGAGTCATGCAGGGCCTCCCAGTTGTTTTTCTTGAACCTCTGGCTAGCTTGCAATGAAACCTAAACTTCTCATTGAAAATTTTTAGTCATATCAAAAATTTAACAGTTGTTAAATTATACTATAATAGCGTTCTGTGTTTTCCATCATGAATTTGAAAACTAAGTGCTTGATGAATATATATTTTTAACCAGTTATTAGCCTATGGACATCTGAGGTGCCCATGTGTATTCCAGCAAAATCAAGAGATTTCTAGTGTTTCCTTTGTTTGAGAGTGCCCATTGCTTAGACTCTCATGAGATAACTCATCAGTTGTTTTTTACAGAAGTCACAATGGAATTTTCTAGAAATTACCTATTGCAGTGTTTGTAGAGCCCTGTTGTGCCCTGTGGTGAAGAACTACAACATAGCCTTCATCCATCCAGTTTTAAAATCAAGTTACTGACTAGTTAGGCTTTCCCATCAGGAAGTAGTATTCAGTGTTGTGTGAATTAAGCTATCTTTCTGAAAGGGATGGATGAGGTCTTCAGGTAGAAGAAGAAAATTACAGTGTAGTTCACACTGAGAATCTATTTGGAGTTTAATAATTGGTGCCTTCTTGCACAGCAACCTTATTACATGTAGGCATTTTCAGCTCACATGGTTTAAGCACTGAAAATCATAGATTTCCCTGCCATGTAAAGACACTGAATATATTAAGTATTTAGGAAGACATACCTGGAGGTGTATTCTCTGTGCTTCAGTGGGCCTTGCTCCAAGTCTTCAGAGAAATATGAGCTGTTTGGCTAGCTTCAGCAGTAGTAGGCCCGCTGCAGGGCTGCCGGCTGCACTAAAAATTTCCTTTCCTTTTTGTGTGGTTTTAAAATGTTGCATATTGACGTAGATGAAACTGTGGTTTGCAGATAGTTTAACTGTATTTTTTTCTTTTCTTAAAAAAATTTTTTTTTTACCTTTATGAAAACCTCCTCAAGAAGTTCTTTTCAATTTTGTACAAGGTTTCTTCAACAATTAAGATTTGTTTGTTCTTGTAGAGGAAAGATTTTTATTCATCTGTTGTAATACGTATGTTTTTTTGTAATCACCCAAGCTGTGTTTTTCATCATAACAGTTTTAAAGAATGCGAATTTTTGCGTCTTGAATGGTGTTATGAGTTAAAGATACCAGGTGTTTAAGCAGAATTTCTTTAGTATGTATACTGACATTCATTAGCTTTCAAAATGATTATTTAAATAATTGTTGCAATTTTAATACTACTGTGAGACATCTGCTAACATACAAAAAATACGTGATTTAATAGAGTCTGATACAGTGTATTTTTAAATTTATCTTCATTTTTTGTCATTTTAGAAGAATTTGGAAATATAAGAGGAAAATCATTATGTACAGAGATAATCACGGTTAACATTTTTGCTACACACGTTTTCTGGCTTTGTTTATTTTAATCAATTACTTAAAACTTTTTTTAGCTGTGCTGGGTCTTTGTTGCTGTGTGCAGGCTTTCTGTAGCTGTGGTGAACGGGGAGTATTTTCTAGTTGCCATTCATGGGCTTCTTATTGGGGTGGTTTCTGTGGTGGAACACTAGCTCTAGGGTGTGCCAGCTTCAGTAGTTGCAGCATGCGGGCTCAGTAGTTGTGGCACATGGAGTTTATTAGTTATCTTGTGGCATGTGAACACTTCCTAAACCAAGGATCGAACCCATGTCCCCTGCACTGGCAGGCGGATACTTAATCATTGGACTATCGGTGGGTGATGTCTGATATATACACTCTAACATTTTTCTGAGGATGCTCACATCATCTCACATCATCTCACAGAGGATGAAATGGAGGGATGGCATCACCGACTCAATGGACATCGGTTTGAGCAGACTCAGGGAGATAGCGAAGGACAGAGAAGCCTGGCATGCTGCAGTTCATGGGGTTGCAGAGAGTCGGATACACCTTAGTGACTGAACAGCATGCCCACATGAAAATGTTACTATGTTGTGCACACTGTTTTATAGTTGGTGATTTTTTTAAATTCAGAGATGTATTAGACCTGTTTTTCTAAGTTATGAGAATAAACCTGCAATGTACTTTTGTTGATTTGGCCACAACGGCATAATGAATTGAGACAGGTACTTAGTAATTAATAACTTGTATGAAAAGGGACCCTCTGTGTACATTTAAATTAGATAAATGTTTCTTTATCCTTTAAGGTAGTAAGTTGTGTGGGCCAAAGGTGATTTGTCAGGGCAAATCATTGCCTGATCATTTGGGGTGGGGTCTGGTGTTTCTGTTGCTTCATTGACCTGGTGGGTACTTTGGTTTTATCTCTTTTTCTCCTAGTAATTCTTAGTTTTCTAAATTATAGTCAGAAGCAGCTTTTCGGGAATCTAAAATGCATTCCTTTGGTATTCACTCTTCAAAAGAAAAATCTCTAAAAGACTAAATGAGAACTGTCAAGCTGGAGGGAATTTAAGGTGAATCTAGGGAATTTTTGAAAACAACAGTAAGGATTCTTATGATGACACTGTACATTGGTTTCAGATACACTGGTTGTCTTTCAAATTCAGGTAGTAACTATCATTTTGCAAAAGAATAATTTTTACACATATTGATTTAGAAATTAGTGGGAAAATGCACCCATCTTTCTCAAACTTTGTATTTGATTTGGGTTAGGAACCAGGGTTTGGAGAAGGCAATGGCACCCCACTCCAGTACTCTTGCCAGGAAAATCCCATGGATGGAGGAGCCTGGTGGACTGCAGTCCATGGGATTGTGAAGAGTTGGACACGACTGAGCGACTTCAGTTTGACTTTTCACTTTCATGCATTGGAGAAGGAATGGCAACCCACTCCAGTATTTTTGCCTGGAGAATCCCAGGGATGGGGGAGCCTAGTGGGCTGCCATCTCTGGGGTCGCACAGAGTCGGACACGACAAGCGATTTAGCAGCAGCAGCAGGAACCAGTGTTAACTCTCATCATAATACGAAATGCTCTCTCTTTTAAGACACTGATATGTGCATTATTACTGGCTAGGACTCACTGAAAAATACACTTGTATTTTGTAGTAGTCAAGTTAAGTGAGGAGTTATGATCAGGATTTACACTCACTGGGAGATGGCGAAGGTGAGATGGAAAGAATTTGATGAGATACAGGTGGCTGCCAGCTGAGTGGTGACTGGTTTTAAAATATGGTGTGAAGAAACATTGGAATCAAAGGTTTTTGGTAAAGTTTATTTTTATTTTTTTTAGTTAGACATAGTCATATGTGTACTTCCCTCTTCATTTTGGGGTATAGATAGAATTAAGAAATATATTGAACTGTTTGTGTGTGTGTGCATATGTGTGTGTCTGGGTTGCCAAGTATAAAAGAGCTGAAGTTCCTTAGTTCTCCATGTTCTATTTCCTTTTGGGAATAATGAGGAACCAGTCTTTTTTTGCACCCCACTCTAGTACTCTTGCTGGAAAATCCCATGGACAGAGGAGCTTGGTAGCCTGCAGTCATGGGATCGCTGAGTGGGACACAACTGAGCAAGTTCACTTTCACTTTTCACTTTCATGCATTGGAGAAGGAAATGGCAACCCACTCTAGTGTTCTTGCCTGGAGAATCCCAGGAACAGGGGAGCCTGGTGGGCTGCCGTCTATGGGGTCCCACAGAGTCGGACACGACTGAAGCAATTTAGCAGCAGCAGCAGCAGCAGTCTTTTAATTTGGAAAAGGGCATGGCAACCCACTCCAGTATTCTTGCCTGTAGAATCTCATGGACAGAGGAGCCTGGTGGGCTACAAGTCCATGGGGTCACAAAGGGTCAGACACNCCCACAGAGTCGGACACGACTGAAGCAATTTAGCAGCAGCAGCAGCAGCAGTCTTTTAATTTGGAAAAGGGCATGGCAACCCACTCCAGTATTCTTGCCTGTAGAATCTCATGGACAGAGGAGCCTGGTGGGCTACAAGTCCATGGGGTCACAAAGGGTCAGACACGACTGAAGTGATAACACACCCACACAGTCTTCTAATAGTGAAACTGAGCATGTTCTTCCTCATTCCTGACAGTGAGCTTGAGGCAGCCTGGAGTTTTGTGGAAGTTTCTTCACAGTGTAAGAAGCATTCTTTTTTGGCCTGCTGTCCACTGTTGTTTTTGTCTTTAACACTAGTTCCATTTGAATTTCCATAAGTCACTTCTTTCTGTTTCATTAAGGACAAATGCTTGTCAGTGGGTATTTTCTTAGCATTCTAGGAAATTGCGCATCATCACTAACCCACTATTTCAGAAACCCCAGTGGGAAGAAGTGAGGGGAAGTTGTTTTTCCCCTACCTCGGTTGTGGCAGTACTTTTTATTTAAGAAATGACGAAGCATTTACTTTAATGAGTATTTTGAACGTTGAAAAATTGAAAGTAAATTGCCCCATGAATTGACAAAAAGATCTTTTTGTAGTCTCTCCTTTATCCACACAAATGATAGTTTTGATCTTGTTGAATGCAAGTACCAAACAACTGTATTTCAATAGAAGCATCATTTTTAATGTGTAACATTCTTAAAATTTGCTTTTCAAACATAGCATGGTAGCGTTTGGAATTAATAAGGAAGAAAAAAAAAAAAAANTACTTTCACTTATAAATGGGTGGATATTGTTGTCTCTGAGTTGCTTGTTGTCCAGCTCTTTGCAACCCCATGGACTGCAGCACTCCAGGCTTCCCTGTCCTTCACTATATCCCAGAGTTTGCCTAAATTCACGTCCATTAAATCAATCAGTGATGCTATCCAACTGTCTTATCTTCTGCCGCCGCCTTCTCCTTTTGCCTTCAGCCTTTCTCAGCATCAGGACCTTTTCCAATGAGTCAGCGTTCGCATCAGGCGGCCAAAGTACTGGAGCTTCCACATCAGTCCTTTCAATGAGTTTTCAGGGTTGATCTCCTTTAGGATTGACTGTTTTGACCTCTGTGCTGTCCAGGGGACTCTCAAGAGTCTTCTCCATCACCACAGTTCAAAAGCATCAGTTCTTTGGTTCTCAGTCTTCTTTAGGGTCCCACTCTCAGATCTATACAGGACTACTGGAAAAACCATAGCTTTGACTATCAGTTCAGTTCAGTTCACTCAGTCGTGTCTGACTCTTTGTAACCCCATGGACTGCAGCACTCCAGGCTTCCCTGTCCATCACCAGCTTCCACAGCCTACTCGAACTCATGTCCATCGCATCGGTGATGCCATCCAACCATCTCATCCTCTGTTGTCCTCTTCTCCTCCTGCCTTCAATCTTTCCCAGGATCAGGGTCTTACGGACCTTCAATTGAGGAGCAGTGCTAATTCATTCTCACATTGGAAACACCTGCATGTTCATCATAGGCTGAATTGCAGATACCTCAGAACTTCCTCTTACACCAAAGCATAAGCTCAGCTCTGTCCTTACACCTTCAGGCCTCCTTCCTGGGCCCTCTTGTTTACAGACTCTCAAAATCATGAAGACTAAACATCTGTGAGTTTCTGCCACAAACAGCCATTCTTTGATTCCATGTAAGAACAGGTAGACTGATAACATGCAGACCTAGTTTTTATTTCATTCCAACCACTTCCCTTAAAATACATTTAGCCGAACTCGCAGCTATGTGCAAGAGTGGCATCTTCTTGAACCTGGGTCTGTCTTCATATGTTTGAGTGATGCAGGCAGATAATTAGGAGCTGGGGGAAGAGGGAGGTGCCGCACAGGCCCTTCTGGGGCCGCGAGAATGCCTCCTCCGCCCCCGCCTCTGTGTCAGTAACTGCATCTGGTTTGTCAGGATGGATTTGGGGGGATTTTTCACCTACAGTCGTGGGGTTGCTCAGGATTTCTCATCCTTGGTCCTGTCAATATGTTTTGAGTTGCAGCTCTCTGCGGGTGAGTGGTCTGGTGAATCACAGAAGGCTGCATCTCCGGCCTCTATCCACTAGGTGCCAGCAGCTCCCACGGTTTAAGACATGAAATAGCCCCTTAAAAATAGTGGTATTTCTTACCATTTTGGTTCAGGAATAGAATGCAATCAACTCTGTAATTGATGGTAAACTTTCACTATGCATTGAGTGACTCAGCAGCAATGCGTGGCTCATATGTTTAGGTCTTGGAATGTGAAGTAGGTTTTCTTTACTGTCCTGTTGGAATAATGGGCACGCAGTGGAGCATAATGATTAAATGGATGCAGTGGACCTTGGGTAAAAATATGGCTCAGTCTCTTAAAAGCTGTGGTAGTCGATTATCTGGGACCTCCTGGGCAGCTCAGACGGTAGCGAATCTGCCCTGTTTGCAGAGTGCCTCCTGGTTTCTGTGTTTAGATCTGAAAGGAGAGGCAGTAGTTGCTACCGCATAGGGTTTCTGTTCCTGTAAGACCTGGTGCCCAGCAGTGTGTGACTCAGAGGAGCCAGTGGGGGTTCAGAGAGTGAGTGACTCAGCTGGCAGCAGAATTGGATCGGATGTCTCTGGGACACGCAGTGGGCCAGGACTTCCCCTGGGCCGGGCCCCACATGTGCCCTGCTTCCCCACATCTGTGTGAGGTGGTGGTTCTGCACTGATGCAGGGCTGCAGGAGACACTTAGATCCGTTTCTGAGTGCTTCTCACCTCTCCGGGGAGTCTGGCCCAGCAGTGTTTGCCTAGGAGTGGCTGGGGGAAGGCTGTATTTCTATGGTCCCTGGGTTCTAGTAATGGAAAGTGGCACTCTTAAGTGAGGGTTTCCCTTCACTCTGAGGGAGTAAGGGTGAAGTCCAAAGCGTTTCATGCTCCTTCTTGGCGATCCACGCAGGCCTGCTTCTTTGATGAGAGTGATGTAAAGCTATGAAACTCCTGTCTCCAGAGTTCGGGGGAGTGATTCCTTCTCTGGAATTAAATGGAGCTGTCATGATTCCTGGTTCTCCCTCTCCCTGCCACCCCCGTGCTTCTGCCCGCAGCCTGTTCTGCGGCATTGTTTCAGAATATGTGTTTCTATTCCCTGGGGGCCCAGCAAGGAAATGAATCTCTGACCTCTTTTTGCTTCACTGAGATGGTGTTTCTCAGTCAGGCGTGCTGTTCTCAGATCTTCAGATCTTGGGGCTTAGGGCCTTAACACATGCCCCTTTGCTAGGGGGCTGGGGAACAGATTTTTAATTCTGAGAAACCAACTGCTTTCATGTCTTAGATGACTATCAGTCACCTTTATGTTTGCTCAAGATTCAGGCTTACATATCCAAAGGAAAAGAATATAAATATCCAGGGCTCTAAATGGAAATGGAAATACTACAGAGAAGTGATTCTCATACACTTTAAAGCCTAAAGTTCAGGTACTTCCTGCCTGTTGGAGGAAATCAGTAAATTTCGATTCAATACAATATATTGTTATGAATTGGGAAGATTCTTTAAATGAATTTGTATTTTGTTACACACAATATATGACAATGGAGCAACTATAATTCCCTTGAAAATGAGTAGGACTTAAATGTGAAAGATGCATTATCAGGCAGTTTAAAGATGTGCGTATGGAATGGAAGACCTTTACTTTTTGAGTCCTAGGCCCTTCCCAGTGGAATCCATTGTTGAATGTAAATGTCCTCTTTAAATAATCCATTAGTGATTATTTCACTTTTCATATGGATTTCAATATGAATCAGTCTTACATGTTTTGAGAGAGCTATTTTATATCCTGCCATATGCTATACGCGATGTTAGTTGCCATTTCATCACTGTCTCAGATGCAGTTGTCTGAACTGTATCAAATCTGATAATTAGAAGTGTTCCTTTCCATCTGTACCAGGAGTTGCATTTCATGTTCATGACCTACTAAGACAAGGACCAGCTTTATTTTACTCCATACTGTTTTTTTTAAAAAGGCAGCCTTCCCTGACTTCTAATCTTTACCCATACATTATTGCTTTCCTCTTTTGTATTCAAGATCTGTCTCTGTCTTTAGACTATTTTCTTTCAAGGTGTAAACCTGCAGAAGTTCTCTTGAAGTTGTGACACCCTCATAGCTATAAACTTACTCAAGCCTTTTCCAACCTCACATAACAAAAGTAGAAATCCTCTGTAGGTGGCAAAGAATGAGCCCCAATATCAATGAGCTTATCTTGTTTCTAAGTATCACTGCCCACTAAAAGGTACCAAGCCTCCTTGGGGAAATGACTGATTTCAAATTAGGCACAGGGAAAAGTGAGTTGATACCTTGCCAGCAAAAAGCAAGGGACTACTCAGACTAACAAGGAAATGTTAAGGAGGGGAAAAAAGGACATGAGAGCTGACTTGGTGGCACTTCTAAATTCAACAATTTGGATATCAATAAGAATAATAGTAATGTATGAAAACACTTTTGAAAGCAAGCCAAATTCAAGAGTTGCTAATACTATTAAAAATATAGATTAAAAAAGGGAGGATGAAGACAAGAGAATATCTTCTCAGAAGAATGTCAGCTAGAAAAGGTAGAAGGAATGATAGAAAGAAGCCAGTTTTCAATCTCAGCATAATAACGGATTCAGGCAACAATCTGCAAGGTTTGTGAAAAGTCAGCAAAGGTTTCTAGGAGAACAGGATGTTCTCGTCTACAAGCAACACTCTCAGATCACTTAGAATAACAAAGGGAAAATTATACCTTTTCATTAGGGATATCTGACAGTCACTGAATGATTGAACTTACCAAAAATGGAATAATTTGATACCCCCCCAATATAACTCAGATGTATACAACATACCTTGTTAAAAAGGTAATCATGGATAAACAATTGGACAGATTCAGAGCATGATCATTCTGTAACAGAGCCAGCTCAGAACCTCTAAATAAAGCAGTATCATGAAACGCAAACAGATGGGATGTGGTGGAAGCGAGCACTTCTTGGACATCTCTCCCTTTCTTACCTTTTCTTCTCAGTCACCTTTGGGAGCTTCTCTGCCTGCCCTGAAATTGGTGTTTCTTACTCTGTTCCTGGCCATCTTTTCTCATCCTCCCCCTTAGAATATTGTTTAAAACTGTCATCTGTAAGACAGACTTTTCCTTTCCTCTATCACATAATGCTTTTGGCACCTTCTATGAGGCAGTGTTCTTGGTATTGGGGATCCTGCCCTCTTAGAGCCCAGAGTCCTTGTGGTTCTGGTATCTGAGCAGCCTCCTCACCCAACTCTCCGCTGAGCACCTCCATTTCCTGCAGTCCTGGGTTGTCATCTAGAAACAATCTTGTCATCTGTTTCTACTCTCTTCACATTTTACAGCAATAACTGCCAGTTACTGGGAACTTAGCTATGTATCAGACAAAGGCAATGCTAACTGCTTTTAAAAATACTTATTCTTTTCAAGGGATTCCCTTGTGGCTCAAATGGTAAAGAGTCTTATTCTTGTCAATGGAATATTTGATATTTTGAAAAAATGTATGCAAAGACGCTAAAGCACACGAAAAGAACACAGCATTGACTTGAAGACCNTATGTATCAGACAAAGGCAATGCTAACTGCTTTTAAAAATACTTATTCTTTTCAAGGGATTCCCTTGTGGCTCAAATGGTAAAGAGTCTTATTCTTGTCAATGGAATATTTGATATTTTGAAAAAATGTATGCAAAGACGCTAAAGCACACGAAAAGAACACAGCATTGACTTGAAGACCCAGAGCCGTACGGGGTATGCCAACTTTTCCCTCCTCATTCTCCCTGGGCTGTGCCTTCCTCCACTGGGAACTCTGTCCTGAATTTTGTGTCTTATTTCCCGTCTTGATTTAAATCTATATGAACATAGATTCCATTAAAAAATTGTTGATGGTTCATGGTTTGTGTAGTCTTCTAGGACTTTTTCTTTTTTTTTTTCTTTTTTTATCCCCAGCTCAGTGTTATTGTTTCTAAAGGAATTGGAATCTTTGAAAAGGCTTGGAAATAGTTGGAGAAGATGAACATTCATTCACCCTTTAGCTGAGCATTTTAATTCCTAAGTATATGTTCTAGAAGAATCTCTCCCAGAAGCATTCCAAGGATATACAAGAAGATGCACATGAAAGGATGCTCATAGAAACATTGCTTGTAGTGGCCAAAGTGCAGAAATAGCAACTGGTTATTGACAGAACGGGTTTAAAATTTTAGTGGAATATTGTGTAGCAGTGAAAATGAATGAACTGCAGCTGTGCTTCTTTGAATCCTCCTGATAAGAGAGATCCCATATTACAGTTGAGGAAACTGACGTCTAGAGAGCTTGAATAACTTATCCTAGGTCTAAGACCAAGTATGTTGTAGAACTGAGAGTGTTGCTCTAAAGCTGTAATGACTATGGAGTATTGTTTCTTGTTGAAAAGTCTTGTCTTTATTAGCTTGTGTGTTCCACTGAATGGAGAGAGTGTGAGAGAGAGCTTTTTGTATTTTCATCTAGCTCAGCAAATGGATTGTATAGGAGTTGAATGAATTTCTGATGAATGACTGAAGACATCCTTACTTTACATAGGAAGACTGCTACGTAAAGGAGCTTAGTAGCTTGAGCGAGTTCTGAGATGATAACCAGAGCACCTGCAATTGAAACCCAGGTCTTTCAAGCCCTCAGTGACTGTAGCGTCTTACTTGTATGCTCTTTGCTGGGTTTCATCCCCTACCCCATCCCAGTGGATGGCTGAGGGATGCCTAGCAGGTGTAATGTCAGCATAACTTGGATTATTACTACCCTGAATTCCTTAGCCAGGGCCCACAATTGTTCTCCTGGTAGACAGCAGAACCTCTTCTTCAGCTATGTGGCTTTTTAAAAATTTTAACCTATAATATGAACCTGCCCAGCCTGCAGCAGCAAAAGTGTCAGCAAACTTTCTGTCTCTTGAATGTCCCTGACATGATCAGCTTGTGGCAAAGTGCAGGCAGTTTATGCATATGGGGTAGGGGTGTAGAGAATTCAGGGTTGCAGATTTTTGTTGCCTTTGACAAGTAAACCAGTATGTGTCAAAAAAAAATTATTTCACTCTCTAATTTTTTTGGCTGAGTGGAACAAAAATTGAAAAGAAAAGCAAAAGCTTAACTGCCCAGCTATTCCCGTGAGCTTTTCCTTGCCTGCCATCCAGTGTCAGGCAAAGCTCTGAGCAGATACGTGTTTTCTCTCTGTCTCAAATAAATCATGAAAAGCTTTTGTTCCTTGGTAAGTTGCGGGTGAGGGGGCAGAGGGGGAAGAGCCGCATAGGAGGAGCAGGAACGTCCAGGTGGATTGGCTTTCACACTGGCTCTGCGGTGACGCTGATGTTCAGCTCCATAAAGGTGAACCTCAGCTGGGCACAGGTTCTCGGAGCCCTGACCTCTGCCTGGGTCGTCTGTCTCTAGCATCTTACTGTGGTTGCCTCATATTGGTCTCTGTTAAAACATCACTTTCTCAATGAGGCCTTACCGGTTTACGACCCCTGACACAGCCGAGCACCTGCCCAGCACACTCCAGCCTCTGACATGTTTTATTTTCTTCAGAGCCATCTTCATTATTTACAGTGATACTTATTTTTCTGTTTCTTTTCTCCACCATCCCTCCAACTCTCTATTCCTACTGTGCCACCCTCTTAAAGGTAGCCTTCATGAAAATATAACTTCTTTTCTTCACTGTTAAATTAGGGCCAGGCATATGTTTATTAGATATTTACTGAATTTTTATGAATGACTTTATCTGTACAACTTTGGTCAAATAAAGGACTCAGCTGTTGAATGATAAGTCTGTTCAGGACCTCAAAGTTTTACATTTTCGGTGTGTTTATAGGTTAAACTGTATAGATATCTTTTAAAATAATTGGTGCATAAAATCGGATTAACCATAGTCTTTGGTTTATGGCATATTCTTATCATGCAGGGTTGACTTTCCTTCAAACTTGTTAACCAAAACAAAAGCCAAGACTGACAGTAATAAGCTATTAATAATGGAACTGACTTCTCTTTCTTCCCACATGCTGTCTCTCTGGCCCCCATGTACCCTGAGCCTCATTTTCTTCATTTACTCAGTTTAGTTTTATTGTGTTTGGTTACATGTGTATATATTCCTAAAAGTGTGTTGTATGCTTATTTGTGTGTATGAAATTGTGATCTTTAGGAGACATATGTAATCATTCAGTGGTTTAAATATTATCATACCATGCATTGTCCATGTTATTTGAGTGTTGCTATAAATCATCTGTTTTGGTGACTGTAACATTCCATTGTCTGACCATGCCACAGTTCATTCATTCAGCTTCCTGTGTTCAGCATGTTTCCAGGGTTTTGCCCTTTTGAACCGTGCCAAGGTATGTATCCTTCATGTCTTTGGATGAACATGTGAAAGAGCTTCTTGTGTGCATAAATCTAGGTATTTAATTGTTGGATCATAGGTATGTTAAACTAGAGACAGTGACGTCAAACTATTTCCCAAAGTGATTGCAAATCCTCTGTGGATACTAATACTCATTTCCTATTCTCAGATTTACAAATTTTCTTGAGAAATATTACGCCATTGTGGTCCTGATTTACATTTCCATGATCATAATGTTATGGGCATCTCCTCATGTGATAATTGGTTATTTCAACGAAATGTCTAATTATATCTGTTGCTCATTTTTCTTTTGGGTTGTTTGTGCTATTACTGATTTGTAGAAATCCTTCAAATACTCTTGATCCCTGCTTTGTTGGTTTTATATATGGTGAATAGCATCTCTCAGGTTGTAACTTGTTGTTTCACCTTTAAAAGTACATTTTGATAAGCAAGTTACTTATTTTAATGTATTTAAATTCTTGTTTTTTGAATTAATGCTTTTTGTCTCAGAATAAAGTATTTGTATGTCAAAGTCTGAGATAGTAGTTTGACATGGAGGCCTTGACACACTTTCAAGGGGATCAGGAGGTCAACTCATTTTCAAAAGAATACTGACATGATGTTTGCCTCTTTCATTCGGTGTGCTGACATCTGTACTAACTGTGCAAAAGCCACAATGTGTAAAACAAACCTGCTGATACCTCAGCACACTTGAAGGCCATGTACCCAATTGTGTCCTGTCGTCATTTCGTAACTTACTGCCATGCAGCCTTAGTAAGCAAACAAACAAAAAAGCCAACAACATACGGAGCTTCCTTGGTGGTCTAATTGGTTAAGAATCCACCTTGCAATGCAAGGAACTTCCTTGATCTAGGAAGGAAGAGCCTACGTGCCTTGGAGCACCTACGCCTGTGTGCCACAGCAATTGGGCTTGTGCTGTAGAGCTGGGAGCCGCAACTATTGAGCCCTCGTGCCACAACTGCTGAAGCCTGTGTGTCTAGAGCCTGTGCTCCGCAACAAGAGAAGCCACTACAATGAGTAGCCCACACACCACAATGAAGAGTAGCCCCTGCTCACTGCAACTGGAGAATGCCTGCACACAGCAACAAAGACCCAGCGCAGCCAAAAAATAAAGTAACAAATATTTAAAAAAAAAAAAAAAAAACCCACAAAACAGAAAAAGTTAAGTTCACTTTAGAATGACTGTGATGATGTAACATGTATTGTCCACTTGACAAATATTTGACTATTTCATGTGGCATTATAAGAATAGTTCACAAAGCATTTCTGCTATATATCATAGTTGTCTAGAGGAACAACACTTGAGAGTGAGTTACAAGCTAAATTAGGTGCTTTCATGATGAAACACCATTTTTACTGGAAAGAATGATACACAAACTCTAGCAGTTCATACTTGGGTATTTGGCGGACATTTTCTCAAAATCGAATGGAATGCCCCTTCAAGTCAAGGGAAAAAATAGCAGTACTTTCCAGTACTTAGAATGAGATCAGTGCCACTATAAATATTATTTTTTGATCCTGTATAATGAAAAGTATACTTCAAAGTTCTGGGTGAATGTACCTCTCCAAATGACCAGTGATATAAAATCTAGCAGTGGTAAAAGATTTCTTCAAAGACTAAATTATACTAAAGGATTTTAATGTAACAAAAATGTTCATTGATATGAATTTAGTTTCTCCTTTATAAACAGCCTTTAAGAAACTGCTGCTTTTTTGAGTTTTGATGTGGTACCAAAGAGGATAGAAAAGGAAATGGCAACCCACTTCAGTATTCTTGCCAGGAGAATCCCCATGGACAGGAGCCTGGCATGCTACAGTGCATGGGGTTGCAAGAGTCGGACACGACTTAGCGACTTCACCGCTACCACCAAAGAAGAGAATCCAGAAGGCTGCAAAAATGCTTCCTTGTCCTGTTAGAATATATCTATGTGAAGCTAGATTTTCTTCAGTATACTTTAACTAAAACTACATTTTGAAACTCATCCAATGCAGATATGGATGTGAGAATTTAACTGTCTTAGGACAGATGTTAAAGAGATGAGCAAAAATGTAGAATCATGCTATTTTCCTCAGTAAAACTTTTAGGGAAATATAATTACTTTTCACATAAATGTGTTTTTCATGTTAACATTTAATGCTATTTTTAAAAGAAATTAAAAATAAACCTGAGTTTCACAATTGAAATTTCTAATGTAGTAAACATTGCTGGGTATAACAACGAGCTTTGGGCTTCTCAGTAGTGTTCAAAGGCTCTTGAGACCAAAGTTTGACAATTCTTGGCTACAATATATTTTACTCTATTTTCTAATAAGGCTTTTTTGGGTTTAGTTTGCTTATTTTATTATGTCAGCTCTTAACCCATCCCATATATGGACTGTCTATAAATCCCCAAACAAAAATAGACACCAGATCTTGACGGAGAGTGACTAAATGAAAAATGTATATAACTTCTGCCTATCATCGTAACTCCTGCCCATCAGATATCTTTCATTTTTCTTTTCTTTTGAGATGGTTGTTAATTTGCTTGGTTGTCCATCCATCCATCAAACATGAATTAAGCAAATACTACCTCTCATTAGTTTCTCCACCCTTTTCTGTGTAAGACCATCACCTGTGGGGCTCATGGGCCCTGACCCAGATCTCCATGCTCCACAGCTGTCAGACCTGCTGATCTGAGCTGGAGGGAATGGTCTACTTGTTTACAGTGGTCACTAACTGGTTACAGTTAATTAGTGGCCAGTGGACCTGTTAATAGGTACTTAACTACTAAAATACTGACGTAGTGCCCAGTTTTCTGTTGGAATGATAGGAGATAAATTGGGAGAGGTATTCATTTCCCCTTATTTTATGATTTTTTACTTGGCCCGATGACTGTGTGAATCAATTCAAGCAATTTCCTGTGGGATTTTACTCTTGACAGGACTCCCTCTAACTTAGTAAGTTACTAGGGAGGAAGAGGGGGAGGAGTTGCCTTTTTATTGAGTAGCTCCTAAAGTACCAGGGACTGGCCTGTCTTATTGTCTTAGTAGTTCTTTGGGGTGATTGCTTTATTGTGATGGAGCAGAGGTGGATCACAGAGGCAAAGGAGCTAAAAGACAAAGTGCCGCCCAAGCCCACAGTAGATTCAGATTCAGCTGTTTGTCTAAAAAGTGCCTGCTTGTTCGAAGGTGGAAAATTTCCTCTCTAAAAATCTGAGTCCCAATAATATTGACTGTTTTATGCAATGTGATTACTGCCATTATTGTGTAAATATCTAGTTAAGGCGAAGAGCAGTCCCACGTACTCTCGCATCTCCAGCTTTTATTTGTGTATAAATCACAGTTCTTATTGGACGTGTTTATCTCCTTAGGTCAGAGACAGGATGGGGCAGGCGACAGGGCGTTTGATTTGAAGCCAGACGACTTTTTCATTTTAAGTTCAACCCTTGGACTTTATTAGCTGTGTTATTCTGTTTGAATCACCAAAGCTCTCTGGACTCCAGTTTCCTAATCAGTAAAACAGAGCCAGTGATAGAAGTCGTGTCCGACTATTTGTGACCCCGTGGAGTGTAGCCTACCAGGTTCCTCCATCCATGGGATTTTCCAAGCAAGAATACTGGAGTGGGTTGCCATTTCCTTCTCCAGGGATCTTCCTGACCCAGGGACTGAACTCGGATCTCCTGCATTGTAGACAGACGCTTTACCGTCTGAGCCACCAGGAAAGTCCCTAAATCTCACTACTGTATGGGAATTATGTGTTGTTTGTTATTCAGTTGCAAAGTTGTGTCTGAGTCTTTGTGATCCCATGATTGCAGCATGTCAGGCTCCTCTGTCCACCACAGTCTCCTGGAGTATGCTCAAATCCACTGAGTCAATGATGCTATCTAACCATCTTAAACTCTGTTGCCCTCTTCTCCTTTTGCCTTCAGTCTTTCGCAGCATCAAGGTCTTTTCCAGTGAGTTAAATGTTCGCATCAGGTGGCCAAAGTATTGGATCTTCAGCATCAGTCCTTCCAAAGAATATTCAGTCTTTCCAACTATTTCTTTTAGGATTGACTGCTTTGATCTCCTTGAAGTCCAAGGTACTCTCAAGAGTCTTCACCACCACCACAATTCAGAGGCATCAGTTATTTGGTGTTCAGCCTTCCTTATGGTCCAGCTCTCACAACCATACATGAAAAACTTCTGGAAAAACTATAGCTTTGACTATATGGACCTTTGTCAGCAAAATAATGTCTCTGCTTTGTAATATGTTGTCTAGGTTTGTCATAGCTTTCCTTCTAAGGAGCAAGCACCCTTTACTTTCATGGTTGCAGTCACCATGAAATTATCTGCAGTCAAAATCCACAGTGATTTTGAATTATGTAGGTTGTTATTAGTGATATTTCTCTCACCCTTTGATTGTTGGGGCTACCTTCTAACACAGTTTTCTTTTGTATTAGATCAAGTCATATAAAATTGCTAATATTTGACTATATTTTATGTGCAAAAAATGTCAATTTCATATGGTTAATGCAGATTTATTTAAAATAGTTGTTAGTAAAATTATGCATGAACAGTGAAAATCTGTATATTTGCATAAAAGGGCATAGGACTAAAAGTCAATGAGCCTTGATCTTGGTTAGTTTTACAAATTAAACTTTATTATGGATTTTCTTTCTCAAACTATCTGATGACACGTTGTGAATGCTGCCTAGTAGCCAGTGAAATGTTTTCTGTTGAAGAAGTGCTGAAGGCCATGGAGCATTTTTCCCCAGAATGAGTTGATGCAGACAGTTGGCCCAAATGGAGGAAAGAGGAATTAGTTGCAAATGCCAGTCTCTTCTTTTTAATTGTGTTAAATGTGAGATCTACCTTTATGTCTGAAGGTCTATATATATAAGTGGATAGATTTTCTCCTGTGAATGCTTTCTTTAAGTGGAGAAAACTGGCAGGGAAGTGATAGGCATAAAACTGAATTAGGGAAGATTCCTTTAAAGAGTAATTTATCAAGAAGGAAGTCACAATTTATAGCAAATACTAAATTTAGTGGTTTCTGATGGCAGAGGGGCACACTGTTTGTCATTGGCAAAATATGCTCTAAACCTCTGCCCTATTTCATTTGAAGTATTCTTACAATCTCACCAGAAAATGGAGCTCCTTAGTGAAAGGTTTTTTTCCTTTTTTTTGTACTGGGAATTAAACTGGAATGGATGTTAAGAATGAACTGAGTTTTAAAATTATCTATTAATTTAGATTCTATGGAATTTACTACCCAACTTTCTAGAAAAACAAGCAATAGA
This sequence comes from Neotragus moschatus, assembly GCA_006410615.1. NCBI lineage: Eukaryota > Metazoa > Chordata > Mammalia > Artiodactyla > Bovidae > Neotragus > Neotragus moschatus. Next base: position 423,680 of record SJYA01000230.1, on the reverse strand, counting down.
ATAAGTTTTATAAGTTACATACTTTGTTCTTTCCATCCAAGAATTAAGCTTAAAATGGTACCAATGCTTGATATGTAATAGTGCTATGTGAAATCTCAGAGGAAGAAATCAGGAGACTCAATCAAGATGGGAATAGAAACTTATAAGACATTAGGAATTGGGTCTAAGATGGCAGGGGAGCAGGTGGAATGGAGTGCCTCTGCCTCCACAGACACCTCTGGACAACACTTAGAGATGCAATAGTTCTCACAGAACACTGGCTGAATACTACTAGGAGCCTCGATCACCAGAAAGGACTATACGAATCCACACATGACTGGGTAGGATGAAAGAAGTGAGAAGGAGGAGGAGAGCAAGGAGGACCAGACTTGCACCCCGGGGTTGGGGAGCTAAAGCAGGGGAGAGAATCCTGAATTCCAGGGAAATCGGTTGGGACAGGGGGAAGCATTTGAAGAATCAGAGGAGAGTGCAGCAGCTGATCTGTGATAGTCTGCATAGAGTGAGAACCACACGGACAGTCTTCCACAGGCCTGTGTACCCCGGACTGGACGCATGTCCACCGGTGTACATGGGGGCTTGAGCTGGAGCGTGGGGATTGGAGAGCAGTCCTGGGGTGAGGACTGCTGTCGACTGTGGGGAGATGGTCTGAGGGAATGGGAGGAAGGAAATCTGCAAGCGGGAATGCCTTTGGAGGAAAACGTGACGGCACTGGAAGCAGGGTACTATTGCTGAGCCGCTCGCAAGGGGTGGAGCCACCACCGTAACCTCTCTCCCCTCAGGCTAGTGTTGGCAGCCCAGCAACAGAGAAGGACCACCCACGGTTGCCTCTTGTGTGCCTGCTGCTGGAGGCTAGAAAAAGCTCCTAATCGAGCTGTATCCCTTGAGCCCATGGCTTCTGGCCTCCCTGTACATCTGGTGATTCCAAGGCCCTCAGGATCCAAGCAGCCGTGCCACCTCCATGTTAGGTCCTCACTGGGGCAGCCTCAGGAGCAGGCTCCTGTGAGTGGCCCACATGTAGAGACGGGGATAAAAATCACAGTTGAGCTCCAGGGGTGGAACAACTGAGGAAGAACATCAAAAACCTTTCCATCACCAGTACAACCTGAAGATTAAATCCACAAGGTCAACTAGGTAGACTGTGTCTGTGGATTATAAGAAAGGACAGTGTGCTCCCACAAAAGAAAACGCTCTAACTGTGGCAGCCGTGGACACTGGAGGCAAGTACATGTGGGAATAGGGACAGATTAACAACTTATTCGATGTGGCCACCATCACCTAGATAGCAAAACCAGACAAAGATATCACAGAAAGAGATAATTACAGCCCAGTGTCACTGAACACAGATGCAAAAATCTTCAACAAAATATTAGCAAACAGAGTCCAACAACATATTAAAGGATCATACACCATGATCAAGTGGGGTTTATCTAGGGATGCAAGGATTCTTCAGTTTATGCAAATTGATCCATGTGATACACTGTATTAAGTAATTGAAAGATTAAAAACCATATGATAATCTCGATAGATGCAGACAAAGCTTTTGATAGTTCTCAACACTTATTAAAAAAAAAGTCTCCAGAAAGTGGCATAGAAGGAACCAACCTCAATATAATAAAAGCCATGTATAACAAGCCTACAACAAACATTATTTTCAATGGTGAGAAACAAAGCATTTCCTCTTAAGATCAGAAACAAGACAAGGATGCCTACTGTCATCACTGTTATTCAGCATAGTTTTGGAGGTCCTAGCCATGGCAACCAGAGAAGAAAAATTTAAGGAATCCAGACTGGAAAAGAAGAAGTAAAGCAATCACTATTTGAGGATGACATGATACTATACATAGAAAACCCTAAAGATGCCACCAGAAAATTATTAGAGCTTTTCAAAGAATTTAATAAAGTTGCAGGATGCGAAATTAATGCCCCCAAATACCTTGCATTGTTATAACTAACAATGAAAAGTCAGAGAAATTAAGGAAACAATCCCATTCACCACTGCAACAAAAAGAATAAACCTACCTAAGGGGACAAAAGATTGCAGAAAACTATAAGACGCTGATGAGAGAAATCAAAGATGGCACAAACAGATGGAAAGATATATTCTTGGATTGGAAGAATCAATATTGTGAAAAATGACTATACTACCTAAAGCACTCTACATATTCAGTGCAACCCTATCATATTACCAGTTGCATTTTTCGCAGAACTAGAACAAAAAATTTTACAGTTTGGATTGAAACAAAAACGACCTTGACTAGCCAGAGCAATGTTGAGAAAGCAAGATGGAGCTGGAGGAATTAATCTTCTTGGCTTCAGACTATACTACAAAGCTACATCGTCATTAGGACAGTGTGGTACTGGCACAAAAACAGAAATATAGATAATTGGAGCAAAATAGAAAGCCCAGGGATAAACACATACATCTGCGGGCACCTTATCTTTGACAGAGGAGGCAAGAATATACAATGGAGAAAAGACAGTCTCTTCAGTAAGTGGTGCTTGGAAAACTGGACAGCTACATCTAAAACAATGAAATTAGAACATTTTTCCTAACACCATACACAAAAAGAAACTCAAAATGGACTAAAGACTTACATGTAAGATCAGAAAGTCTAAGACTCCTAGAGGAAAACATAGGCAGAACACTCTTTGAACATAAATTGCAGCAAGAGCCTCTTTGACCTACCTCCTAAAGTAATGGAAGTAAAACCAATAATAAACAAATGGGACCTAATTAAGCTTAAAAGCTTTTGCATAGCAAAGGGAACTATAAAGATGAAAAGACAATCTTCAGAATGAGAGAAAATAATTGCGAATGAAGCAGCTAACCAAGGATTAATCTCCAAAATGTGCAAGCAGCTCATGCAGCTTAATAACAGAAAACAGACAACCCAATAAAAAATGAGTGGAAGAACTAAACAGACATTCCTCGGCCAATAAACACATGAAAAGATGCTCACCATCACTCACTATTAGAGGAATTCAAATCAAAACTACAATGAGATATCACCTCACCCTAATCAGAATGGCCATCATCAAACAGTCTACAAACAATCAATGCTAGAAAGGATGTGTAGAAAAGGCAACTCCTCTGGATTGTTGGTGGGAATGTAAATTGATGCAACCACTAGGGAGAAGAGTATGGTGAGTATTCCTAGTTAAAAAATGGGGAATAAAACTACCTTAAGAAACAGCAAACTCACTACTAGATAGATACCCTGAGAAAACCATAATTCATAAAGATACATACATCTTTATGAATTAATGTTTACTGAGGTAGATTTTATAATAGCCAGGACTATTGAATCTTTATGAATCAGTGTTTACTGAAGTAGATTTTATAATAGCCACGACATGGAAGAAGCCTAGATGTTGATCAGCAGATGAAAAGGTGAAGAAGAAATGGTACATGCATACAATGGGATATTACTTAGCCATAAAAAAGAAATGAAATTGAATCAGTTGTAGTGAGGTGGATGTACTTAGCATCTGTCGTGGAGACGGAAGTAAGTCAGAAAGAGAAAACAAATATCGTACATTAACTCATATATGTGGAATCTAGAAAAACTGGTACTGATGACCTTTTTCAGGAAAGAAGTGGAGACGTAGATGTAGAAAATGGACTTGTGGACTCAGCAGGGGAAGGAGAGGGTGGGACAGATTGAGAGAATAGCATTGACATATACATACACTACCATGTGTNTGAGAGTTCTTGTCTTCCATGTATGTCTGTTGATGTGGAAGATGAAGATCCAGTTCCTTTATTCTCCATGCTTCTCTTCACCTAGATAATTATGTCTATATTTTTTTGATAAATCAATAACCTTTATTCAAATAATTAAAGCCATGGCAGTATTGTTTATAACTGAGGCTCATCGCTTACATTAAAAGGGATCATGATTCCCCAGCTGTCTCCATCACCAGGAGAGACTGTGCCCTTTTGCCTAATGCAAGCAAGCTTCCCTGTGCATCCAGGCTGCCCATTTTCCCACTTGGAATTAGTTACGATATGTAAACAAGCTCTATAAATGTTAGCTCTTGTTATCGCATTAATATTACAATTTGAGCCAAACCATGTTTAGTCCAGTTCTTAACCATATGCATATGAATAAGCCCGAAAGTCCTTTTGCCAGCAGCTGCAGTTAGAGAAAACACATAAAGTCCAGGTGTATGTTTATGTAATACAACTTTTACTGGATAGATACTTCTCAGTATTATACCTCAACAGGCAGAGAAAATGTGTGTTGTTGATACATTCTTGTTATTCATTGTTTTCTGATATATTTCACTGAAGAGCCCTTCCGGCTTATGCGTTTTAGAATTTTGCCTTTGGCAGTTTGCAATTGTTGCTATCTTGAAAAAGTCCCATTCACAGTATATAAATACTTCCAGATCTGTGTTTTTCATTCTTCCTAGTTACCTGCCACCAGAAGCCTAAATCAGATTCTGATCCTTCGCCTTTCGTAGTTTCTCCAGAAGCCTTACGTTATACTTGATAAGCAAGGCCCTTAATTTCATTCATTTAAAAATACAGACAACCACTTAAAAGGTAAAAGCATCTGAGTCATAAATAGGCAGGCTGGGAATTGTCTTATGGAGTTTGATAAGATTGTTGGGAGACTCGTTTCATGTAAAAATAAGCAATTTGCAGAGAGAGCTAACAGCTGAATAATGGGGATGTGAGAGGAACTCGATGGCTTTCATTAGTTTGTAAAAAAAAAAAAAATCTTTGAGGATTCATGCTAATCGATAACCCTCATAGTGTGAGAGTGTGACTTAAATGTCTACCTAAACTTTTGTCATAGTTCAAAAAAGTGAGAGTTTCTCAATAATGAGCATCCAGAAAAGAGAGAGTCCATGGCAGTTGATTGTTGCTGAGCAGAAATATGTGGGTTGTAAGCAGCACCTTTGTGCTGCTGTGTGCCTTTTGCAGACTCATCACAGACTGTTTTCCTGGAGCCTTTCAGTCCTTCTCTAGGGGATCTTGAACAATCTGTTAGAGTCTGCCCCTGACCTTTGGCCATCTTTGGCTAGAGTTTGATCCAGCACAAAGTGAAAGGAGGGAAAAAGAAAACTAAACCATAAACACCAGCAAATCTGTGTACTCTGTCATGGAGAAAGGGTCAGGATGAGATTAATCTGTATTTCTTTAGAGTTAATCCCATATAACATAGAATCAACCTGGGGTACAAAAGTAAGCTCTGCCTTGTATCAGCCTGGGGACAGTGGGCTAGTTATGCCATCTCTCTACATCCTTGTTTCCCGTAGTGTCATCTACCTCATTCAAGTTGTTTGAAAGTTTAAATGAAATAACGTGTGCTTTCTTAATTGCTGTTCTCAGCCAAAGTAAGTAGCCAGTGAATGGTAGGGGCTCTTATTAATATGAGCAAAGGCTAATTGTTGCCTCATAATTTTCTCGAAGCTGTGTTATCATTGAGTATATGGGAGGTACAAAATGCTATGCTTTGAAGTTTTAATAAACATTGATTTTTATGGAAAGATCCACATTTGAACAGATCTTCGGCTTAGTAACCATCGTTATGGGAAAATTCATTTATAACTTGTGTGTGTGTGTTTGTACATGTTCAGTCATGTCCAACTCTTTGCAATCCCAAGGACCCCACCTGGCTCCTCTGTCCATTAGATTTCCCAGGCAAGAATGCAGGAGTGGCTTGCCTTTTCCTTCTCCAGGGGATCTTCCTGGCCCAGGGATCAAGCCTACATCTCCTGCATCTCTTGCTTTGGCAGATGGATTCTTTGGCAGAAGCCACCTGGGAAGCCCCTTTTTGTAACTCAGCCACACTTAATTCTGAGAGAAATGCTTCCAAACTGTAAACATAATTTCAAAAGGGAATGGGCAATATGCAGGAGCCTGGAAGCCTTTAAAGATGGCACATCTGATGGAATACTTCAGTGTTTTCACTTCCCTGGACCCCTGGGTGAGGAAGCCTGGCATCCAGCCTCTTTCGTACCCCTCGTTCCATCCCTCCTTTCACTCCGTCTCCACAGAGTGTGGATGGAGCGTGCTTCCTCTTTCCTGACTGTATCCAACTCCAGAAGTTGTTATGGTTCTACTGTTTGTTCCTAATGTAGACAAACTGTGTGGTCTAAAAGTACCTCTCCATTGCCAGAAATCACATCGCCTACTGCCTTGCAGGACAGACCAAAGCTTATTGTGCAGATAGCATTATTTAGCAATGTCTAGATGAGTTTCTGTTTAAGGCCTAGGAGATGAAGTGAAATCATAGTAAAGGCAGGAAACATTTATTTTTCCTTAGGCAAGGAGAGCAAAAGCTTGTACAAACAGGATATTTTGTAAATATTTTTTTAGTTCAGCTGACTGGTTGTTAATTTATTCTGATGTTTTGTGGGAAATGACAGAGGCTTATTATTATTATTATTATTTTTAAATGGGCCATTGCAGGGAAAAGCAATGTTTGAGTTTGCTCAATAATCTCTTGCCATTTACCAAACCAAATATCACTTATCAACTCTATGTATGAAGTATGTGCTGTAGTTCAGATGTTTATTATCACCCTGTTGGAAGCCTTTTGTTTCAAAAGACAAAACAAAAAAAGCAGCACCATGATGCAGCTGCTTCTGAAATAAAAGAGATGGTATGGTTTTAAAAAGGAAATGATTATGAGAGATTGTCAACATTTTCAATCTGTCAAGTTTTCTCACAGTCATTTGTGATGGTTTCTAAGTGATCTTGCCTGGCAGGCATCCTGATGTACAATCTTTCTCTGTAGCTGTAATTTTACAACTTCAATTTAATCCTTGTTTTACTGAACACCAGTTGGCGTGTTTTAGTTAGTCTAAATATTTATAGGATCTTACCTCTGCGTATTTATCTTTTAGGCATTTGTGACATTTCTTAACGTGTGGTCGAGAGGATGTAAGAGGCATTATGTCTGATTAATTGAGAGGAAGATCTCCAGAGTAGTTGCCCTCATAAGACTGGCTCAGGATATCCTGGCTCTGTGTGGATCCTTTAGCACATTACTTAACCTCTCTGTGTCTCAGCAGTCTCTTCCTTGGGACGATCCCTGCAAAAGCAGTGGTAATATTTAACTCAGCATAATCCGTGACCATAAAGAAAGCTGAGTACCGAAAAAGATACTTTCAAACTGTAGTGCTGGAGATGATTCTTGAGAGTCCCTTGGACAGCAAGGAGATCAAACCAGTTAATCCTAAAGGAAGTCAACCCTGACTACTCACTGGAAGGCCTTTTGCTGAAACTGAAGCTCCAGTACTTTGGCCACCTGATGTGAAGAACCGACCCATTGGAAAAGACCCTGATACTGGGATAGTTTGAAGGCAGGAGAAGGGGGCGACAGAGGATGAGATGGTTGGATGGCATCATCAACTCAACGGACATGAGTTTGAGCAAACTCTGGGGCATAGTGAAGGACAGGGAAGCCTGATGTGCTACAGTCCACGGGATCACAGAGAGTTGGACAAGACTGAGTAACTGAACAACAGCATTATATGACTGTCAGACACATAGAAGAGCAGAATGAATGTTGCCTGTCATAAGTATTATTCCCCAATGGAGAATTAAACTTGAAATGCATTTCTTATCTGTCAAAGGTAATGATTGCTTGGAGAAAACATGATTTTGAAATGGCACTTTAAATATAGTAGTTACGGATCTGTATTTTATTACAATTTTCCTCTGGCCTATGTTCAGACTATCTACCAAGTGTCTTTGCACCATTTGGTGTAGATGCGGTTCTCACAAATTTTTATATTACAGGTTCCCACTACATATGATGACATTTGAATGGTAATTCATATTTACCGCTTCCTTCCCCACTATTATTTTTTAAAAACTCATTTTAGAAATTTTGTTTGAAGACAACATAAGAATCAGTATGTTTTGGCTTTAAGTTCAATTTTTTTCTGGCATGGAGCTCTATTTTTTATAAATAAAATAGTGAAAGTGCAGACTCAATAAACATATTCTTCCAATGTGTGGGTCGTTATGGTGCTGAGATATCTCTAGGCCAACCTTTGTGATTCAGATTCATTCAGAGGCACAAAATCGAGTTCATACACTACTTATGCTATGCCGTGCTAAGTCGCTTCAGTCGTGTCCAACCCTATGCGACCCCAGAGAATGGCAGCCTACCGGGCTCCTCTGTCCCTGGGATTCTCCAGGCAAGAACACTGGAGTGGGTTGCCACTTCCTTTTCCAATGCATGAAAGTGAGAAGTGAAAGTGAAGTCGGTCAGTCGTGCCTGACTGATGGTGCTCTTCTCTAGCCTTGGCCTTCGTCACTTGGGAAATGGTGCTGATGATGTTGCCTCCCTGACTGAGTTGGTGTGTGCATTAGGTGAAATAGTGCACCTGGAATGCACGCAGTTTGTGGCACCAAGTAGAACTAATAAATGTTAGTGTTATTTCTGTTGATTTCTGCAAGTCAAGATGATGATAATAATAATTGTATTCTGTTCCTCCCCCCATGCCTGTCAGTAGGCATATCTTAGAAACAGGTTTAGCGTTTTGATTCTTGCAGCATCCACCTGTATGCTACAGATGCCCATCACTTAGAGGTTGTGCAAATAGGATCTCAGCACTTCGTGTCAGTGGTAAGGTTTGGGGAACCTTGGGGAAAGGTGTGAACAAACGTGGCAGGAAGTGGGGATGGAGATGATATTGTAAGGATATGCTTTTTACTTACAGGCTTATGGGCTCATTTAATTCCTCAGTTTTAATGAGTGAATTGTGTGAAAGATTATCTAAGGTCTTTTCCTCCTTAAAATTTTCAGACTTTTTCAGGCAGTTGTAGTCTCGTTTTAAAATGTTTATTCAGACTGTGGTTCTCCCGACATGTTCTAAAATGGGGTTTGTGTGTATGTCTGGTTTTGTTTTGAGGGGCAGAGCAGTAGAATCCGTTATCTTCCTACTGAAATCTTAGATGGAACTCTGGTGGTTCCCTTTAAACAGGTGAGAGTGCACCTTTGGATGCAGGTGGGGATGCGGTGAGGAGTTGCCTTGCCCACTTGTTCTCTACTGGGTGCCCACCAAGCTGTGTCTGTGATCTCCTGTGGCTAAGACATGCAGTTTGAAAACTGTGCCATTCTAGTGAATCCTGTGAAACACTTTTGTTCTAGAATAAGTCTATCACACAAGTTGCAGCTGAGGGCTTCATAAATATTTAAGTAATTCAGGACCACTGAATTGACATTTAGAAGCTGAGATGGAGATAAGAGGTAACAAAGGGATGGTTGCTAATTGGATCTGGTCTCTTTGGGAAGTTAAAATATCAGGACACACAAAACTCCAGTGAGATAACCAGTTAATTCAAGCCTGGGTTTCCTTCCTTACCAAACCTGATTGCATTGGTGTGCGGTCAGTAGGTCTGAGTTTGTGCACTGGACCAAGAGGTAGGGGTTTGCCTCTTTACCGCAAGCTCCTTGGCCCTTCCTGGGACGATGTGAGGCACTTTCTGAGTCAGATGTCTTTGGGGGCTAGAGTGTTTAAAACTGAAACAGCTTGTCTTAAACCAGGACTATCTAGTAACTTCACATTCGTGCTATGTTTGAACATGTCCCTTTTTTGTGATAGCTGCAATATCCATATGCGCTTCAGGCATTTTCAAGATGGGCCTAGACCACAGAGAGGGCCATGGAGCCAGGACAGTTATCCACCCTTCGGGGACATGCGTGGGCTATGGAGCCCCATGGAGTCAATAGTAACATAGGCACCAAAATATTTGCCTTTTCTTTGAGGCGGACAGTGCCTTCCTCTTTTTACGTTTTTATTTAGAGTGTGCATGTGTATGTTTTTCTTAAAGTGAGTTAATTTTTTTTTTTTTTTGCTTAAGATAATTTCTCTAATTCTGATAAGTACTATGTATATATTTATTTATTTATACTATGCATATAATTATTTATTATCGTTAATCAAACTTAGAACCCCCCTGCTCCCACCCTTGCAAGAAGCATTTGGTAATGCTTTAGAATGGAATGGCAAGAAAAACAAAGGTTCACCTGAAGCCTTGAGCTCTGTAAGTTTGCATTTGATTACCGGTGCTGTAGGACAGTGGCCGAATAGCTTGCCTTGAGAACCATGCTCTCTGTGACATGCTATGAATATCTCCTTTTGAACTGTAATGTATTTTTCAGCTCAGCTTTAAGATTGAGGACAAACTTTTTGATCTGAGGTTCCTTGCTCCAGGAAATACTTCAGAAGAGATTTCACTTACCAAAGGCTTAACCAGAACAGGTTTGAATAGGGTGATCTCAGAATTTAGTATGCCAGCTGGGGCTCTTTTGAGAGCAACTGGTGCTGCTGCTAAGTCCCTTCAGTCATGTCCGACTCTGTGCGACCCCATAGATGGCAGCCCAGTAGGCTCCCCCGTCCCTGGGATTCTCCAGACAAGAACACTGGAATGGTTCTCCAGTGCGTGAAAGTGAAGTTGCTGAGTCGTGTCCGACTCTTAGCGACCCCATGGGGGTCCTCCGTCCAAAGGATTTTCCAGGCAAGTGTACTGGAGTGGGTTGCCATCGCCTTCTCCTTTGAGAGCAAAAAAACGGTGTTAATTATAATTAGAGCGGGGCTGCAAGAGTGAACTGGTTCTGTTGTGGGCATATGGGACATGTGTTTGCCCCATGGTAGGTACACTATTGAGAGTCAGAAGAGAAATTTCGAAGTCTCCAAATCTTTTAAAAGCCCAGGTCTTACCTAAAACCTTAATATGAGCCTCAAGGCAGACAGGTTCCTGTCTCTTATANCTGGTTCTGTTGTGGGCATATGGGACATGTGTTTGCCCCATGGTAGGTACACTATTGAGAGTCAGAAGAGAAATTTCGAAGTTTCCAAATCTTTTAAAAGCCCAGGTCTTACCTAAAATCTTAATATGAGCCTCAAGGCAGACAGGTTCTACCTTGTCTCTCTTTGTTGTGATGTAGGGTTGGCATTGATGATTCCATTTATTGCCCATCTACTGTGTATAGGTACTCTGTGCTAGTCTTCAGAAGGATTCTTTCATCAACTACTTAAAAGAGCTTTTGTAGTTTTTCCAAACAAAAGTTTAGAGAGTGTGCTGTGTTTATTCTCTGTTCTAATTCTTATTCCTTCATGATGTCTCTCTGCTAATCCATCCTATTCTCTCCCTTCTGTAATTCCAACATTTTAATTCTAAGTTATTTGGAGCCAAATCCCGCAGCCTCCCCACCTTTTTTGGTTATGTCATAAATGTTTCAGATCTGTAATCTGAAGTGGGGAGCTCAGGATGTTTTCTGGTTTGGGGTCAACTGTCTATGGAGTCGCAAAGAGTCGGACACGACTGAAGCGACTTAGCAGCAGCAGCAGCAGCAGCAGCCATCTTACTGCTGGGGATACAGTGAGTCCTCACTCTATTGATGGGTGTAGCTGATTACTATTAATTTAATAGTGATTCTCAAACTTCTTAAAGTGTGTTCAAGTTTGAGAATTACTACTAAATTGACAAAGTGTAGCAGCTTTAAGTCATGAAGACCTCTCAGAATTTGATGAAAACCAGAAAGCTAGAAAAATGCAGGTCTATATTTTATATAGTAGCAGGGCTTTGGGGAAGCCCTTATTCAGTCCTGTGATATAAACTAAGTACTCTAGTTTTCAGAATAAATCCTATAAGAATTATTAGAGTAAGCTACACACCAGTGCTTGTTCTGTTTTGTGGTTTGTCCCTAGCTGTCCCCCACCCCCGTGGAGAGTTCATGCCCTGAGATTTTCTCTAGGCATTAACCTGGGCCCTGTGTTGAATGTCAAGGTGGGTGGTCCTGACTCACGCGGTGGTCCTGACTCATCCTCACTCAGCCACAGACTGGATGTGGTCTAGACTTCTGGTGGGCTCCCACCCAGCTAGAAGGGTGGAAGGAGACTTGAATGAATTCCTTTAACTTTAAACAACTTACTTTTTTTTTTTTTTATTAATTTGCTTTAATTTTTTAGTGAATTGCATTACTGAAACAAAGTTGTAAACATTTCTAAGGAATACATGGGTAAATTAGAGATATGGATGGATAATAAAAGGGTTAAAAGATGACAGAGAATTATATCCTTGGGTAACCAGTTATTTTTCTGTAAATGGTAAAAATGAAAAGTACAGGAATACCCACTCAGTGACTTTATGCTTCCTTGTTATGCACAGGTTTAATAAAATAGTAATACTTGTTGAACATTTGTTGAAATTTTATAAGATTCCAGATACTGTTGTGTTTAAATACACTATTTATAGTAACTCATTAAAACCTGATAGCTGATATATGAATAAATGTTGTCATTTTACTCCAATATAGCAAAGACAGTAAAGCTCAGAGTGGTTAAGCATCTTGCTCGAGGTCACACAGCTGGTAAAAATTTGAGTTGAGAATTTGAGGCATCTCTTTCTCAAACATGTACCCTCTTCTGGTCTTCTAGGATAATATGAAACACTATGATGAATCACTGTTGGATGGTGGTGGTGGTGGAGGAGAGGAGAGGACACCCCTTTTGGGGAATGTGTTGGGGCTGAGCATTGAGAACTAGGATGTTTCTGTGTGGATCAGGTTTGTGCAGAGATGGATCAGTGACTCAGGAGTGTACCCAGATCCTGTGCTTGGCACCCTTTAGTAATTAGGCTGATCATCAGCCTCACCTTGAAATTCTCTCTCATTGCTTTGCAGTAAACATGTGGAACTGTTGGAAGAATGTCTGCTGACTGATATCTTTCAACTTATCTTAAGATGGTGGATGTCTGTCTAATTTTAAGCTGGGTACCATGACATCCCCTGTGCTGAACATTCACAAACAGCTGGACTTAGAAGGAAATGTACAAATGTAGTGTTCACAGATTACCAATATTATGAGGGCTGACAGAATTATTACAGGTCATTGAGCCTTTAAATAACATTTATTTGTAAAGTTGCCTTGTTCTTGCTCTTGAAGGTAACCCCAATTTGGGTCATACTGACTTTCCACAATGTCATGAACTTTGGATGGTTCATCATTAAAATTAATAATAATTTTCCCTAAAATTATTTCCCAGAACACTAACGTTTTTTCCTGTAATGTTATTCAAAAGAAAGAATCCAGGAGCAAAATTATCTAATACACGTAGTGAATAACGACTTGTCTCTGAGAGATGAGTAATGTAGAGGTTAAGAACTCAGGCTGCAGGGTTGAAATTCCTGGATTCAAATCCGTCACTTAGCAGCTCTTTGAGTCAGGCTAAAATACTTAACTCATCATGGCAAATAGAAGGGGAAAAGTGGAAGCAGTGACGGATTTTATTTTCTTGGGCTCTAAAATCACTGCAGATGATGACTGAAGCCAGGACATTGAGATGCAAAAAGAGATATTAAAAAGGAAAGCCATCAGTTTGCTGACAAGGTCCATATAGTCAAGTCTATGGTTTTGTCATGTACAGATGTGCGAGTTGGACCATAAAAAGACTGAGAGCTTAAGAATTGAAGCTTTTGGTTTGTGGTGCTGAGGAAGACTCTTGAGAGTGCTTTGAATTGCAAGGAGATCAAAATAGTCAATCCTAAAGGAAATCCACCCTGAATATTCATTGATGAAGAAGGACTGATGTTGAAGCTGGAAAAGACCCTGATGATGGGAAGATGGGCACAAAGAGGAGGGGCAACACAGAGAAAAGATGGTTAGATAACATAACATTACTATCACTATCCAGAGATAGTGAAGGACAGAAAACCCTGGTGTGCTGCAGTCCATAGGATCCCAAAGAGGAACTTGAGTTAGCCACTGATCACACACACACACACCCACCCCTACCTCTCTGTATCCCATAGGATTGTTATAAGAATTCAGTGAGATAATACTCATTACTCGTGAAGCATCAGTGTGATTTTGAAAGCGTGGAAAGCCCTCAATAAATGTGCATGCATGCCTGCATGCTAAGTCGCTTCAGTCGTGTCCAACTCAGTGCGACCCTATGGACAGCAGCCCACCAGGCTCCTCTGTCCACAGGATTCTCTAGGCAAGAATACTGGAATGGGTTGCCATTTCCTTCTCTGCAAGAAATGTGAGCAGTTGTTAAATCCTGGAAAAGCAGATAGGTGGCTATCTCTTACCTTTGCTCCTCACCCACTTAGCAGTATGTCTCCATGGCTTTTCCATGTCAGGTTTTTTTTAAGATTTTTTTTTTTTCCTGTGTGGACCATTTTTAAAGTCTTTATTTATTTTGTTACAACATTGCTTCTGTTTTATGTTTTGGATTTTTGGCCACAAGGCATGTGGGATCTTAGCTCGCTGACCAGGGATTGAAAGGTGAAGTCTTAACCACTGGACCGCCAGGTTCTGGACCCCCCTGTCAGTTCTTAAAGCTCATTTCTCTTTTGAATAGTTGTACATCATCCCATTGAAGGAGAGAATCATTAAAGGTTATTTGGATCATTTCATATTTTTTCATCATTATAAATACCTTATACTCTTACTCCCTGCTCCTCCAACATTCCCCTGAAAACTTTGAAGGTCATGTTTTGAGGTTGGTCTCAGTACCACTGCTGTAATTATTTCTGTTGTTTTATAAACACTTGTTCAATGGGGTATCAGGGAGAATTTGTGCTCATTTAGCGTAAAACTAAATAAATATTGGACATCCCGTCCTATAAATTGAAAAAGTGAGGGCAGCAGGAATGACTTTTCTTAGATAGGAAAGAGGAAACTGCCTAAGAGCCTTTATTGAAAACTTCTTATGGCCCGTCTCTCAGAAACTCAAACTCACAAGCTGGCGTGTAATTGTAGAAAGTGCACATAAGCCAGCCTGGAGAGGTTTCTTATTTTTATTCGATGAAATGCCTTTTGTCTGAAATTGTTCCTCCTTATCCTGCAGTTTAGTTTGTGTGTATAAAAACTTCTCTCGGTCATGATCAGTGATCGGAAGGCTTCTCTGCTTACTTCCTACTTCACACCTTCTCCCTCCAACCCCCACAGTCTCTTCTGTGGCCAACTGCGAGAGCCCACATCCCAGCAGGGCACGCCTTTGGTAGCACCCACTGGGAGAGATTTTGATTGAGATTTGCTCGTCAGCTGCAAGGCCCTCTCTGACCTGGCAGGTCTTTGTCCAGGTTGCTTACTGCGTTTCCTGTGCTCCCAGACTCACTCCTTCTGTTGCAGCTGCACCAGCCTTCTTGCTGCCTCTCCTCCTCCTCCTCCCCCTTCAACATGTCAGTCCCACCTTGAAACCTTTGCAGATGCTCTTCCTCCCAGTGTCTCCCTCACTTTGTTCAGGTCTCCTGTTCTGGTTCCTCCATCTTCACTGTGACCATGCCTGGTCGCTTCACGCACAGGGCACGCCCCATTAGGTCCTGTGCTGCCCCGGCCCATTCTGTTTGTTGGTTCCTTCCCCAGGACTATGAGCTCCTGAAGTCAAGCACTTTGTCATATTAACGGCTCTGTTGCCAGCACCTGGCACAATGGAAGTACTGGTTGAACAATGGTAAATTCTGGTTGAACTAGTGAAGGAGTCGAGGAAGCAGAGATGCTTATAGAATCTCATGTATCGTATTGTATTTTGAGGCTTTAGTCTAAATATCGATGACAGCAACAAAGAGCAGAGCATGCAACCTTTCAGAGTTCAGAAAAACTCTCTTTCAGTTTATTTTTCAGAGCATAGGCTTGTAATGGTTTCTGAGAAATTTTCAAAAAGCAGAAACACCATGGCTTGATTTCTCACCTTTGATAATTGTCCTTGGCTTTTTGATTTTACTCTTGTGTTTATATCTTGTGTCATGAACGTGGTTTTGACCCTCTATTCTCATTTTCTCAAATGCCCACTTGCAGAGAGCTTCCCCTCCTGCCCTTCCTCCCCACTCGCATTAGTGATGACAGTCTTACAGTATATTCAGGCTGCCTTTTCTCTCGGGGTGTAGGAAGTATATGGCTGGCTCATCCAAGATCACTCCTGTCTCTACAGAGAGGTCTGAGCAGCGGTTTCAAGCTTTTGCTTTGTTTCTGGGCTGGGGTCCAGGGCATTTCAGGGGAGCTGGAGTTCTTGCTCCAACCTCTTTAAGAGCCCTTCCGTTTCCATCTGTCTAGTGTATGAGCGTTCCCTCTAAGAGTTCGTTTGAGTAAGATGTGCCTCATGAATAAAACAGTATCAGAACACTTCTGATGTTGAGACGTCTCTTCCCTTTTCAGGGAATAATGAGAGGACTTAGAACAGGGAGGGTCTTGTATCCCTGAGAATTGAAGGTGGCAGACAAAGGCAAGGGTGGCCTGTTCTTGATGATTCTGCCTAGTTCTGATCCAAGGAGACGTGTGATTGATGTCTGTGCCTTAAACTTAATTACAGGGTTTCGTGAGCCTAGGCTTTGCTGGGCGGTGTCCACAGGTGCCCTTGGCTTTGCTGCCACCTTCCTTTGCCTTTTTTCAGTTCCTCCTTTCTCCTGAGTACTTCTGTTTGTGGTGCAACAGTGCCAACATTGCTATGGAAGTTTTATGCTACTGGTTGCTCCTGGCACTGTGCATTTGGGGAAGGCTCATCTGATTTCTGTTAAATCTTTTGATGTTCCTGCGTGCCCTCAATTTCCAAGTCTTTTAAAATCCTCCATTACAATGAGAACATGAACTCATCAAAGTAAAAATGTAAACAAACTTGTATTTGAGCTTATCATTGAATATATCTGGAAATTCCAAACTGAAGAAGTTTCTGGGCTCATATTCACAGTACCCACCCAAATGGAAAGCAGTTAGTTTTTGAGTGAATGAACTCAGCATCAAACATAGGTTGCCTAGACTCTGGATACAGCTCTCTTTGCACAGAAGCACTTGTATAAATAGTTCAGGCCCTTATTTGCGGCTGTGTGTGTGTGTGTGCATTTTTGACTGCCGTATTTATCTCGGCGCTGTGAGATGGGGGTGCTGCATGTGATTTTCCTAGAATATTCTTTTGTATTCTAACTCTTCGAAGTAAATGAAGGAGTGAATAAGTAAGTGACGTGAACAAATCAGTGGAAAGGAACTCCAGCCATAGGAGAAAAGGTTTAAGACTTGGTGGGTTGGCACGGGAAAACGAAGTATGTAAACAGGAGCAGCTGGGTGTCCGGTAAGGAGAAAGGTATGAGTCAGAACAAAAAGTTGCTGTAGCTGTGACAGTTGTGAGGAAGAAGTGACCTCTCAGCCAGAAAGTGGCATTCTCATGTCCAGTTGGCCACGCCTTGCAGCTTGTGGGATCTTAGTTTCCAGACCAGAGGTCAAACCCAGGCAGTGAGAGCACAGAGTCCTAACCACTGGACCACCAGGGAGTTCCCTAAGGTTCTGTCATTTTTATAAACTCCTTCCTCACTGAATCAACCTCGCCTCTCGTGGGATCCCTTCGGTGTGATTTAATAGGGATTTTGGGGAAAGCTGGGCTTCCCTGGTAGCTTGGCTGGTAAAGAATCTGCCTGCAATGCAGGAGACCCTAGTTCGACTCCTGGTTCTAGAAGAGCCGCTGGAGAAGGGAATGGTTACCCACTCCAGTATTATGGCTTGGAGAATTCCATAGACTGTGTAGGCCCTGGGGTTGCAAAGAGTCGGACCTGACTGAGCGACTTTCACTCTCACTTGGGGAAAGCTAGGACTTACTTCATGGCTGATGGTGAGTTCTGTCATTGCTGTGAAGTACAGGAGAACTGTTCTAATTAAATGATGTGGGCAGCTCATTCTAGACTGTGAACAGTGAAAATCGCTCAGTCAGGTCTGATTCTTTGCAACCCCATGGACTATATAGTCCATGGAATTCTCCAGGCCAGAATACTGGAGTGGGTGGCCTTTCCCTTTCTCAAGGGATCTTCCCAACCCAGGGATCAAACCCGGGTTTCCTGCATTGCAGGCAGATTCTTTACCAGATGAGCCACAAGGGAAGCCCAAGAATAGTGGAATGGGTAGCCTATCCCTTCTCCAGCGGATCTAGCTATCAGGGAAGCCCATTCTAGACTGTATTTTTTGCCTATAAGAGTTTCTTACATTCTTTACATGAAGTTTATTTTGACTGTTATTGGAACCATTAAATATTTCTGGGAATATTAATATATGACTTAAGACAATGTCTTTTACTGGGAGTTTGTGTGTGTGTATGTTGTACCTTTATTCTTTCTTACCTTTGGCTTTAGAAAGGATTGTACATTTAGGAAGCCATAAAAATAATGGAGTGCTATTAAGGAAATTATGGTAATTGAACTGCTTGATGAGAAAAGGAATTCAAATATGTAACTTAACCAAATTGAAGTGTCTAGACAAAAACCCTTCTTTTCTCTTTAAAAAGAAAGAACACCAGGTTTATATGGCACTTTCTCCTCTTTTCAACCTAAATTATAAGTAACTACTGTTGATTATTTCCAAGAGCTGTTAGCTTGTGAAGCTGAACAATCATTAAAAATAGAAAACTTGCAAGGTACAAATGAGTGCCTAAGTTTTTGTTTAGATGTAGTTTTTCTATGGTATTTCCTCAGTTGTAGTATGGAAACTTAAGCTAAGCAGAGTAATAAGTAATAAAGCAGAGTAATAAGAAACGAGCCTTACTAAACAGTGTATTTTGGTTAAAAACTATTAAGGAAGCTATTAAGATTCCCAGGTGGTGCTAATCGGTAAAGAATCTGCCTGTCAGTGAAGGAGACACGAGAGACATGGGTTCAGTCCCTGGGTTGGGAAGATCCCCTGGAGGAGGAAAACGGCAACCTAGGTCAACTGCATTACTAAGTACTTATGAAATGCTCTGTGATCCTAGTTATTTTATTAATTTCCCCAAGCTCCAATTAAATGGGAAAGAACATTTTTGCTATTCTCAATTCTTCATTTTCTTAGTAAAATCTCAAATAGACTTTATGTGAATAGCAGGAACAGTTTATTTTTTGAGTTGCCAGATTTTCCAGGTAAAGTATTAGTAAAACATTTTTAAAAGTCATCTAAATCCTACAAAACAATGAGAATGTTTTAGGCTATAGAAAATATGTCCCCTGAGAGTAATTTTTTTTTTAACATTTATTACTCACTGTAGAGTCAGTTTTCAATAGAACTGCTGTGAATCATTGAGTGTTTTCTGGAGCCTAACTCATTAAAGAGAATTCAGTCTACATGAATGACATGGTAATTGTTGTAATGTGTGTACCACGAAGAAAAAATGTAGCACAGTGTTCTCCTTTTTCCTGCCCGCCCCCTGTGCTGGGTTAAACGGTTAGTTTGTGTAGAAATACAAACTGTGGATGATCCCTGTCCTAGTCAAAAGCGTATCATAAGACAGGGCCATAGCAATAGTTCTGAACAGATGTTCCAGTTTGCTCCTTTGGGCTACAATCATGACTTTATTCCTGTCAGTAGGTTTTCCATCCACAGTATCCCTGAGGCTGAGCAAATGCCCCTCTAACAGGCTTTCAAAATACATTTCTCTTAACCTGTGGGGCATTTATAAATGAATCAGCAGTGTTTATAGAGCACTTGTTCTCTGCAAAGATCTCTTACCAGAGGAAGGGGAGAAGCTGAAGAAGCAATTCAGGATGGATCGTACACCTCAATATAAAACTGAAGCCATAAGGCTTCCAGAGGGAAACAGAAAATGTTCCCAGTGTTGGATAGGTGAGGATTTCTTAGGATATAAAAAGCACTAAACCATAAAACAAAAAATTAATAAATGAGGCTTTATAAAAATTTAAATCTTTCATTTTTCCTTAGACAGCACTATGAAAATGAAAGGCGAGCCATAGATTGAGAGGGAATATTCACAATTTATATCTCTGTTAAAGGATTCAGACTACTTAAAGAAACCATAACTCTCTAATAAGACAGACAACTGTAAAAAAATGCCCAAACAACTGAAATGAGCACATCACAAAGATGTTTGACTCAGGGACACATAAAAAGATGCTCTGCGTCATTGGTCAACAGGGAAATGCAAATTAAAATGAGATCCTACTTTATCTTATTAGAATGCCAGAAAAATAAAGTACAGAAAAGCTGAGAACGCTAGCTATTGGCAAGAAGATGGAACAGTAAATAGTTCATACATTTTTGGAGTGTAAACTAGAAAATCTACTTGGGAAAACAGTTTGGTAACTTCTTATCAAGTTAAACATATAACTACTTATGAGCTAGTAATTTAACTCCTAGGGGTTCACCTAAGAGAAACGAAAGTCTTCAAAAAAGACTTACTGGAATGTGCATAGGAGCTTTATTCATAATACTAAAAAACTGAGACTGACCCAAATGTTCATCAGATTAAAATGAGTAAACAAATCATGATATACATAGGGACTATCACTTAGTTATCAAAAGAAATGATACATGTCAACAATGTGAATATATCTCAAAACAATATGTTAAGCCAAAGAAGTTAGAAAGGAGTATGAACTATGTGACTCTATTTAAATGCAGTTCTACTGCAGATAAAATTAAGTTCTAGGGACAGAAATCAGGACTGGAAAGGAGCACCGGGAACTTTTGTGATGGAAAATACTGTATTTTGGTAATTGGGGTGGTATTTACCTGGTGTCAAGCTCATTGAATTTACATTTAAAATGTTTTCCATTTTATTGTAGGTAGTTTATACCTGAGCCTAAATTCAGTGGGGAAGAAATCAAAGCTGTAAAACTTGCCCCTGGAGCAGTAAGGATATTGAGCAGACAGGATGCAGTTGTAAACTACATGTAAATGACGCAGAATGTTAGAAGGATAGCAGAGATACACAACGGACGCACCGTGTGGCTGCAGAGGAAAAAGCAGACCGGATGGGAAAGGTTCTCCGGGCCATAGGGGGGTTGTGTTGTGTTTGAAGACAGAAATTAATATATGTTAGAGATTAAGACTGATGGGAAAATATTCCAAACAAGATTATGGTCTCAGGACAAAGGGTCAAGATAAAAATAAACAAAAGACATGTTTTGAGGTCAATCAGCATATTAATCGAATCTGTTCACCGACTCAGTTTTTCATGTCCCAGCCCTCTATTGGTGGGTCACTTTCCTCTTTCAAGAAAGTGAAAGTACCTTCAGTCATGTCCAGCTCTTTGCAACCCCAATGGACTGTAGCTTGCCAGGCTCCTCTGTCCATGGAATTCTCCAGGCCAGAATACTGTAGTGGGTAGCCATTCCCTTCTCCAGGGGATCTTCCCAAACCAGAGATTGAACCCAGGTCTCCCGCATTGAGGGGGATTCTTAACACCTGAGCCACCAAGGAAATCCTCTTTCGAGACTCGGCCTAATTCTGTTCCTTCCATCTGTTCATCACTCCAGCACACCGTGTTCTTTACTATGTCTGAGCTCCTGTTTTAACTCCACAGCACATCACTTAACTTTTCACAGGTTATATTCTTCACATTGAGTGTGTATTTTCTCAGAATGTTTTTTCTGGGGGAAGGTGGCTTTTCCTTTACTGCCCTAAGTGAAAGGCAGAGTCCACAATCAACTGTTAAGGGTTTTGAATTCCGGTTTTAGAGATGTTCAGGAGAGGACATCTATTGGAGTGTACGATAGATTTACTACTTTAAGAGTGCCATTAACACTATAATATATGTAGTGTTATGTGTACATATGCTACATTATATGTACACATGTAAGAGTATTAATGGCTTAATTTTTTTTACTGTCAGCTATGTACCAGGCATTATGATAACTATGACAATAGTTTTTCTTAGGCATTTTTATTCTATTTATACAGAGGAGTAAAGTTAGGAGGCCCAGGTTAAGTAACAAGCTGGAACTTGAATATATTTCTTTGGCTTCCACTGTTCTTGTAGTCATCAAAGCCACTGTATTTGTGTTACTGACAAATAAGTTTGTATTAGCGATGGCAGGAGTAAACACCGCTTGTACTTAGGTCATGCCAGTCACTCTTTGGGCACTTTATGCATATGAATTGATTTGACTTCCATGAGCAGTGAGGGAAGTGATTCGAATAGTCATTAAGCAGCTCTATCAGGGTCACATCAGAGTAAGCAGTATGTAGTCAAGATTTGACCTATTCTGACTCCAGAATACACGGTCTTTGCTCCGTATTGTTATGCTCTGCTGCTTGCCTTTGCGAACAGAAGGACTGGCAGTCTCTCTCAGTGAGAGTGAGGCATGCACTTTTCCTTGGGTGGGGTAGGAATGGGAATGGATTTAGATAAAGACTCCTGAGGCAGAATGTTGTTTCCATGACATATTTAGTTAGTTTCTTAGATTAAGGTTCTCCTTATTGCCATTCATCCATAAAATGTTTGTGGAGAAACTTTACTGTGTCTTTTCCTTATTAGGTTAAGACAGATTCCTTTCTATTGAGGGCCTGAGTCTAGGTCTGGGTTTTTTTTTTTTTAAACTCTTGTGGCTTCTTAAGTATTTAAAAATTCTCATACTACTTGATCTAAACTAAGACACTGGTCATAACTGGTAATATGCTACAGTCATTTATGAAGGAAAATTAATTACAGAAGTCTCATCAGCAGAAGCATATTCAAGAAAAACAATCTTGCCACAGCACCAAAAAATAAGGCAGTAAAGATATAGTGTGTATTTTAAATTAAAATAATGTATTTAAAGGAAATATTTATCCTTTTCTAAAAGTGATTAAGAGGTTTTCCAAGTGGCCTAGTGGTAAAGAATTCTCCTGACAAGCATGAGTCGGGATCTCTGGGTCGGGAAGATCCCCTGGAAAAGGGAATGGCAACCCACTGTGATATTCTCCATGGGAAATCCCATGGTCAGAGCTTGGTGGACTACAGTCCACAGGGACTCAAAAAGCAGACATGACATAGCAGCTAAACAACAACAACAAACATGATTCCTACTTAGTCTAATTTTCTGGTTAACCAGCCCCTTGCTTCAGGGACCCTGGCGACAAGGACCGCTACTGCTAAGTCGCTTCAGTCGTGTCCGCCCATGTGCGAACCCATAGACAGCAGCCCGCCAGGCTCCCCCATCCCTGGGATTCTCTAGGCAAGAATACTGGAGTGGGTTGCCGTTTCCTCGCCTCCTTGTATTCAAACTCTTTATAAGACTTGGTGGTAACAGAGGCAGCAGATCTTAGACTTTAGGGTTTCTTTTCTCTTAGAACATATCCTTTCCCTTCCTTTTTTCACTTCTATAAAGATTTTCAGAGATATTTATAGTAGGGAAAGAAGTAGTGAGATCCTTTGTGCAGAAACATAATTGGCAGTTTCAGGGGCCAGGAAAGAGAATATGAAACAATACGGGGCAGCTTCTAGGATAGCTAAAAATATTTAACATTGTTCTCAATATTCCACTTTGTCATAGTGCATGCGGGGCTATCAGCTCCTACTAGAGTTAGGTGGGGGTGTGAATCAAGTCGGTAAATACTGATTGGCTTCTGAAGAGGTTAGGGTCCCTTCCAAATCTCTATTAAGAAAATAAAACTGTAACCTGCTTGCCTGCTTAGTTAGTTGCTCAGTTGTGTCAGATTCTTTGTGACCCTTTGGACTGTGGCCTGCCAGGCTCTTCTGTCCGTGGGGTTTTTCAGGCAAGAGTACTGAACTTGATTGACATTTCCCCTCCAAAATGTAGCCTAATAAGTTAAAATATGCCCAAAGATTGTTGTCATACTGAGTAAGTATCATTTCCTAGGGGAGAAAGATTGATGTTAGAAAGGTCTGTGTATCGATTAGAACATAAGCTCCATGAGGTGAAGGCCTCTTAGAAACAGAGTATCTCTAGTATATAGAATCTTGGCTGCCACATAGTAAGGAATCAGTATTTGTTGAATGCTAATGACTGAAATAGCTCTAGGATGAGAGGAATTTATCCTGTGTAGCAGGATGGAAATATTCCTTAGATGAAGCTTCCTGGGAGCTCACTTAACCACCTTTTTTGACCTTAGGGCTGGACTAGCTGGAAGATCCTCCCTTGATAAAAGAAGGATTAACACTCTTCAGGCCAGCTTGGTGTAAGTCAGTCATGTGATAAAAACATGTATGTGATCCTAGAAGACTGAGAATCAGATTCTTTTTCCTCGTGATCACACCCAAGTGTATGATCTCCTACGGGCCAAGTGCGAGCCGCCAAACAGCTGATCTTCCTGTTTTCCTTTGAGAGCTTAGCTTCCACAGCAGATGTTCAATAACTGAGTAGAAGCCACTGACCCCTTTTTAACTTTTATCTGAAAGATAAAGGGTCAGGACAGGGTATCCGAGGCTTTTGATGCTTTTAAGAAACAGCAGATGGAAGACTTTAGTGAAGAATAAAAAGCCAACAATTTAATTTAGGCTGAGTGAAGACAAAGATTTCAAAGGAATGGAAAATGGGATAAGATCCAAAGCATATGACCAATATTTCACTTTGCCTTTAAAAGAACAAGTGGAATGAGAAGCTTTGTGGTGAACTTGGTTTTTCTGTGAATTAATAATTGCCACGTTACTACTGCAAAAATAAGACTAGCAGATTACCTACTAGCTTTTCACTTTTCTCTGTACTAGTCGGGAAAAGAAAACTCCCTATGTCGGAACCAGAAGATTTAGTAAAAAGGATTTTGAAGACCTGATAAAAGAGACTTGATACCACATGCTGGGAATTTAAGCCAGATTGTATATAGTTTGTTGGTGGATACTTTTTGTTGATGATAAGATAACTCTTCCGAAATAGCCTTACTCCCTAGACTTTCATGAAGCATCTTTCAGTGTTCAGGGTGGCTGTTGGTTTAATACCAGGGTATAGCAGCAGTTGTGAAGCAAATTTGACACCCCTAGTGGTAAACAGAGTCCAACCAATGAAACCCCTTTACAGCATCCAATCTGAAGTGCAAGGATGATGATATAATTTATTGTCCAAACCAGGACACTTCTGAGGTGGAAATGGGACACTATTTACAGTCATGTCAGAAAATGAAAACTGGGGCTGTCCCCGGATTCAGTGACACTACCCAATGGAGCTAGAAATGGAACTTGTAATAAAATCACCTGGAAGGCTATTAAAACACAGATTGCTGGACTTGCCTCCCAAAGTTTTATATTCAGTAGCTTTGGGATCAAAATTGTGCCTGTCTGACAAGTTAATTGGTGGTGGTATTACAGCTTATCTGGCGACTGCAGCTTCAGAACTTCTGTTCTCCCTAAACAGGCTTGCCACTCTTGTGCTGATGATGTAATTTTTAGTTGAAAGAAACTCTCCTTAGTGTTAAATCCTTCTCAACCTTCTACAAGTGAGAATATCCATGAAGAAGATGACAGGAAAAAAACAAAACAAAACAAACAAACAAAAAAAACAAAAAACACTTGTGTTGGCTTTGCTTTGACCTGTGTCCCTGTGGAGTGGTCTATTCTTGATTTTCCAGAGGCAACTCTCCTGGTACCAACCCAACTCTCAAAGAAATGTTGAAACCACATGAAATAAATGTGATGTTGGTTTCTTACCATAGGGATTTCAGCTTAGGGAAGCCTCAGCACCTACATTCATTCCAGTGACATTTTATAGATTGCACATCCTCACAAGCAACAGTATTCCTGTACTCTTTACTTTTGCAACTGTAAAAGCAAGAATGGGGCAACAGCAGCCCTGCTGGAGCCATCCGAGAAAACTCAGCCTGGGTTCCTGTTCTTGGTGCATCTGCTCAAAGTGGCATAGTCTGACCCAGAAATACTGCTTCAACATGAGACATCAGTGTTGACCATCAGTACTCGAAAGTATTGCTTTCATCATGTGGGACTAAGTGAACTTCCTAGAATTGCACCATCCAGGACTCCTACCTTACCGCAGAAACAAAGCTAGCTCTTTGAACATTGGAGGGGAAAAAAAAATACGCACAATACCCCTCAGGATTTTTCAATTCAGCAGTTGATTTTCAGAAACATCTTAGAGCTAATGGGAAATATTTTGACTGTTTCTCTTCCTTTTTAAATCAAGAATAATGGAAGGAAAATATGGTGGCTTTTTTTTTTCTTTAGGGCTTCTCTGATGGCTCAGTTGGTAAAGAATCCTCCTGCAATGCAGGAGACCCTGGTTGATTCCTGGGTCAGGAAGATCTGCTAGAGAAGGGACAGGCTACCCACTCCAATATTCTGGCCTGGAGAATTCCATGGACTGTATAGTCCACGGGGTCGCAAAGAGTCAGACATGACTGAGTGACTTTCACTTTGCTTTTTAAGCATTTATTCAGCATTTTGCCCTCTCGCCTACTGACCTGGATTGAATGAGAAACGTGGATAGGTTTATTAGTAAGGCAGTTGTGAATCTGAGAGTCACTGCAGATCAGTGGTTCTTAAAGTGTGGACCCCAGATCAGCAGCATTACTGTCACCCAGGACTTTGTTAAAATGCAGGTTCTTAAACCCCACTCCCAACTTACTGAAACGGAAACTTTGGGCTGTGGGGCCCAGGAGCATGTGTTTCCACAAGCCCTCCGGGTAATTCTGATGTGTAACAATGTTTGACAGGCACTGTTGTAAGGAATTTTTTGGAGGGGAGGATGCCTGCCGCATGCAGGAACTTAATTCCTTGACTAGGGATTGAACCCATGTTCCCTGTAGTGGGAGTTAGGAGTTTTAACCACTAGACTGCAGGGAAGTTTCTGTAAATGGTTTTATGTCATATCTATCTGTTTTGGTCTACAAAGGTACTGAAATGTCTAAATTATGCTTTCCAATGGTCTGATATATAATTGTGTACAATCTGCTTTGATTAAACGTCTTTATAAGAATATTGAAAGCAATGATGATGTTAACTAACATTTTCTGAACAAGACTTTGCTAGTAATATCTGATTTTAATTCTCTGCTAATGCCATCACAGTTGCACAGATAGGGGAATGAGACTCAGGGGCGTGGTGGACTGGCCTTTAGAGGGTAATTTCTTAGTGTTTTGCTGCCTGGTGTACCCTTAGCTGGTTTAATGTGCGTCTCCACTCCACGTTCACTCCCTGCCCCAACCCCCACCCACCCCGCCGTTCTCCTGATTTTAAGACCTTTTCTACTCCTCTTTCCTTCACCCTGTTGTATCCTATTTAAATATGTCAGGGATGATTTTAACTTATTCTTTAGAAGAATTTTTCTCTGCAGTATATGTGTGTGGCATTAGATTGAACACTCTTCTCTCTGGGGAATTAGCAATGCCATCCTACAAGTGTGTGACCGAGGATGAAAGTAGTTGAAGAGGCTTGAAGGACACGCTTCAGTGAAGAGGACTGTGACTGGTGTGGGGCAGGGTGCCAGGGCCAGGAGGAGTGTAGCAGTCGGAAGGCTGGGCTGACTGAAAACCTGTAGGGGTCAAACTCCTGCCCTGAATGGAATGCAGGTCCCTTCCTTGTGGCCAGGGACTCAGGCTCACTGCGAGATCAGCTGGGTGATCTTTGTTGTGTGGTTACATCCTGTCTGCCTGCCTCCTCAAGTGTGAAACGGGCACTTTTTGCATCTCAGTAAACAGGAGTTCTTCCCCCATGCCCTGCCCACTCTCCCTTCCTGGGTCTTCACGCCCCGAGTATCTCGGTGACCCCTCACTTCTTCCTTACTTAGCTGTAATAGGTATGAATGTTATAAAATGGCAGTGTTGTTTGTGTGTATGTCACCAGTGTGTAATTGTGTAAATGTGTGTATCCTTTTAAGGGTATATTTATAGATTTTATTGAAGTATGAAACTTATTTATGTTTACAAATCATAAAATGTTATTTTGATATTTTAGCATGAGTACATTGTTTTATTTATTTTTAACTTACCTAGATTTTTCTGGTGCCAAAGCTGTTTTCAAGTCTATATATTTTAAGATGAAAGTACAAGCTATTAGTTTTTTTTCTTTTCTTTTCTTTCTGTTTTTCCAGTGTGATCTTTGGCTTATTTTTCTCTTGTTTGAAAAAAAGAACATTTCTGGCATGAGATTGGGTGACTCTGCTCACAATGTGGATGTATAATAATTCCCGTGTGTAATTTAAATTTATAATGTTTAAGGTTTTTAAAAGTAATTTAGCCCGTTAGTCCTAGACCATTATAAGTAACAGATGAACTTAAAGTTTTGCTATGCATAGGATGCTGCCACTGCTAAGTCACTTCAGTCGTGTCCTACTCTGTGCGACCCCATCGGCTAAATGTTATAATTCACTTTAAAGGTAAATACATACCTTACTAGGTATTAATAGGGTTACTTATACCAATAACAAAGATAAAAGCTTTTATCTATATAAATATATGTACAAATAGGTACTGATCGTATACTGATGCATATATGAAATTGTAAGCAAAAACATATTCACACTGACTTAGAACTATTACTGTCATAATTGAGTCTGCAGTTTTTAGAGGCAATTTGATATACATCTACAGGCTTTTGAAATGTTTGTCCTGGGTGAATACCTTTGAAGCATTTTCTCTGATAGCTTCTCAGCACAAATGTAATTTGATAGCCACAATCAGAAATCCTGAATAATGATCAGTGGTAGAATTTCAGATTTGGATCCTGAGACCAGTGGGAGCAAATACGTTACTGTATCAACCAGTTATAGTTCTCAAACCCACAGTAACTTACTGAGGGTGGAGAGTCTGTGTTACTCAGCATTATTACTGCCAAGCCCAGAAACCTCCTTTTCTATTCTCATGCCCCTTTCACACACGCTGAAGTTGTTTCATGGAAAGGCTGTTTCCTTACCTGTTTGTAGTTTTTCACCTGTGAGTCAAGCAACAACCATTTCAGAAGGTCTCAGTGGACGCTCCAAGTTGAGACTGTTAGACACAGAGTTCTTGCTCGTCTTCAGGAACAGATGAAAATCAGGAACTTGATAGAAACCACGAGATAGTAGGTTGACTGTCACTCTGCTGAACTGGTTGGTCAGAACTCACTCAAGGTTGGGAAATGGAAACAAGGAGGAAGAGAGAGGTGTTTGGATCTCCGTGGTATTGGGCCAGCCTCCACTTTAGTTCCTTTCTTTCAGTGATCCAAAAAAAGGCATAGTGCCGTATTTTTTTTTCCCCTTGAAATTTTCTACTACTTTTTTTTACCCCCCAGCATTGCCACGTCAGCTGGCAAATGAATAGCCAGGCAGCAACCTAAGTGCTTTCTGTTTTTATACTTTGCTATTGCCAAATTCAACATGTGGTAAGAGGTGGAGGGCTGCTCGCGGTGCTGACCACTGAGGTAGAGACCCGGCTCTGACGCCGCACCCTCCTAAGAGGAAACTGCTGTGGGGGAGGAAGAACTTCTCTCTGCCCTTCGAGGCTCCTCTGGCTGGTCCAAGAATTAAACTGACATGAGACTGATTAACAGGAGAAAAACAGACATTTAATAACATGTATATATGTGGGAGAGACCAGGAAGACTGCGTAACTTACCAAAACGGCAGAAGTCGCCAGCTTACCCACCATCTTCAGCTAAAGACAAAAGATGTTAGGGGTAGTGGTGTGGGAATTAAATTCACAGGAAGATGAAAAAGAGCAGGAGTTTGCTGAACAAATGTTTGCCCTGCTGTACAGAGACAATGGGACACAGGGAGGCGTTTTAACAAACACATTGCGCTGAGTCCCTCTCTGTCTGCGCAACTAGTTCCTATTATACTTCGCGGATCTGTAGTGGTAGCACCCTTCAGGGGAGAGATCCTCTATCTAAATTCTTTTAGAAAGTTGGGGGAAGGTCAGAGGTTCCTGAGTCTTTGGGGCCTGGCTTGTTTTCAGCTCAAAATAATCGACAGATCAAAGAGACACATTTGGGGTTGGCACGTTTTGCTCCCCTTTCCTTCAGCAGCAGCCACACAGTGTAAACAGCTGTTCACCAACAGGTGGTGATTGGGGTGCCCTGGAAATGTGAAGCTAGCATTTGAGTAAAGAAGCATTTTGGCATCCATGAACCCATCTGTTAGAGAAGAGGTGCTGCTGTTGTCACTTTTTTTTTCCACATTAGTTTTTCCACATTTGAGCATTACTGACAAATAGATCACAAGTAGGGCTTCAGTAATCTCATCTTGTGTTGATCTTTTGCTCAATGTGTGATGCCAGTATTACTGTTTTGAAAGCGAGAGGCAGGGCCCTCTTTGTATTTTTGGTTCCTTTCAGGCCTTATAATATCACTTGTAATGTCCCAAGGAGGGCTCCAGTGTCTTTCCCACTGAAAAACAGTGTTCAGTTAACAGGTGGAAGTACTCTGAATTTGGCTGTAAATCCCTCATCAAAGTGTGTGACTCAGAAACAGATAAGAAAGAAACTCTGCCCTGGAAGGCTCTTTCTAATTTTTGTTTTATGTTGGAGTATAGTTAATCAGCAATGCTGTGTTAGGTTCAGGTGTACAGCAAAGTGATTCAGTTATACCGATATATGTATCTGTTCCTTTTCAAATGCTTTTCCCATTTAGGTTAGTACAGAATATTGAGCCAGATGCAAGACTGTTTATTAGGCTGCTGCATTGCAGATGTGTTCACTCAGGTGCCCAACTGTGGACTCGTAGCGTAATGTGTCAAATTCAACTGGACCTAAAAACGTAAGAAACGTTTGCAGTTGCAATAGTCAGTAATTCTTACTTATATACTTAAGATATGCGCCATGCTGTTTTAGATACTTTATATGTACCTACTGTGTAGTAGGCAGTATTCCACGCCCTGGGGATGACATAGTGACTGAATCACACCCAAGTCCCTTTCCTCATGAAGTGTGTTTACTTATTTTGAGTTTTATATACAGACTCAGTATTAACTCTGGTGTGCTTAGTCACTCAGTTGTGTCCAGCTCTTTGCAACCCCATGGACTGTAGCCTGCCTGGCTCCTCTGTCCATGGGGATTCTCCAGGCAAGAATACTAGAGTGGGTAGCCATTCCCTTCACTATGGGATCTTCCTGACCCAGGAAATCAAACCTGGATCTCTTGTATTGCAGACGGCAGTAGTCACTATTGATCCTTAATAATCTCCCAAGGGACCCAGAGCTGGTTTAGAAAAGCTTCTCACTTGACTCTTCCTAGGGGCACCCATTCCCCATCCTTCCCCAGGGCCTGTATAGAATCCTCACTGCTGCTTTGACCACTGGGGCTAAGAGCACCCGTGTGCCTGCAGAGGCTTGCTAGCTTCAGCTGTAAGCAGATCTGGTGGGCAACCACAAGTAAGTACAAATGGATATAAGGATGATTACCAGGGCTTATGGCCGAGTCCTTCAGATGTAAACATTATGCTGATTAAATGGACAATTTGGCATTAACAGTCTCTTAACTGTGGCTATCAAGGCTTCCTTGGTTTATTGCAGGAGGGTCTGTTTATTCTGACAACCTCAGAAACACCCACTAATTGTCTCCTTGTGGTCTTATGCTTCTTGCCTTCTCATGGGGTGCTCCACGTTTGTATGGAGCATGACTGATGGAAATGATCATTACATTAAAATTTACTTGATCTGCTCATTTTCCTCTTAATACCAGGAGTTGCAAAGCCCAAGGCCAAAGGGATAGCCCTACGGGTAGTCCTCTGGTAGCGGGTAGTCCAGACTAGTGTGAGACCCTTGGGGATCCAGGAATTGTGATGTATAGCACTCATGGCCCGGCCAGGTGGGGAGCTGCTTCCCAACTAGACCTTGTCAGCATCCCTCATTGCCTCCTCTGTGGATAGGTCAGTGTTGTCAGAGCCTCTAATGGTGATTGTATGCATCATTTTAAACACCTGTTGTGTTTATGTGTTTTAACTCATGGGGCTCTCACAATAGCTCCATGAGCTGGGTTGGTTCCACCTCTTTCTTAATAGATGCGAAACCAAGGCACAGAGATGTTCCACAGAGCCTCTCCTGGAGCCCATGCTCCTCTTAACTGCACTATTATGTCTACATGTGGTCATCTAAGTCAGATGCTTCTATAGGACTGATGTCTTGTGGGCTGAAACAGACCCTGACTGTGCCTGGCTTGTGGAAGGCTGGTTTGTGACCTCTGCTGTGTAGTGAGTTGTCTAGGCCGGAAGCCAGGGGATTCAGAACAGTGCTCACCAGCAAGGACTGGATCAAAGCACGGGTACACGACCTCCCAGACATTTGACGGAGGAGGGCTCTCTTTGTATCAGACACTTTTGCACCCAGTTTACATGGGAGCCATTTGAGGGCCAGCTATATCTATTTTTACAGACGAGAGACGAGAGCTTGGGAGGATTTAACCAAGTTGTTCAAGTGAGGAGGTAGCTGGACAGGACTTTGCAGCCAAAGTTTAAAATCAAGAGTTTAGGATTCCTTCTCCAGTTCAGCAGCTCTTTTCTATATCCACATGAACAGTGAACACTGATTCATTAATTCATCAAACATCAGACAGTCCTTGGTGGGCAGACAGGAAGAGTGTATTTTCTCATCAAGAAATCTGGTTGTATGCCCATGTAACATTTTATTCCAATGTAGAAATGGCTCAGATGGTAAAGAATCTGCTTGCAATGCAGGAGACAGGTTCTATCTCTGGGTCGGGAAGGTATCCTGGAGAAGGGTACCCACTCCAGTATTCTTGCTTGGAGAATCCCATGGACNTGTCTCTTGAGTGAGTATGTATTATCCAGATGGGAGAGAAGCAAGGAATGACCCCCAGCTGTTATATCCGGTCCTGTGGATAAAGATAAATGAGATGGACTTCCTGGGATTCCCAAGTGGCTCATTGGTGAAGAACCCACCTGCAGTGCAAGAGACGCAGGAATAGTGGGTTCAGTCCCTGGGTCGGGAAGATCCCCTGGAGAAAGAAATGCCAACCCATTCCAGTATTCTTGCCTGGGAAATTGCATGGACAGAGGAGCCTGTGGGCTACAGTCCATGGGGGTCGCAGAGAGTCTGACATGACTGAGTGTCTGAGCACAGCACAGGATGAGTCCCTTGGAGTAGCAGTCTGCGACCTTTTCAGCACCAGGGACCAGTTTCCTGAAAGAAAGTTTTCCCATGGACTGGAAATCGGGGGTGGTTTGGGGGTGATTCAGTTGCATGATGTTTATTACACACTTTATTTCTATTACTATTACCTCAGCTCCACCTCTGATCAGCAGACATTAGATCCCAGAGGTTGGGGACTCCTGCCAGAGGATAGTACACTGCTTTAGATAATTTATTTGCTTAGCACTCTGCTCAGCTTTTTAGTAAATCATTTGAACAAGTTAGGAAAACGAGTCTTCAGAAGCCACTGAGAGAAGCTTCAGTCAGAAAGAGACTTAACGAATGTAGAGAGTAAATACTTCATTTTGATTATGTTGAGGAAAATAATAAAGAACCTGTAATCGGAATGGAAGAGAGCCAAACTGAGGAACAGAGCCTGGGGCACAGCCTCTCAGATAACTCCGAGGAATCGCTCCAGAGAAACATGCTTTTCAGCGCAGTTTGAGGTCTTATCAGAACAAAGAACATAAAACAAGCCAGGGATGCATTCCTTCAAGAAAAAAAAAAAGGGAAAAAAATCAGCACATACATAGTGAATCGGTGTGGACTTGGCACCTGGGAAGAGGGTCTTATCAACAGAACACCAGCATTGGTGTCCCAGGAAGAGCGGCATTTACTCTTTATTTTTGACATAGACATTCTTCTGGTCAGCGTCCTCTTTCTTTAATAATCAAACAGATGTCCAGTGTATGTTTGACAGGCCACCAGCAGGCTGTTCTGCTAGCGCAAAACTCAAGTCAACTCATATATAAGCCAGAAGACTTTCCCATGCCTCCATGCGTCAACATGTATCAGCTAGATTAAATTTTCCCAGAGTTGTTTTGATAAACAGATGTCGCCTGTTCAGCTGTGTGATGTGTGGGAGGAGCAGGCGCTCGCAAGTTTAGGGGAAGGTTTTGTGGTGGGGAGACTTCAGGGAGCTTGTCTGGGGGTTAAACTGAATGCGGGTTTTTTTTTTTTTTTTTTTTTCCTTTTCCTGTTTGTTCTTTTACCCAACAAGTAAGCCATGCTTGAAATTTTAGACTCGGTCTTCTCTGTCTAGCAAGCTGCTATGAGCTAAGCACACCTGTATATATCTCTGGTTTGTGTGAGTGTTGTGTGGTCTTTTTTGGCAATGTAGTTTCATTGGCAGTGTGACTGTGAATTTTTTCTGCGGTTTTAGGCCATTCGTGCTGCAGACAGCTACATATCTGTTTAGTTAACGTTTGGAGCACAGCACTGAATTGTGGGCTGGTTTTCGCAGACCCGTTGGCGTCATTAGAATGAAGCCTCAACGGGGCCACGTTTCTGTGTCTCTCCCTTGAACGAGCCGTTCGGGGAGCAGGTGTGCGTGTTGCCCTTGTCTGATTTCCAGGGAGAGCACAGACAGGTTGAATGAGGCTGTGCGGCTCCACTTGTGTGACTTCATCATGACCAGAAGGCTCGTTGGGTTCCCATGTTCCGTTTCTTCCGGAGCCTGGCAGACTTCTTGTAGGGGGCGATTATCTAACCCTAGTTGTGTAATAGTTCCCTGACACCAGTACCCTTAGTGGCCCGATATCCTGACCACTTTGTTATCCGACCAGTTTGTTTAGTTGTCCCTGCAGCGGCCTGTGCCTTGGAAGGGTGAATGCTACAGCCCCCTTTTCTAAAACCCTGTTGAAGTCACACCAGTCATAAATTTTATACTTAGTTGTTAACAGTGTGACAGATTCGTGATGGTTTTCCTGCAGAGGAGAGAGAAAATTTAGATTATATATGCTTGCCAAGGCAAAAGTACTAAATTTGGTGAGCAGGGTTCTTTCTTGTGGTATTAAAGCCATTCTCAGTGAGCACTCACCTAGAAACCATTATCCACACTCCCAGGAAACCTCCATTAGAGATTTTTGTTGAATAGTTGTGAATCCAGCATCTAGGGGTTCACAGTTTGTGCTAGTAGGCTGGACAGAAGACACTTCATGGTGGGGCTTCCGGTTGATGAAATGGCTGGGTTTCTTGATCTCTTCATCCTTGTCCTAAACTGCTTGTTTAACTGGGCAACGCAATCTTCACAGACATGAATTTTCAGATGTGCTGTGAGCACAGGGGCCATATGTCCAGGTTTGTTTATACTGTCTCAGTTTACACCTGTGCCCCTCAGTAGTTGACACTTCCATACTCAAAGGTAGCCTGGTTTTGATCATGAATTATATGCTCATCTGAATTGTTGTTTAGTGACTAAGTCATGTCCGACTCTCTGCAACCATATGGACTGTAGCCTGCCAGGCTTCTCTGTCTGTGGGGGGTTTTCCAGGCAAAATACTGGAGTGCGTTGCCGTTTCCTTCTCCAGGGGATCCTCCTGACCCGGGGATTGAGCCGGCGTGTCCTGCATTATCAGGTGGATTCTTTACTGCTGAGCGACCAGGGAAACCCCCTCGTCTGAATTATGAGGGAGTAAAATGACCAAATATGTGTGATTGATGGACTCAGTGTTCTCTTAATAGTATAATCTTTCAAGTTTAGTAAAGGAATTATTGAGGCTTTGCTGAAGAGTGTTGCTTAGCTTCATTCCCAACCTTATCTGCAGTGGCTTGTGTTTGTATTCCTAGCATTAGGTAACGTAAATCATTTGCAAGGCTCTTGGTTGTATCAGTAACACCTTAAGGCATGTGTTTCACTTCATTATTGAGACTGATTGAAAGCAGAGCTTTTGGAGCCAGATGGCCTAAGTCTGGATCCCAGCAGTAGCCTTTCTGACCTGTGTGTCCCTGAGGACGTTAAGGTAATGCCAGTGCTTCCTTGGAGTTTGTCAAGGGCATAAAGGTAGTTGATGCAGGTCACAAGCTCAGAATGATGCCTGCTTTGTAGGGAATGCCAATAGAAGTTAGCTATTTTTATTTAATTAGAAAATAACTGTGTAGTGTTAAAAGTTCCAGAAAGGAGTATGTGAGGGCCTAGGCCAGAATGGAGAACTTGAGGCTCCCAACAGAAGTGCTGGCAGTTTAAAATCAGGGTGAGGTTGGTTCATTTTCTCCTCTCAGCTGGACACACGGTGGGAGGTGGGGCCAAGGTTTTTTTGCTGTGCTCGCAGGTCCTTGCTGGTCCGTGAGCTCACACAGCTGCCTCCAGCCTGAGCTAGGCCTGACACTGGGCCATGCGGGGTGGAGGCCTCGCTTGTCCCCTGTGTGCAAGGCCAGATTTGCAGGACTGGGTGCAGGGCTGCTAGTGGGGGGAAGGAAAGAGCCATTGAATGATTCTGAATTTCCACTCAGGTGCCTGAGTGATGGTGATGGTGTTAATCAAATCCAAGGGTACAGAGCCTCCTTGGATTGATAGAGAAAGTGAGGCAGTCCTCATTTTGATGGTCCCACACTACCATATAAAGTGAGGTGTGCATGTATAGATAGATTATATTATCACTCTACTAAAAATACGTTGAACTTCCCTAGTGGCTCAGATGGTAAAGAATCTACCTGCAGTGTAGGACAGAGACCTGGGTTTGATCCCTGGGTCGTGGAGATCCCCTGGAGAAGGGAATGGTAGCTCACTGCAGTATTCCTGCCTGGAGAATCCCTTGGACAAAGAAACCTGGCAGGCTGCAGTCCACGGGGGTCGCAAACAGTTGGACGTAACTGGTGACTAACACTGCTGCTTGTGCTCATTTGTGCTCAGACTCTCAGTCGTGTCCGACTCTTTGTGACCCTGTGGACCATAGCCCCCCAGGCTTCTCTGTCCATGGAATTCTCCAGGCAAGAATACTGGAGTGCGTTGCCATGCTCTCCTCCAGGGGATCTTCCTGACCCAGGGATCAAACCCATGTCTCTTATTTCTCCTGCATTGACAGGCAGGTTCTTTACCACTGATGCCATCTGGGGAGCCCTAATGCTACTACTACTAAAAATACGTTGAAGCCTATCTCACGGAAAGAGTGCGTTGGGTTCAGTGGAGTTGAGAAGTTCTGATCTAGGTGATTCCAAATTTTTTATCACATAAGCGTTTGGCCCAGTATTCATCTCCTTACACATTCATTTTTTCCATTGTGTTTAATGTTGGCATTTCTCTAGTTACATAAAAATAGCACGTAAAAATCTAAAGATACAGTTGATATGGCATTTTGAAAAAAACTCAGAATTTAGTTTTGGTAATTCACAGATGGCTTCACTGTTACTGGAGGTATTTTGTGGGATAGTAGTAACAATCTTGGAGAAGGCAATGCCATTGCCTTCGGACACGACTGAAGTGACTTAGCAGCAGCAGTAACAATCTTTGGCACCCCACTCCAGTACTCTTTCACTTTCTTGCATTGGAGAAGGAAATGGCAACCCACTCCAGTGTTCTTGCCTGGAGAACCCCAGGGATGGGGGAGCCTGCTGGGCTGCCGTCTACGGGGTCACGCAGAGTCGGACACGACTGAAGCAACTTAGCAGCAGCAGTAACAATCTTAAGAATGGGAAGTGATTTTTAAAAGGTGTATTTTTGTGCATGTTCAGTTGCTTCAGTTATGACCAACTCGTTGTGACCCCATGGACTGTGGCCTTCCAGGCTCCTCTGTCCATGGGATTCTCTAGGTGGGAACTCTGGAGTGGGTTGCCAGTTCCTTCTTTAGGGGATCTTCCTGACCCAGAGATTAAACCTGAGTCTCTTATGTCTCCTGCATTGGCAGGCGGGTTCTTTACCACTAGCACCACCTGGAAGCTATCGTAGGTTAGGGAGCTGAGTTATCTTTGGTATACTAAATCTCTTAGCCCTAGTTATAAGTACTGTGTGTTTATATCTGTGTCCAGGTAAACGTGTCTAGAGTGTTGTTGGAAAGTCTTGCTTGTAACATTTAAACCTAGACTTTAGAAGCTTTGGCCGATCTGGTCAACTATTCTAGATTCTTGTTGATAAGCTAGGATGATATAATCTGATGGGTGGCTTGTTTCTGAGAGCTGCTGCGATCAACAGATTTCTCTGGCTTTTTTCAAAGAGAAGCTGGCCACTTTATTAAGAATACTTGCCTAGGAAGGTGTTGAAAGAAAGGAATTTCTGATTTAATTCCATATCTTGAGTTTCCAAATGAGGGAAGGAAAGGCTAGATGATCTAATAGCCACATTACACCATTTTCTTAAATCATTTTAGATGATTTTTAAAAATCTCATTATTGTAGCTTATAAGAAAAATTTAAGAATATTCAAAATAAAAGTTGCCATTTGAATCCCATACATTTCTTGATAAACATTTTAACACTGACAATCTTAGTCTAATTCTAATAAATGATTTTTGAAACAGTAAAGTATATTTAAATAATGTCTTTTTTGTATGTCAAAAAGCATAGTCAATATTTGTTCTGGTTTCCCTATGAAATCAATGTATATTTCAGCCTTTTTATTTTATTTTTTTAAGACACATCTATAACTTACCTGGAGGAAGGAAATGGCAACCCACTGCTGTATTCTTACCTGGGAAATCCTGTGGACAGAGGTGCCTGATGGGCTACAGTCCGTGGGGTCGCAAAAGAGTTGGACAAGACTTAGCAATTAACAACAACATAATTTCTTATAGATCTTATTTTTTGTGAAACATTTCTACCTTATATTTATCAGGACTGTTGTGCCCTCCCCTGCACGCGCACGCACGCGCACACACACAGCTTTTTATTATCAGGACTGTTGTACATACACACACAGACACATACACACAGACACACACAGACATACACACACAGACACAGACACACACAGACACACACACACAGACACACACACAGACACACACACACAGACACACATAGACACACACACACCCCTTTTTGTTAGCACTAAAGTTGACTGACTGAAGGAAGACTAGAGGGAAGGCCTAGGCCATGGTAATGTATAGTCACAAGCAGTAAATAGGACTGGAGTCGTCTTCAGTTGTTTCATAAAGTTTACCACTAGATGGTGATAGAGGGCTGGAGGGGCAGAGCATAGCTAATTCAACATCTACCAGATGTTTATGTTTAAATTTGAAAATGTTTGATCTTAATGCTTTTATAATTCACTTAGACATATCCAAAGATTATTGTAAATATCGTCTTAGCCATAATGCTTTTTTTTAAAACATAGCATGTGCCTAGTATTTATTGATTTGATAAGCAGTTTTCTTGTGGTGTTCTGATTGAGAGAGAATCTCTATCTATGAGATTTAAGTGATCCTCAAGCTTTATTTTGCCCTTGTTTTTTTACTTTATTTTTTTCTTGTATATCACATTTCTCCACAATGATCATAAAATTTATGTTTGAGATTGTACTGTGTATTCACAATTTTGGCTTAGGTATTTAGTCTGAACTTATGCATTTTCCAAATTATCATTCCTTTGAAACTTTAATTGAGAAACAAAATACTGATACACTATTTGGAGATGAGAATAAAATGATATGAATGGTATAATGAATATAACAGTAATATGCACACCAAAAGATTTTCTGCAAAGTAAGTTTCTCTGCATGTAATTTTTATGAATAATAGAAAAATTTCTTTTTGAAATTATCTGAATATATTTCTCATTTGCATAAAATAAAAATAGCTATGTTAAAATTGCTGCCTGAAGTGGGTCCTGAAATACTGAATATAATCCAAAAGTTCCATGTAAGAAATTTTAGATTTCAAATATAAAATTATTTCTATATTTTCAATTAATTAAAACCAATCAAGTAGAATTTTTGCTTTCTTCAATGTTAGTTCAGCAGTTTATATTAACTTATGACACCAACACAGTATTTTAAGTTATTCCTGTGGATGTTTGTCATGTGACTGATTCATTCTTGGTTTTGACACAGTGTATTTGTGTAAAATACAAGCAGTATGATTTGATGCTTTTGTAATATGGCTTTAAGAAAATGGAGATAATACTTTCAAATTTTTTCCCTAAGTCAGTGTTTTAAGCTGTCCCATTGATTTAATAATGTAATTTCAGAGACTAAAACCACTATAATAAATGTACCCATTAACTCTACAGCAGTACAATTTTAGAAACACTAAAATGGGATTGAAATATTTTAAGGACC
This sequence comes from Neotragus moschatus, assembly GCA_006410615.1. Taxonomy (NCBI): domain Eukaryota; kingdom Metazoa; phylum Chordata; class Mammalia; order Artiodactyla; family Bovidae; genus Neotragus; species Neotragus moschatus. The sequence continues at coordinate 383,963 of SJYA01000230.1, read as the reverse complement.
TCTTAGAATTGAGGCCTGAATTTCACAGAATTAAATGCAATGTGGGGTTAGCTCTGCTAAGTTTTAGAACACCAAATGGAGTCATTTGATGAAGATGATAGGTTCTTAGTTTTTAAGCATGTTCTGTGGTGAGCATGCTTTTAACACACACACACACACACACACACACACACACACACAATTTGTGAGCTGTGATGTAGCTACAAGTAGAGGAAGGACAGTCTAGGACACACTGTACTGGGAGTTTTCCCAGCTGCAGCATTGCTTCTCCTTTTTATATAGGGCAGCTGTAACTCAGCCTGGGTATTATGAGGAGAATGGAGAAAGGAATTAGCCTTTCAAACTGGTTTCTTAAATACCTAGTGTAAAGTATGGCTCTCTTAACCCAGCTAGTGAACAAAACAAGCAGCAGGTGGTGGTGGCTGGGCACGTGTCCAAGAGAGATGTGTATTATTTCATGTACTGTAGACCCCCTGGAATTTATGGAATTGGAATCTTGATGGAGAAATGAATACTCTGATAAAGGTCCTTAGACAGTTCTTTTAACCTCTTTGCTTCTGTCCCTTCTGTTAAACCTGACTCACCTATTAGACCCCTTTTCTGTTCTTGAACCTAACCTTGGTAGTCACTGTTAGGCTGAGTTATTCGTGGGAGCTGCTTCCTTCTTTTTCGCTCACTGTAGCTTTTTAGAATTTTTCAGATCGTTTGTACAAGTCTGAGTAAAATGAAGCCTTTCACTGTGTTATACATCTACATCTGCTTTGTCTTTGTCAACCATAATGATACCTTTCCATTAGCAAACATGCCTTCAGTCCTGGTCTTTTAATGCTCCCCTGGCTCCTTGTCCCATGTTAGGAACCTAGACAATGGTCAGGCAGCTGAAGGCTTTGAAAAAGCATGAAGGTTCAAAGGTTTATATTGAAGAAGGAGAAATTATTCTATGATTTTAAGTTATCCTTAATCTTTTTGACTTGATGTATTGAGCTCTACAACTGAAAGTTTAAAACGAATGATATTCCTATTAGATATAATTTAAAACTATGGTTTTTATAAAATAAAGATTATTAAATGGCTTTTAAATAAACTATACGTACTTGACTATTAATGCAGCCTTCATCTTCTGTTCTCTGCCCCTAGCACATAAGAATTCAAATGCAGCATAGGAGTATAATAATGGCTTCGTAAGTTCAGATTTATCAAAATCGACTTGTCTTCATACTCAGTCATACTTTTTTCTTCTCTGAAATAAACTAAGTTTAAAATCAGTTAAGCGACTTCAGTGTATTGCTTAAAAAAATACAGTTGAACCTCCTTGCCTACTCCTGCACAAGTTTTTCTAACGTGCATAAAACATAAACATAGACGAGGGACTACGGCTAATGTTGTGGGCAGGTCTTAGAGACAATGACAGAGAAACCTAGCGATCCGTGTTTACTCAGTTACATCTGCAACAGATGAGCTGTGTTGAAAACAGCATTTTCTTTCCCAAATCTTAAGGATCAAGGTGGAACAGAGTTCCCTCCGCTTCCTGTCCTCTCAAAAGTGGCTTCAGAGCATCAGCACTTCTTGGAAGATCTCTGCAGTGCGCTGGCAGAGCTGTGGCCTTTGCTGCCCCTGAAATCTGTTTCTTAAATTCTGAGTCATGATTCCCACTGCTCAGCCATATGCCATCTCGTCAATTTCACTTTCTTCGTTATGCCTTAATGTTTTCCTCATTTCAGAATTATACCCCAAATTCATAACATTTCAGTTCTCTTTTCATCCACATTTTGATGGTCTCAAGCAAGGATAATGAAAATACACATTTATTTACACTTTGTACATACTGACAAACAAGAGTGGGCCTGGTGACCTTGAATTCCTACACGTCAGTATAATCATAGTATATGCGGACCTCGGATCTTCTAACACTCTGTAGTGATCGGATGCTTTCGCTCCTTGTTCTGATGTTTGATTTTTTGAATAGCCTTCTTGAAAATGAACGACACATGAAAAAGTAAATGATTGGATCCAGGCACACATTGCACGCAGACAAGAAAAGTGTCATTTCTTTGCAGTAATAGAGGATTTTGTGTGCTGACTCATCTAAAAGTCTGTCCAAGTGACTGAAAGTAAAGGGAATCCTACACAAATGATAGGGGAGAAAACAGGTAAAGAACACAGCCACGACCACTCTAATGCTCTGGTTGTGTTTTCGCTTTCGGCTTGACTGGCTTATGAATTGCCTGCTGGATTTGTGAATGTACCTGGAAATGGCAATGTAACACCCGATCAGTATCACCAGCACAACCACGAACAAGCAGCTGTTGATGTAAGTGATGGCATTATGCCATTTCACTCCCAAAGGACTCTTAAGTTTCGTGCACTCATGAATATTTTCCCTAGTTGGTTGGACATTGGTTAGAATGATGTTTGGCAAGGACAGGACAGCCATGAGCACCCAAACACAAACAGATAAAACCTTTGTAAAGGTTACGCTGTACATGCGAGAGTCACCAAATGGCTTTACCACCTTCAGGTAGCGATCAATGCTTATCAGCCCAAGAAACACGATGGAAGTGTACATGTTGGCGTAAAATAAAACCGAAGAGTATCTGCAGAGGGTAACCTTGAAGTACCAAGGCCCCAGTCCCGCATCGTGGACTATTCGAAATGGGAACGTCAGTGTCATTATGAGGTCGGCAGCCACGATGTTTTTGAGGTAAAATATGAAGCTGGTTTTATTCCTAATGTGAAAGAAGATCCATACTGCTAGACCATTCAGCAAGATGCTTGCCACGAATATAACGAGGTAAAGCCCAGGCAAGACGATAGTGTCGAATTCGTTGTGAATGGTGGCGTTCTTTCCGAGTCCATCGCTTGTGTTACTTGGGGTGTGATTCCCTGGGCCATGCAGCTCATTATCTGTAGGAGAAGTGGGGAGAGGTCACTTCATGTTTTGCGTGCGTGCCCTACTCATGCCAGGCTTCCTCACAGGCCGAACTACTGATGTTTCGGGCTAGTTAAAAAACGTCTTTAGTAATTTAAAAGAGTCTATTTAGTGCACTGTTAATGTTTTGAGTGGCTGAAGAATTGGTGGTCTCACACAACAAGATTCTCCTTGATAGTGCAGAGAGCAACCCTCAGTATCCTGTAATAAACATGTTGGAAAAGAATATGAAAAAGAAAATGTGTTTTGTTTTGCTGTGCACCAGAATCACTGTGCTGTGTACAAGCAACTAACACAGCACTGTGACCAGCTGTAGTTCAATAAACAAACACACAAAGATACTAGTGACCTCACCCCTGAATCTGACTTCCCCCACCAAGTCCTTGGAGTAAAATGTGAATTTCTGGTTGGTTGTGCTAATCATTTGAATGAAAATAAATATACCAGTGAAAGCGATCTTGACTCAATTTTTAATTCAGTTTTGATATAATTACAAGCTGAATAAACTGGGGAGCAGCAAATTAAAATTTCATACAACAGAAGGGTAGCATGTGGTTATTTTAGTGCAGTCTTTGGCAGGCTCTGAAATATCTTTTTCTCTCTCTGTTTTAAGCTATTTGAAATGCGAGAGAGTAAAACCAGCAGGTCATTTTGAATTATTTATTTTTTGGGGGGTAATACTTAAGAAACTTAAGGGAGCATTGTTAGGAAGAAAGACAAAAAGGGACAATTGTCATTAGTATTTAAATTCATTATCAAGGAAGACAATTTTTAAAAATATTTGCCGCCTGATACCTACTTTTATTTATAAGCTAGATTATACCTATTATGCTAAGAATATGACAATTTTGAACCTTTTGTTATTTTGAAGTCTTGGGTTCCTGAGCCTTACCACTGTATCACGTAATCAGTGGAACAGGTTATGAACATTGGATTTGCGTGACAGCCACGGGAAGGGGCCTCTCAGATCTCCGGCTGCAGGGAAAGTAATTGACGGGCAGCCCTAGCTCAGTGCTCTGAACCCAGCGCTGTTTTCCTGCCGATGCCACACTTGCATGGATCATTCCTAACCAGTAGCTGAGCACAGTAGGGACATTAAGACAAGCCGGCTCCTGGGGCAGTAGGGCTTGCTCTGATGATGACTTTGGCTGGAGCACTTTCCATCAGTCTGGTCAAAACTTTCTTCCAACTACAAAGAAATATGAATCTTCCTATTTGCTCCCTGCTCCCTTCTCTCCTCCACCGGGGGTTGGACCTGCATAGCTGTCTGCAATCCCTCTGGGCATTCCGGCTATAAATCTCCTGGCCATAGGGTTACTTTTTGCTGCTGCTGCTGCTTTTTGTTTTTGAAAACTTAAACTGTTCACAGGTGAACTTTTGGGTTGTGACTCTACAAGAAAAGTCATTTCTGAATTTTCATGTCTCACTAATATGTTTATTATAATGACAATTATGCTTTGGAATGATTTTGTTTCAGGGCTAACAGCATGATTTTAGCCCTCAGTTCCCTACATGACAGGCAGCGGAGTATGTACTTTGTTTTCCTTCTTTGAAGAAGTGAGCCAAGGAAGACAGTTTGGATGATTTTTAATTCAGAAACAGGTTCTTAAATTGCTGCCTGAAATTTTAAGTGTATAGGCTCTTCCCAAGTAACCTTGTCCTCTTTTTAATTCTTTCCCTTTTATTCTCTGCTAGAAGTGTTTTTAAAAACTGGTTTCCCTGGCTTAAATATCCTTAAACAGGCTGGTAATTTATACCTGGACTAGCCTGTTATGATGAGACCCATAGTATTTATAAGTTTAAAATGCCTGATTCAACTGCCATCTGTATCACGGTTGCCAGTTTCAAATATCGTCTTGAACAGTATTGTTCAAGCCAATTTCGACTTATTGAAGTGTCTTGGTCTTGGTTGCTTCTGTACCACCAGATGCATACCAGCGTCCATAACCTTAGAAGCTTCTTAAGATATGCAGTTTTACTTGGGTTAAGGTACCTGCTTGAATTAATTTCTTCAATTAAACTATTAGCAGTCGCTTTCATCTAACCCAGAATACATACCTAAAGGAAGTATGGAGAGGACAAGTAACTTTTAATTAGAATGAGTGGTCCAGCTGAGGGACCCCTCCCGAAAAGGGGCAGCTACACCATCTCCTGAAACACTGGCTATCCCTTGTAACAATGATTTTCAAAGCCATGATAAGTGCAAATAGAAAGGTTCACTGGCCACAGATACATACTGCGTGTTTAGTCTCTCAGTCCTACGCAACTCTTTAGAGTGTCGCTTGCCAGGCTCCTCAGTCCATGGGATTCTCTAGGCAAGAATACTGGAGTGGGTTACCATTCCCTTCTCCAGGGGATCTTCCTGACCTAGGGATTGAACCAGAGTCTCCTGTCTCCTGCATTGCAGGCAGATTCTTTACCCGCTGAGCCATCGGGGAAGCCCAGCGTACATAGTAGGCATGGAGTATTTCAACTCTTAAGTGTTAGCTCGCTGAATCTGCTATGCCTATCCATTGTGGGATAGAAGGACCCCTGCTTCTCTGGGTTGATTAGGAATTTTGTGTCCATTATATACTTTAAAGTTTTAATTGTATGAACAAGCACTCTTATTAAATAATGATTTACTGATCAGTTATGGTTATTATTAAAGTCAGTGTTAAATCAGAATGTCAGAAACAGTCCTGATGTGTACTCTGAGTCATAAATAATACCAAAGCCAACTGACCTCTTTTCACAGTGATGATTGAACTGTTTTGTAGCTTTGAGAGTGTCTGCCAATCCTGTCACCTCACAGTATTTGCATCCTTAGTTTATGTATGAGATTAACATTTTGGAATACAGGACTTCTTATTTCAGTGGAATAGGCTTGGGCTTGGTTATTACTTCATTTGCAAATTTCACATTTATGATGCAGCTTAAACAAACTAGTGGTTAAAACCTGTTATGGGTTATTCTGTGAAACACTGTGGTAGTAGAGGGCACAGTCATCTGTGGGCTGCTCTGGAAGGCTCAAAACTGAATATAGAGAGTTTTTTGTGACTCTTGAATTTTTTTTTTAAAAGAATTAAGACTATGGCATAGTCTTTTCTGCCAGCTACCTCCCATCATTTTCTTTCTGTATTAGTGCCTCCAGTTTTCCTAATACCTGTGGCTATGCCCAGAAGCAGTTCTCTGCAGTATTCCTACTCAGGAACAATGTCCATTTAAAGTGAGTGGCTTTCTTTACCCAGGCAATTTTATCATGTGGTTCTTTGCTGTCAGTAAAGAACTTGCCTGAGTTAGGGAACATTTTTAATGACAGGTATAATAGTGATTCAATTAATAAAAATTGGAAGCTGTTTTTACAGCATAAAGGCTATTTTCTCACATCTCACACACTCCTTGTTTCCTTGGATGTTATTCCTGTGTGATTTAGTGCAGAGCTTGGTTTCAGAGGGAGAGTTATGGTTAGATTTCCTTTTTTATTTTCCCCCTGCACTCCTGCTTCCAACTCCTTTTAAATTAAGTTAGCAAAGGCAATGACCTAATAACACTAGTACCAAAGTAAATCATCACTTTGTGCCAGTGTGTGTTTGAGGGTGGGGCTTCCCTGGTGCAGTAGTGGTAAAGAATCTCCTTGCTGCAGATTCAATCCCTGGGTTAGGAAGATCCCCTGGAGAAGGAAGTGGCAACCCATTCTAGTGTTTTTGCCTGGGAAATTGCATGGACAGAGGAGCCTGGAGGGTGCACTCCATAGGGTCGCAAAGAGTTGGACACAACTGAGCAGAGATGCAAATGTGTGAGAGTGATATTGTGGTATGTGTGCTAGGGCTGCGGTTGCCTGTGTTTGTGTGTAAGGGGGATTGTGTGTGTACTGTGTGTGCTGAAGAAATGCATGGATTTTGTAGTCAGATACCTCATTAGTCCCACGTGACTCCTGTATTGGACAGTGGAGATCAAAGGCATTGCAGTCCTGTTTGTTAATGTTTTTTCAAATCAATTTTTATTGGAGTATGGTTGCTTTACAGTGTTGTGCTAGTTTCCACTGTATAGCAAACTGAATCAGCCATATATATATATATATATATCCTCCCTATTGGACTTCCTTCCCATTCAGGTCACCACAGAGCGTTAAGTAGAGTTCCCTGTTCTATATGGTATGTTCTCATTAGTTATCCATTTTATACATAGCATCAATAGTCTACGTGTGTGAATCCCAATCTCCCAGTTCCTCCCCCATCCCCTTCCTGCTTGGTATCCATGTATTTGTTCCCAATGTCTGTGTCTCTATTTCTGCTTTGCAGATAANTAAGTAGAGTTCCCTGTTCTATATGGTATGTTCTCATTAGTTATCCATTTTATACATAGCATCAATAGTCTACGTGTGTGAATCCCAATCTCCCAGTTCCTCCCCCATCCCCTTCCTGCTTGGTATCCATGTATTTGTTCCCAATGTCTGTGTCTCTATTTCTGCTTTGCAGATAAGGTCATCTGTACCATTTAGAAAGTCCTCTTTGACAATGCTGGTTCAGTCACTTCTTGACTTTGTGAATTGGAATAAATAGCAGCCATTTTGCTGGGTCTTCTGAGAGTTAAAAATGCTCTGCATACATGTCAAACACAGTACTTGGTACTTAGTAGGTGGTCTGTCTCAGTGTCAGGCCATGATTTTGATTTGTGTCATGACTAGCAGTCACATTCTAAGTGAAATGTGATGAAGACCCCTGTTCCTTTTGCTTGTGGAGACACTCCACTGTTGCTCACGGGGGCCTGTCACATTTTGACACTGAATGTGAAAGCATCAACAGTCGGTTACCGCTCTACCTGCCAGGTGGGAATGAAATGCCAAAGTCGCACAGATGCCCGGGTGTCACTGACCTGGTGCAGCTGCCCTGCACAATCATGTTCTAGTTACCCAGTAGAGCAGGCAGATGTTGTCTTTGGTCTAGACTGTTCCATCTGGTAAGTAATATATACTTTAGTTTCAGCGTGAAAGACTTCCCCAATTGTTACTTTAATCTTCCTGTCCTTTTAGAGATCATCTCTAGATGAAACAGCCTAAGACAAAGTTAAGAGTTCTCTTGGCAATGCCATCCTGCATGTTTTACATTTTAATGAAGGCAAAGATAAAAGCAAGTTTATTTTGTTAATTGATTTGCCAACCACCAAAACCCCTAAATTGACACATGGTGTAAATAACTGTTATTGATCAAGTAAGATTTTCTTTGCATTTTCCCCTACAGCTTACCTGGTAATTTTGCAAGTGTCAAGTTGAGCCCCATTCTTTAGTTGTAAGGGACTGAAAGCAAAAATCTGCGTCAGGAAACAGTCGGGGACAGTTCAGTCAAGGGGTCAGCATAGGTTATTCCTGGTTTGATTTCTAGGGGAAAAAAGAAAAAACAGTTGAGCAGGGATTTGAATACACAGTACTTTGATTTTCACTTAAAAAAAAAAAAGAAAAAGAAAAAAAAAGTCCCTTCATTCAGAAAAGGCCTACCCTTTTGTTATGAACAGCCGTGCCATGTAAGACATTTTTGTGTGCTCTTTCCACCTGCCATTTCTGTTTATGCCTTTTCCATCTGAATGCTGCTGTGTGCCTCCAGGAAAGTTACTTAACATTTCTGTGACTCAGTGTTCTCCTCTCTGACATGAGCGTGGATATAATCATACAACAGAATTGTGACAAGAATTATGTGACATAGTCCATAAGAACCTGGGTCCAAGAGTGTTCTCAAGACACGTTAGCCTGTGTCTGGCAGTATTGCTTCTATATCATTCTACCCCACCCCATTGCCCTGAAGCTCAGCACGTGTCTTTAAATGCATCTCTAATGACTCTTAAATGCAATTGCAGATTGTTAAAAGTTAGAATATCTCGGACTGATATATGTTAAGAGTTTTATAAACTCAGCTATCTTCAGTACCCAGTCTTATAATCTCTGGGCTTCTAGTTCTGGCTGTACACTAACTAGCTGAGTGACTTCATCATGTCACTTTTTTGAACTGGACTGGAAGGCTCTAAAAAAAAAAAAAAATCCCCAGTGGAACTCAGGTTTATGTGGGCTTCTATGTTTTCCTCAAACATACTTTCCCATTCAGAATTTAATACTGCTTGAACTTTTATCTTGAATTCCCTATATTTCTCTATGATAACTGTTTTCCATCCAACCTCAAAGTCTGGCTAGGAGTGAATAATTAAATTGGCTTTGAGTCATAAGTTTTTGAAATTTTGACTAAAACCTCAAAGCTTTCTGAGCTTCAGATTCCTCACAGTCTTTTTCCTCATGATTACCCGAGACTGTACGTGCACGCAATGCGTGTTAAACTGTGACAGTGCCCCCTGCTCCTTCGGCAGCCTGTTCCCTGTTTTCTGACTTCCTTCAGGTGTTCATCAAAGAGAGAAGAGATCCTGGGAACTGTTTTGGAAAGTGTACCGCCGCAGTCAGATGTCTTTTGAGAAGAATCCATTCTAGGGGAAGTCACACTGTTTCTCATGAAATGAAACTGTGTGAGACCTTCATGCCCCCTCAGCAATACTGCTTATAAATACCACAAAACTGCAGAGAGACCCCAAGTAACCTCACCCCCTCCAAGTCCAAAGCAATCTACAGGTTGCGTAAGCAGTTATGTCTGCTGGTCAGCAGGCTCAGAGTACTTTCAAAGCAAAAGCATATTTAAGAATCGGGCAGCCTTTGGAGAGGCATATATTTCTTTCTCTGTTATTTTGTCTTTCTCTTCTGTTCCCTAGTGGCACGTGACATTTGGATGCTGGATTTGGTAGTAGATGGAAAAAGTGGTGTCCAAATGTTCAGTGATTTCTTCCCCACTACCAGTCATCTCTTGAGAATTTAGACGCCCTGTCCATGGCTCACCTTGAATCATCAGGGTATGTGGTACATAGTGAGTAGTCAAAAAGTATTCATTGGTTTAAGGAGGATAGACAATAGACACCCTCCTTTTTTGGGTGTCAGTGTTGTAGTCTTTTTAAAGACAAGGAGGTGAAACCCTACTTTCTTTTAATAAAGTTTACTGGGATTGAGGCAGTTTTTTAAACTTTGTAATAGTGACCCTTAGATTTCAGTACACCTTATTTTCTTGAATCTAACTTCTCATGGAAATGTTTCAGGGAGTTTCCATGTCTCTAATTTCATGTTCCTGTGTGGGAAAGTTACGTGGTTTTCCTTTTCTTGACTTCATTTAAACTTTACTTGATAACAAGAAATCCTGTATGGCTTATCCGCTCTGGAGGGAAAGCAGTATCTAGTGGGTGAACCACAGTCACAGTAATAGATAGCAGATAGTCATTAAGAAGGACACGGAAAAGATTCTGGGAGAAATATTTGCATATCATATTTATTCTGATAAAGGGTTAAATTCAGAATATACGAAGACCATTTACAACTTCCTAATAAAAAGAAAATAGCCCAACTAAAAAGTGACCTAAAGATTTGTATAGACATTTTATCAAGAACACATGAAAAAATGCTCAGTATCTTTAGTCATTAGGGAGACTCAAATAAATGAGGGCTTTGCTGGTGGTCCAAAAGCTAAGATTCCAATGAGGGCTTTGCTGGTGGTCCAAAAGCTTAAGATTCCACACTCCCAGTGCAGGGGACTTGGGTTCTGTCCCTGGTCGGGGAACTAGATCCTGCATGCTGCAGCTAAAGATCCTGTGTGCTGCAACTGAGGCATGGAGTGATCAAATAAATACATAAATATCTCTTAAAAAGACACCCACACAATGAGATAACTATTTCATATCTCCCTGGCTATAAATGAAAAAGATGGTAACAAGTATCGCCAAGTATATAGTGTCACAACCCTCATATATTACTGGTGAGAATTTGAAATGATATGGGCCACTTCAAAATAGTTTGGTAAATTCTTAGAAACTTTAACTTACATTTATCTTACCCGATAATTCTACTTGTAGGTGTCTACTGAAGACTAATGGAAACATAGACCTATGCAGAGACATACATGCAAATGTCTATAATAGCATTATTCATAACTAAGAATTGAAAGAATTGAATCAACCCAAATATCAGCTGATGAATGAATAAACCAAAGGTAGTATAGTCAACAGAATGGAATGTGACTCAGCAATAAACAGGAGTGAAATTCAGCTATAATATGGATGAATTAAAAAACACTGTGCTAGGGAAAGAAACCAGATACAAAAGCCCACATACCAGTTCAATGAAGTGCCTAGAAGAGGCAACTCTCTAGAGGTGGAAAGTAGATTAGGGCTGAGGATAGGAGTGGAGAGATTACTGTAAGGGGGGTGAGGAATTTTATTAATGCTAGAAAAACTGGATTATGATGGTGGTTTCAGAACTCTATAAATTAAAACTCATCAAGTTGTACATTTAAAATGGATGAAAATTGTTGTATGTAAATTATACCTGAACGAAGTTAAAAAGGAACCAAGGGTATACAGAAAAGAAATAGATACAGGATAGCAGTTCACTGTGCAATATGAGTTTTACAGACCAAGGAAAAGTACCTTATAAGCACATTCCTTATCATGTCTTGAAGACAGTGAAATGCAAAGTACATTTATCAAGAATTCCACCCCTTGATGTAGGTGTGGGACATTGCTCAGTGATCTAGATGATTTGTTTATGAGTTTCTTCTTTTAGAATTTGGTTCAGAATCTAGAGACCCTGGCTGTGGGTGGTGAATTGTACTTTGGGGGAATCCATGCTCTCATTTTCTTAATTCCCATTGAAACTGTGTGAATGAGTTGGGTCTTAATTAGTTCAGACATGATACATGGATTTTCTGGAATCAAATTTGTCTTCCAGGTTTGGGAAATACTTTATTCTCCTCAGCTGGCTTGTGAGAGTCTCATCTTGGAAGCTCCATCTCTTTTACCACTTTCTCTAGATGAATTACTTCCCCAAATTTGGGTCATAGATGCTCATTTTTTCTTTTTGTTTTTCTCAAGTGTTCATGTCTCCTTGGATGCTCAGCCACCACCTCTCTTCCATAGCCTTCCTTCCCTAAACGTCTGTTCATCGTATCATCTGTGTTCCTCAGACTCAGCATCTCTAAACTTTAACTTTTTATCCTTTCTTCAGCAGAAGCCGTTTTCCTTTCATCCCTTTTTATGAATATTTTCTTCAGCGCTTGATTGAGAGAGTTTAAAACTCCAGGACTGAATTGGATCCTTCTCCCTGGGTCAGTCACTTATCTAGCCTTGCTGCTTCTTCTGTTACAATATCATTCCTTTGCTTCTGTCTTCACCTTGCTGCTCAGATCAAGGCCCTCCCAGTTTCGTGTGTGGCCTTGTACTGACCTCCTCTCTGGTCTTTCTGCTTCTTGCTTCTCTCCTCTCAGATGCTTCCTGCTGCTTTTATTTAGATTCTTCTTTCTAAATTACCCATGTCATCATGCCCTCTCACCCCGAGTACAGTAGGATAGGGAACTTCTCAAATTGCAGTGATAACATGTGTAAGGAGTTATTTTTTTTAGTGTTGGAGATTATGGAGCGTGGAAGCCAGAAGCTGCTGGGTTCTGATAATTAGAATGTGGCTCTCAACTTTGGGAGAAATCTTCCTGTTCCATAATTAATCCTCTGAGTCAGATGACAATTGTACCTCCTGTATAGAATCATTATGAGGTTAAATTATACTATATGTTTATAAATTGCATGCTTTGTAAATGGAGCTTTTGCTAGTATTTTTACCATTAATCCTTGCCTGCATGAAATTCAAGATCATTTTCATTCGATCGGGAATTCTTTATGCTAACTGTTGCCTCACAGGGACATGCCTTTCATTTAACCCTGTGCCTTTCTTCATACTGATTCCTGCTCTTGAATGATCTCATGTCTTCTCTTCTTTCCCTGTCTTGGGAGTCTCTACCTCCCCATCAGTATTAACCATAATCTGACCTTTTCTGTGAGGTTAATGTCTGAAAGTCTACTGATATTCCACACTCTGGGAGTTATAAAGATGGAGGGTAAGTTTCTGCCCTCAAAGCACTTAGAATCTAGTTGAGGATCCAGAAGTAACTAAACCACAAAATACAGAGTAAGAGGGGGAATGTTGTAGAAATCCAGACATGGTGGTGTCCCCTGATGAACAGAAGCAGAGGTCAAGGAGGTTCCATGGGAGTTTTAATGCCTGGGTTGTGGCTGGTTTGCCAAATGTGAGATGGGAAAGGTTCAGCATGGCCCAGGATAACGTCATCCGCTAGGGAGATGATGGCCTCAGGTGGTAGAGATGTGTGACAGGTTTGGGGCACAGTGAGGAATGAGTAGCTGCTGATGCTGATGCAAAGGGAGGAGGAATGTTGCGGCCTCCTAGTATTCAGTGGGATTTGGTCTATTTCACTGATAGGAGGGCCAATGAGAGGAGGAGCATGTGGAAGAATGGGTGGAGTTCAAATTTCCCTTTGTGGATATCAGGATGCCTACGTAGTATCCATGTAGAGACATCTACTGAGTAACTGAAGTTGAGGTCTGGGGCCTGGGGAGGTAGCCCTGGCTGGTGGTGTACTTTTAAAGTTGACAGAAGATCAGGGATAGAAAAAGCAATGGGAATGGGTGCGATTGCCCACGATGACCCTGCCCAATAGACTGAGAATAGGAGAGGGCTGACTTTGAAGTTTTTCAGGAGCAGTTCTCCAGAAAGGGAAGTGCCTAGAGGAGTGGTCAGAGAATTGGAAGGATTATCAGACAAGATTCATGTCCTGTGAACCGAGACTTGAGGTTACGAAATAAGAAGTTGTAACTAGCTTCATCCTGCAGGGAAGTCCAGAGGCCTAGGACAGCAAAGTGCCGTTGGATGGAGTTCAGTAACAGAGAGGTCACTGTTGGTCTTTGTCAGAGCTGCATAAGTCATGCTGTGTAAGTGTAGGGGGCAGAGGCAGGGGCTGATAACAGAAGGTTGAGACAACTCTTTCCAAAAAGAAAAACATGTCTACCCTGGGAAGAAGAGAGTGGGAGGGTTGGGAGGGAGACATAGATACAGGACTGAGGGAAGTTTCTGCTAAGCTTCTCATTTAATGTCTTAACATTTTAAAATGTTGTCCTCACTTGGCTTAAAAACAAACAGGAGGCCACCCTTGGCACTACGACGAGCCGAGTAGGGTGGCAGTGGTGCTGGTCTAGGCTCTGTGCGTCTCCGCCTCTCCATCTGTGTAGTGTGTGCGTCGATGCATCCATTGTGGGGGTGACTCCAAGGTTGACATGAGAACACGCCCAAAGCATCTGGCATAGTTGTGTGGGGTGAGGTCTGAGTCTTACAAGCCCCTGTTGCATGTCGCAGGCACACGGTAGAATGCAGTTTGTGACTGATGGGTTGCACGCAGGGAGCAATGGAGTTCTCGCCACCTTGTTTATGCTGAGACTGTTGTGTGGCTTGTGGTTTCAGTCGCCCAGCGAGGAAGCCTTTGACTGAGCTCTTTGCTCCAAGAGCTTCATTTCAGTTGCCTCTGATCCTCATCTGCTGGCTGTCTTTCTTCAGCAGCAGCACTGATATTCCCCCCCGCCCACCCCACCCCTGTGCAGTTTATCACAGAGCAGCTAGGCATATTTTGCACATCCCACCGCCTGCAGGGTGTTGCAATGAACGTTGCTTCAGCCGTAGTTATGGGCTTGGGTCCAGGGCCTTGCTGATGGGCGGAAGCCCTGTCCTGCCACCTACGGCTCCACAAGCTGAGAGCTGATGAAACCTCTTAAGAATGTGATGTCTGTGGCAGGTCTGGGTTTGACAGCCATTCCTGAGGTTGGATAGTATCTATGCTTAGAGACCTTCTGGTTTTTTTCTGGCCAACCATTGATATTTTGATTGTTTTCATAACCCTTGACTATTTTCATAACAGTGTTATGTTGTTGGTAGTTGTAAACTGACTTTTTTAAATGAATGAAATGAAATAGTAGACAAGGACATGTCCTTNGTGATGTCTGTGGCAGGTCTGGGTTTGACAGCCATTCCTGAGGTTGGATAGTATCTATGCTTAGAGACCTTTTGGTTTTTTTCTGGCCAACCATTGATATTTTGATTGCTTTCATAACCCTTGACTATTTTCATAACAGTGTTATGTTGTTGGTAGTTGTAAACTGACTTTTTAAATGAATGAAATGAAATAGTAGACAAGGACATGTCCTCGGTCTCTCCTTGATCTGAGGCCTTGAACTTGTTGCTTGGTTTCTCCTGCAACCCTCACAGCAGCCTGTGCCCTAGGTGTGTGTCAGGCCCCTCTTTTCCTCCCTAGACAGGTCGATCTGAGGTTCAGACATGTGAATCAGTATGCCCTGACAGAGCTAGTAATAGCTGGGATCAGAATTCCTGCCAGATCTGATGAAGCCGTATCCATGTTTTTTCCCATTATCCTTCCTTCGAGTCCCAGTGCAGAGCAGTTTTCCATAGTTGGTATTGGAGCGTGGGAAGTGGGAGGGGGAAGACAAGGTTTTCCCTGTTGAGGCCAGGAAGGAACTGCTGATCTTCTAACCTGCAGGTATAGTTTGGTTTGACCTGAACCACGTGGAAAGCATCAGGAAATTTCCCTCTTACCTTGAGAAAGGTCTGTCCAAACTGAGTATGACGCGTCCAGCAATGTTTGCTGCCTCTTCCCTTTGGGAACCTGCTCTCTGGGTCACCAGCTCAAGGCAACCTCTCCTGACGTCCCCGGGCCTCCTCTCTTGGGAGCTTTGCCTGCCTGATCCCATAGACCCCAGCTTTCACAGCTCTTGATTCATTTATCATTTATCCTTATGTGATGACACTTGATCTGTACGGATCATCCAGTGGTCTGTGTTGACTATAAGCACCCCTTTCGTCCTCCTCCTCTGCCCCCTCTCTGCTAGCTCCTCATTTTTCTTGCTTCAGTGACCAACATTGAGGGTTCATAACAAATGACTTTTCCTGGGACCTCGTGACAACCCACAAAGAATAGTGGCAGATGAGCTCGTTTAGTGCACCCCTGAGAACAAATTAATTGTTACAGTTGAGCTTTTCACCGGGCCCAGCCCTCTGCTGCGGCCTTTTCGTGAAAACCCTACTGGTCATATCAGACTGCTTTTATGGTTGGGAGAACGGAGATTCTGGGTCTCCAGGAAGGAGAGGTTCAGTCATGGTGGAGCAGCTTGAACCTGGGTGTATAATTTGCGCAAGCATGTGCTGTGCCCTGGATGGGTAGTGGGGAGGCTGGGAAGCTGAGCATCCAGGGCCCCGGAACTGCTGCTTTGGGCACCCAGCCTTGCTCCCAGAGATCCCAGGTTAGATCTTGGCTTGGTTGGGGAGCTGCTGTGCCAGACTGGGAAACTCACTGTGCAGTAGGCAGGGCCAGCGGGCATGCCCACCAGGCTATGGCCATGCCTTTGTTCTCCCTGGCTTCCCAGGGTTTCATTATTGTGCTTCTGCTCAAGATGGGAAAGATAAATGTCAGTTGAATGCTCACTCCCTAGATTCAGCTGCTGCTGATTTTTTTGGACTGATTATTTGGTGGTGGTGGTGGTTCTCACATGGCAGAGCTATGCCCTCCACTTCTTAGTGTGTTCTTTAGAAGCTCACATTTGGATCACATTTGAAACTGCAAGAATTTCAGATCTGAGGGGTTTTGTTTGTGTTTTGTCACTTTCTTAGAGAAAACTGTGCTAAAAGGTAGATACTAAATGGGGATACGACTCTAATTCCTGAATATCAGTGGGATGGTGCCATTGTTCCGCTGCCTGTGTGTAATGTTCACAAGAATTATCTAATGTGAAGCTTCTGGTAAAAGGTGCAGCATTTCTTGCATTTTGGAATCACCTGTAACCTAAGACTGTGTGTGTGTGTGTTCCAGTACTGCTAAGCTGGAAGTTCATTGCTAAGTATACTGTACACTATAGCTCTGCTCAAGGCCTTGGGAAAGAAACAAGTTACCTCACTGGCTATAATTTACTTCTTTTTGTAATAGAATTAGGTCACTGTATTCATAGGGCACTTCATTAATGCAAGCTTGGAGTCAGTAACCCAAAGGTGTTGGAATGCCAAGCAAACAACCTTCATTCTGGTTTTTCAGGTACCACCCTGAAGTTCTTTTTACAAAGTTAACGCTTGACGTCTATAGCCTACAATTAAGCAAAATTTGGTTCACACTTAGATTTAACATTTTTGTTTTTTTTCCCGGGTGACCTCTGATTACTTTTTTACTTATTTCTTGATTGATTGATTGAGGGAGGGCGGTGGATGAGGCAGGGTATGAACTGGGTTGTAAACTCCCTGAAGGCAGGGTTTGTGTCTAGTGCTTCCTTATTATCTTATGCCAGACCTGGTTATTGTGCAGGTGAGGAGCCTTAGTGAGCTTCAGCAGCTTGCCCAACATCACACAGACAGTGAGAGGCAAAGCCAGGAGATGAGGTCCAGTTTCTGTGACCCCAGAACAGGCTGCCTCTCTGCTCTGCTACTTGGCCGGATCAGCGGCCCCTCAAAGTAAGCTAGACAGCGTCCTGGACCTCAGTGCAGTCGGAAGGTATTAGCTGTTGACTCTCTCTTTGACCCCGTGACCCTGGGCAAAGTATTTTAGCTTTCAGAATTTTAGCTTTCCACTCTTTGTGAAATGAGGAAAATAATAGATACTTGGCCTGGCTCCCAAAGATGCTCTGAGAATCTGAAGAGATAGTACGTGCAAGTCTGTTTTATACTGTAAGTGCTACAGTAATGTAATTCATGGCAAAGTAGTGGAATTCATGTCAAATATTTTTTTCTGCTTAATAACAAAAATCTTCCCCTGTACCTCAGGTGGTAAAGAGTCTGCCTGCCGTGCGGGAGACCCAGGTTCGATCCCTGGGTCAAGAAGATCCCCTGGAGAAGGGAATGGCAACCCACTCCAGTATTCTTGCCTGGAGAATTCCATGGACAGAGAAGCCTGATGGGCTACAGTCCAGGGGATCACAGAGAGGGGATCACAAAGATGTGACTGAGTGACTGTCACTTCACTTTGTAAAAATCTTATTACTCATATGGTCAAATTTTTTCATTTCCCAAGTTGAAATGTGTATTTTTGTGTTCTGTTTAGGCAAAGTCTAATGTATACATAGGGAAATTCTGAATTATTAATACCAGTTTACTGGTCAGAGAGGTTTTGGGCTATACTCCCAGTAGGAGTAGAGGTATTGAATTAATGTATTCTAAGCCAAACTGCATTTCAAGTAACTTCTGGTCCCTTAAAAAATTCTCCAAATCTAAGACCCCAGGTAAAGTCTTTAGCTGTTTGATTACCATGTACAAACCTATTTAAGAAAAAATAGTACTTTTCAAAGGCTTACGGAGATGCTGTTCGGAGGGTCATTCTATGGCTTGAGCACTATACTTAAGGGCATAATTATTCTTCATGATGATGGTGGTGGTGGTTGTCATGGTTACCATTCTAATCAGGTCATCAGTATGGTTGTGGGTTGAGGAGTTAGGTGTCCTCAATGCCGGTCTCAATAGGATTGGGTGTAAGTTTAGCTACCCTAATTTTCTTTTTAACCTTTTTTTTAAAAAAATTTAAAACAAAAATTTTTTTTTAATTTAAATTTATTTATTTTATTTGGAGGTTAATTACTCTACAATATTGTATTGGTTTTGCCATACATCAACATGAATCTACCACGGTTATACACGTGTTCCCCATCCTGAACCCTCTTTCCTCTTCCCTCCCCGTACCATCCCTTTGAATCAGTTTAAGCAAACTCTAATGCTGTTTAAAGTAATGAAACAAGACAGGTGCCTAACAGACACATCTTCCTTCTGTTTCAACCCCTCCTCCAGTGGTAAAGATTCACTAATGAAAGCTTTAATACCAGTGGATATTGTGCAGTTCTCATCAGCATGAAACCCTATGTCTCATTTCCTCCTCTCATAAAAACGAGAAACAGAATTTTGGGATTAACAGATACACACTATTATATATAAAGTAGATAAACAACAAGCAACTACTATATGTCGTAGGGAACTATATTCAGTATTGTGTAATAATTTATAATGGAAAAGAATCCAAAGAAAATTATCTGTATCTGAATCACTTTGCTGTATACCCCAAACATTGTAACTCAATAATACTTCAATTTAAATTCAACCAATCCCCCTTCCCCCATATGTATTTAGAGAATATGACATCGCATTTAATTCATTTTCCCTGTGCGTGTATGAATACATACACACCCACATACATACATACATATGTGTGTGTATGTGTATATATATATACACACACACATATATATATAACATTTTCTTTAAAGTAGTTCCTGCTGTCAACCTCACTGGCATTAATTACCTTTTTCTTTATGAGTGAATTGAACAAGTATGACCCAGCAAGAACTGAGAGAATAGGAATTAGCAGTTCCTAATTCTCCTGGGTTAGGGACGATCCCCTGAAAAAGGAAATGGCTACCTACTCCAGTATTCTTGTCTGGAGAATAACATGGAAAGAGGAGCCTGGTGGGCTACCATCCTTGGGTTTGCAAAGAGTTGGACACATGTGAGTCAGTCGCTAACACTTTCACTTTCTTCTGAAAGGCATGGCAAAAGACCTAGGGAAAGCTGAGCAGACACTGGTCTTCTGATATTTCTGAACAGCCCACTGTGAAGTAAGGAGACTATTGCAATGGATTGCAATTCCACATAAAGCCCCATATCTAAAGTCAGTGAGTACAGTGAGCTGGGTATAAGAAAGTAATCACTGGTATCAGCAGCCCAATAAAACAGCTAACAGCATGTTAAGAGAAGTGCTCAAGGGGGCTGGGGGCTGCAGTGAACAGGGGAGTGTTGCCCCATGGCCAGGCTCTGGGTTGTTGCCATGTGGATGTGTGGGTCACCTGCCACAAGACTGTAAAAATGGATTTTTGTATAAATTATATGAATTTTAAATTCTGGCTAGCTTTATTAAGATAGACTAAATAAAGCTTGTCTGTGGCTTACAGTTTGTGACATATAATTTCAAGGTGGGGCTGCCCCAGGTCTCTCTATGGGGTTTCTATTAGTACCTTGGGGTACCTCGAGCCTTGGTGCCCACTGCCAGCTCCAAACCTGAGCCTTATTTTTAGTAATTTTCCCTTCATTCAATAATTTCCTTCTCAGTGTGAAATTGATGAGCTTGTAAGTCAAGCTTTGAAATAGTTTATATAGTTTTAGAACTTAATGGGATTGTAGTTAATTTGGGATGAATGCTTTTTCAAAGATTTTAAGGTTTTGTCTTCCTTGATGCTGATGCATTAAGTTGAACTGTTTAGAAGTGTTTTTATAGGACAAATGGCATTTTCATATGGTTAACTTAATATGTCTAGTGCTCATGAAATTTTGATGATTAGAACAGGCTTCCCATGTGGCTCAGTGGTTAAAAAAAAAAAAAAAAAATCCACCTGCCAAGCAGGAAACCTGGATTCAATCCCTGGGTCAGGAAAGTCCCTTGGAGAAGGAAATGGCAACTCACTCCAGTATTCTTGCCTGGGAAATCCTCCATGAATAGAGGAGCCTGGTGGGCTACAATCCATGGGATTGCAAGAGTCGGACTAAACAACAATAATAGTCCTGGGGAGAAAAGGACAGAGAGGTTTTACTGGATTAATGGTGAAGACGGCAATATAGTAAAACTGTGTTCTCCCGTCTGCCTCCATAGCTTTAACTGAGCTTTGAGATGATACCTCTTTGGGGTCCCCCATTTTCACTGTATCTGTTCTTTGGGTGTTGAACACAATTTTGTTTTTATGTATGAGGACTCATGAGAAAAAATTATTTTTAGGTTGCATATTGAGAATAGTGTTCCTTTAATGCTTGTGCTAAGTCGCTCAGCCTTTTCTGACTCTTTGTGACCCATCTGTCCATATATTTTCCCAGCAAGTATATTGGAGCAGGTTGTCATTTCCCACCCCAGGAAATCTTCCTGACCCAGTGATCAAACCCATGTTTCCTGCATTGGCATGCGGATTCTTGACAACTGAAAGTGAAAGTCGCTCAGTCGTGTTTAATTCTTTGTGACCCCATGGACTGTACAGTCTATGGAATTCTCCAGGCCAGAATACTGGAGTGGATAGCCTTTCTCTTCTCCAGAGGATCTTCCAAAGCCAGGGATCAAACCCAGGTCTCCTGAATTGCAGGTGGATTCTTCACCAACTGAGCTATCAGGGAAGCCCCTCTTGACCACTGCACTGTCTGGGAATCCAGTGTTCCTTTAGGCCTGCTACTATTAATTATTTATCAAAACTGTATCAGTCTGCCTTCTTGTTTTCCTTTTAGAGTTGAGATAGGAATTGATGCATTTGGTGAACTAATCTTTCACGTAGTTTTGAATTTCCTTCCTTGCTTTTCCCAGGCTCCGTTTTTGTTAGCATTCATTTGAACGTATTTGATATTGAGCATTTCTATACACTACCTCAGATCTTTTGGGGGATTAGCAGGATCTAAATAAATATCCATGTGAGGGAGTGCCTGCCTGGTGTAAAGTCAACTGGGGTATAATTCATGGTAGAGGATTGTGGGGGACACGTGGGAAATATACCATCTCCTTTTGGGGTGTAGTAGGGAACGGTAATGTAGAGATGCTGGGCTTGGCCACCCTGGTTTCAAGACAACTGTGTTGTTGGGGTTGTCTTCCAGGATCGAGGAGGACCAGGGAGGCCATCAGAGCAAGTGTTAGGTCCCCTGGTACTCATTTATCATGTGCCTTCAACTTTGGCCTCTCAGACTCCATTCTCCATTGGCCAGTTGTTCAGTGTCTGTATGACTTGCAGTTTCATACAGATCGTAAACTGGTTCTAACAGTGTCCATGCCAAGTCTCGCATGAGCTGCATGAGTGGGTACCAGTCAGATACTCAGTGTTTCTAGGTCTTAAGATGACAAATGGAGATAATACTTGAGGTGTTGTACTGTTGTCTGTAGACATGGTATGAATAGTTGTTGGTTTTTTTTTCATACCACAATATATGTCTATATATATGTGTGTGTGTGTATGTATTTGTTTTATATTTGTAACACAAAATTAGAATGGATCTTTTAGGGTAAAGAGAAAAGAATATTGATGTTGAGAAAGTAAAACCATAGTGTCTGTTGAATGGTGATCATAATATGCTTATTCCACTGATATAGTGACCTTTTATAATGGGATCACTGTTCTTTTATTCATTCATTTTACTGTGTATTATATGAGTTTTACATGAACAGTTTTGGCACTGTACAAAATTTCATCCTGCTTAAAGTCTTTGTTTTGCAGGCTTTTAACATGTTTGGTTTGAACAACCCCAAATCAGTGTAGCTGTGCTTATTTAAGGTTTGCATATCACTGCGCGCCCTGGATAGTTGCAGGGAACCCAGTTATGATAGGAAGGATCGTTCTCTTTAAAAATAAACTAATTGGAATTTAGAAAGATGGTGGTGTTAAACCTGTATGCGAGACAGCAAGAGAGACACAGATGTGTAGAACAGCCTTTTGGACTCTGTGGGAGAGGGAGAGGGTGGGAGGATTTGGGAGTGTGGCATTGTAACATGTATGATATCATAAGTGAAACAGATTGCCGGTCTAGGTTCGATGCAGAAGGCTTGGGACTGATGGGCGGGGATGATCCGGAGGGATGGTGTGGGAAGGGAGGGGGAAGGGGGTGAGGTTCCGGATTGGGAACTCAGGTACACTTGTGGCTGATTCATGTCAATGTATGGCAAAATGAGTATAGTATTGTAAAGCAAAACAAACTAAAAAATAAAAATTTAAACTTAAAAAAAAATAAAATAAACTAATAAACAGTAAATTGCAGTTATTTCAACTTGTCTTTTAGTCTGTTTATCTAAGTTGTTTTGAGAAGCCCATTGATGATTTGTTTTCAGTTTCATCTCTCACCCTTGAGTTTGGCAGGTATGAGAAGGAACAAGTTTGGACAGGCAGGTTATCCTCCCCAAAAGCAGCGTAGCAGGCCCCAAAATGCAGTCTTGAGGCAGCTGGTGTCTGTGAATTCCTTTTTGGGTCTCCTGTCAGCTCTCAGCTTGTGAGACACAGCTGACTGCTAACAGCCTCAGTGTTTTTCTGCTATGATTCTTCTTTCTGCAGCTAGATCCTTAGCTCCTATAGTGCAGGGACCTTGGATTATTTTATTTCTGCTGCCCCCATTACACTGGCTTCCACTCTGAAAGCAACCAGAATCTTGATATTTTTTAGCAAAGGATCTCTTTAGACTCTGAGACTTGAAAAGTGGAGTTTGAAAGCCAGTAATATTTCTAACCTGAGAGCATGTCCAGACTATAGGCAGTGCCTCCTCTAGAAGCTGAAAAGTCTGTTTCTGTCTTTTTACTCTCAATAGCAACAATGATGATCAGAGTATGTGTTCAGCAAGCACTGCCTGTGTAATTTTGTACCTAAGACTATTCTAAGTTATTTAGATTAATTAAAAAGAAAATTGGCTGTGACATGTGGAATCTTAGTTCCCTGAACAGGCATTGAACCTATGGCTCTTGCATTGGGAGCACAGTGTCCTAACCACTGGATCACCAGGGAATTCCCTAGATAATTTGTGAAAAAGACATTGGAATCAAATCCCAGACCTGCCACTTACTTGGGCAAGTCATCTAACCACTCTATACTTCAATTTCCTCTTCTGCAAAACATTCATATAGGATTGATTTGAGGACTGAATGAAGTATTACCATAGTATTATGTCCTTCAAGCCTTCGAAATCTTTAATTGGAGCTTGGCATCTAGGAAGAACTTATTATATAGATGCTTTCCGAATGTCTGCCCATTTTTCAGTTGAAGAGACTGAGGCTTGCAGAGGTTCCTTCAGCACACACCCCCTGCTGTTGCTCACCCTGGTTAGAGGCCTGGTAAGGGTAGAGCCTGAATGTGAACACAAGTTGGTCTGAGTGATGGGCTTAACTACTCTTTTGCTTCTACTTGTGTACAACCCTGGGGGTTAATGTGTTGATTATAATCCGATGTCTCCCTTGTGAAAACTAGGTAATAGCCCCAGCTTGATTGCAGGATGTGATGTGCCTGAGAAGCTACTTATCTACTGCAGTCAAGTAGCATGGTAAATAAATTAGAAATCTGTGTAATTTTACCTATTAAATTGTGTGTACGTGCTAAGTCACTTGAGTTGTGTCCAACTCGTTGTGATCCTGTGGACTGTAGCCCACCAGGCTCCTCTGTCCATGGGATTCTCTAGGCAAGAATACTGGAGTGGGCTACCATGCCATCCTCCAGGGGATCTTCCCGACCCAAGGATCAAATGTGGGTCTCCTGTACTGGCAGGCTGGTTCTCTACCACTAGCACCACCTGGGAAACCCACCTATTAAATTACTGATGAGAAAGAGATCCCAGATAGCAAATACAGAGTTTATTTAGAACTCTAAAGAGTGATGAGAGAAGGCAATGGCACCCGACTCCAGTACTCTTGCCTGGAAAATCCCATGGACGGAGGAGCCTGGTAGGCTGCAGTCCTTGGGGTTGCTAAGAGTCGGACACGACTGAGCGACTTCACTTTGACTTTTCACTTTTATGCATTGGAGAGGGAAATGGCAGCCAGTGTTCTTGCCTAGAGAATCCAAGGAACGGGGGAGCCCAGTGGGCTGCCGTTTATGGGGTTGCACAGAGTTGGACATGACTGAAGCGACTTAGCAGCAGCAAAGAGTGATGACTTAGAGCATGGTTGTCTGCAGGCAGACATGGGTCAAGCTCAGAGCTCTGCTTCCTACTTGTGCATCACTGAAGCCTCAGTTTGCTCCGATGTAAAATGGAAGTTAACGGCAGTGTATATCTTAAGGTTGTGTGAAGTTTTTTCTTTTAAAAACTAATTTTTATTAAAATATGCAGTAGTCTTAGACATATGTTAAGCTACCAGTGCATGTTAATGACTTTTGTTTTAGTATTATGGTTTAGAAGGACAGTTTGTGTTGTAAAGGATCTAAGTCATTTTTAGAGTTACTTTCTTCTGAAATGTGTGAAATTATTATTAGAAATTGCCTTTAAAAAAGAAAAAGAAATTGCCTTATAAGAGAAATTGTGGAATCACTGATACGTATGACTTAATGTGATGGATTATGAGTGCTCTTCAGATGCATTTTTAGCGTAAGTTTTGCATGTCGGTTAATAAGAATGTCAATGAAAGATAAGACGTGCTACTTCAATACAAAGTGAAGAATAGCAGTTCTATTCTGCCCATACTTCTGCCATATAAGGAAGTTGGAAAGTTTGGAAATTGTTGCCAGGTTGTATAAGGGCTTGACTTCAACCATTGGCCTGAAACAGCAGGTTCGCATCTTATTTCTTGTTCGCCTTGATGTTTTCATGTGTTCTTCTCATCTAGTTCTAAACCACAGTGTCCTGGTTACCTCTGCTCTCTCCTCTCCTCTTTAGATAGTCAACAGCTATAGGCATTCCAGTTGGCCCTTGCCTTTCTACTGAGGCAAAACTTGCCACCTGAGGAAGCAAGAGGAGACTAGAGTCATCTGTGTCTTGCAGAGGAAGAAGCGGGGACTGAAGAGGCTGGGGTTGGACAAACATCATGTAGCTGCCTGGGACAGAAAAGGGCAGGACCAGTCTTCCTCCTCATCACTAGCATCTTCATGTGGCTCAAGCCTTGGGTTCTTGGTAACCAACATGAGTGCCTCAGTACATCTCTTGGATCAGGGGAGTCTAGTCACACGGGGGGCCTCTCACGACCTCTGATCGAATCCCCTCATTTTACTGTGGGAGAGGGCAGTGAGCTCCTGAGGAAATGAGAGGCTTGCTCAAGTCACACTAACTTTTGGCCAGCACCCAATCTCCAGCCGGGCTTTCTGCTCTGAACCAAAGTCCTGTCCCATGCTTGTGCACACAGCAGTCCTGTGGAGACTGTGGGATGCTCCCAGGTGATTTCACCCAGGTTTCATGTCCCTTCTCCCCTGCCTTCACCGTCATCCCTTTTCTTGGGCTCTGAGCGTGTTTCTCTAGTAACATCAACTCTAATTTAGTTTTCCATCTCCCACTTATGTCCTGGAACATAATAAAACATCTCAATATTCTGTCAGCCAGGAAATGTTTGACTCAGTCTCTTCATGGAATAGGATTTTCTGACTAATTACACTTTTTCTTTTCTAGGCTATATCCTTAAACATGGTTTTCAACAATCTGACTGCTCCTCCAACCTCTTCTCCTTAACCCACATACACTCAGAACACTTTTCAGATAGGTGTTAGAAACAGTAGTCCTAGGACAGAATGTTGCTAAAGGACTCAGAGAATACATGCCCTTGATTCCTAGTTTCAGCCTTGAACTGGCAGAAATAATAATACAGTATAAAAAGATGATAGTATAAAATCAAAAGTTTCTGGCTCTGTTTGGTATTGTAGAACCAAAGTTTTTGTTCATTTTGCTAGTAAATTGGAGTCTCTAACCAGACGAAAGAAAATCCATGTTAAAAATGTTAATATGCCTAACGTGAAAGCAGACCCACTTTGAGAACATGATACAAAATACGATAGCAGATAAATCTTAACCTAGTAAATCAAGAAAATCGCCCTACCTTGTGCTCCCCTATCTTTAAAAATCCTTATTATAACTTAGAAGAGTTCACATTTCCTTCTTGATTCCCTCCATGAAATGAAAGCCTCCCCATGCCTTTGAACGTGAACCAGACCAAGCTGTTCCTAAGCCACTCGTCACTAGTTAGGCGGCTTTTTCAGTGCCTTTCCGAACATGTTTTAGCATGATCTCCTAAGGAATCAGGGCAAGGACTGCCGTGTTCTTTGTGTTACAATGAAAAGATTGAGATTCTTTTATCAAAATGAGGCAGTTGGGAGAGAAAACCCATCTCTCTCTCTCTTTTTTTTTTTCTTTTGATCTCCTTTTAAAGATTATGAAACAAATTTCAATATGGTGTCTAGGGAAACAATTATAATGGACTTCAGGGTTTACTCAGCTAATAAAGCAAATGTGACTTAAAAATTCACTTAATAGAAGTGATTTTCTTAACATCGTATCCACGTTTGAAGGCATAACGCACAGTTTGCTTAACCTGCCTGCCTGAGCTGAGAACAGTGAAATTCTGTGAAGCACCATGGCCCGCATTTCAGAAACTTTTCCCTCCCAAACAAGACGCATGGATCTAATTCACTTAGGTTTCTAACTCTTACTTTCTCTTCAGATCTAAGCAGAGATATACTTACAGTCTTAATCAGTGCTATGTCCTACCAACCCTGGCTTTTAAGAAAATAAAATTAAAAAAAAAATATTTCATTTACCTTTCATTGCTGTGGCTGGCTGTCCATTCACCTAATACAGGCGTCTTCAAGTCGAAACAGGTTTCTCAGTGCCAATTAAGAATAAGCCTTGAAANGGAAGGGGGGGTTCCGGATTGGGAACTCAGGTACACTCGTGGCTGATTCATGTCAATGTATGGCAAAATGAGTACAGTATTGTAAAGCAAAACAAACTAAAAAATAAAAATTAAAAAAAAAAGTCTTAGTACTCTACTTCCTTTTGAATCTGCATATATTTGGGTCAAGGTCTTGAAATTTTCTTTCAGTGCCTTTATAATTTAGTTATAGTTCTATTTCTAGATATTTGTAACTCAAAATTATACCACACACAGTGCTTTTGATAAAATAATAAATTCAAAAGTATCCTTTTTCAATTATTTCAAATGATGATAATAAACTGTGTAAATCTATAGTGCTGTTAATTTATTTCCTTCACTTATTAATTTATATAACTACTATAATTTTCAACTAGTTATACACCTGTTCACTACCATCTTCTTTTATTTAAGCCTGTATTCACTTATTCACTTATCACCTGATCCTCGTTTTTATTTTTTTCCCTTTTTATTTTTGTTTTTGTTCAATCATTCAGTCATATCCAACTCTTTGTGTCCCCATGGACCAAAGCACACCAGGCTTCCCTGTCCTTCTCTATTTCCCAGAGTTTACCCAAACTCATGTCCATTGAGTACTGGTGTCATCCAACCATCTCACCCTATGTTAGCCCCTTCTCCTCCTTCCTTCAATCTTTCTCAGCATCAGGATCTTTTCCAATGAGTTGGTTGTTCACACCAGGTGGCCAAAACACTGGAGTTTTGGGTTCAGTATCAGTTCTTCCAATGAATATTCAGGGTTGATTTCCTTTAGGATTGACTGATCTTATCTCCTTGCTGTCCAAGGGACTCTTAACAGTCTTCTCCAGCCTCATAGCTTGAAAGCATTAACTTCAATGCTCAGCCTTCTTTATGGTCCAACTCTCACATGTGAACATGACTACTGGAAAAATAGCTTTGACTATACAGACCCTTGTCTGCAAAGTGATTTCCCTAATTGTAATACACTATCTAGGTTTGTCACTCAAAATCTTTATAATATGGCCATCTATGTTCTAATATAAGTTTATATAGATGAGCTATGTTAGATATTGCCTGACTTGTGATGTGCAATTTTTTGTGTTGTTTGATTAGGTGATAGTCATAAAAATGTTTATAATTGCCAAATCTCTAATAGTTGATGATGATGTGGAGACAAAAATAAATAAATAAAACACTTGTTCTCTGAATTGATAATTTAGTGGAAACCTTCATTAATTAGTTATGTCAGTGTATGGTGAGACATATTCTTATGAGGGGAAGTTGGAGTTACTCCCTTGAGAAAGTGAAGACTGATGTGAGATCTGAAGAAAGAGTAGGAATTAACTGTGTGAAAAAAATATTTTTAAGACTTTCTCATAGAAGTAGCAATCTATATAAATGTCCTAGGGTTTAGGAAATAATTTGAGGAGATTAGTTTAAACTAGAGAGTTGGGCACTAATTAGGTTATTCAGAAAATTGTTCTCCATGTGAAGAATTCACTATGCCTGTATTTAATAAAATGATATGTTAATAAAGAATATTAGCAGTTTCATGACATCTGAATTATTGAAACTGCTGTGATTTTTTTTTTATATCTGAGAAAATAAGGAGTTGAGTTTAGTTCAGTCACTCAGTCCTGTCCTACTCTTTGCGACCCCATGAATCACAGCACGCCAGTCTTCCTGGTCCATAACCAACTCCCTGAGTTCACTCAAACTCACTTCTATCGAGTCCGTGATGCCATCCAGACATTTCATCCTCTATCGTCCCCTTTTCCTCCTGCCCCCAACCCCTCCCAGCATCAGAGTCTTTTCCAATGAGTCAACTATTCATACGAGGTGGCCAAAGTACTGGAGTGTCAGCTTTAGCATCATTCCTTCCAAAGAACACCCAGGACTGATCTCCTTCAGAATGGACAGGTTGCATCTCCTTGCAGTCCATGAGATTCCCAAGAGTCTTCTCCAACACCACAGTTCAAAAGCATCAATTTTCCAGCACTCAGCTTTCTTCACAGTCCAGCACTCACATCCATACATGACCACTGGAAAAACAATAGCCTTGACTAGACAGACTTTTGTTGGCAAAGTTATGTCTCTGCTTTTTAAGATACTACCTAGGTTGGTCATGACTTACCTTACAAGGAGTAAGAGTCTTTTAATTTCATGGCTGCAATCACCATCTGCAGTGATTTTGAAGCCCCAAAAAATAAAGCCCCCCAAAATATCTCCCATGAGTGANTTGACTAGACAGACTTTTGTTGGCAAAGTTATGTCTCTGCTTTTTAAGATACTACCTAGGTTGGTCATGACTTACCTTACAAGGAGTAAGAGTCTTTTAATTTCATGGCTGCAATCACCATCTGCAGTGATTTTGAAGCCCCAAAAAATAAAGCCCCCCAAAATATCTCCCATGAGTGATGGGATCAGATGCCATGATCTTAGTATTCTGAAATTAGAGCTTTAAGCCAACTTTTTCACTCTCCTCTTTCATTTTCATCAAAAGGCTCCTTAGTTCCTCTTTGCTTTCTGCCATAATGGTGGTGTCATCTGCATACTAGGGTTATTGATATTTCTCCCAGCACTATTTATTCCAGGTTGTGTTTCTTCCAGTCCAGTTTTTTGCATGATGTACTCTGCATAGATGTTAAATAAGCATGGTGACAATATACAGCTTTGACGTACTCCTTTTAATATTTGGAACCAGTCTGTTGTCCCATGTCCAGTTCTAACTCTTGCTTCCTGACTTGCATACAGATTTCTCAAGAGGCAGGTCAGGTGGTCTNGTGCTCTTCAGATGCATTTTTAGCGTAAGTTTTGCATGTCGGTTAATAAGAATGTCAATGAAAGATAAGACGTGCTACTTCAATACAAAGTGAAGAATAGCAGTTCTATTCTGCCCATACTTCTGCCATATAAGGAAGTTGGAAAGTTTGGAAATTGTTGCCAGGTTGTATAAGGGCTTGACTTCAACCATTGGCCTGAAACAGCAGGTTCGCATCTTATTTCTTGTTCGCCTTGATGTTTTCATGTGTTCTTCTCATCTAGTTCTAAACCACAGTGTCCTGGTTACCTCTGCTCTCTCCTCTCCTCTTTAGATAGTCAACAGCTATAGGCATTCCAGTTGGCCCTTGCCTTTCTACTGAGGCAAAACTTGCCACCTGAGGAAGCAAGAGGAGACTAGAGTCATCTGTGTCTTGCAGAGGAAGAAGCGGGGACTGAAGAGGCTGGGGTTGGACAAACATCATGTAGCTGCCTGGGACAGAAAAGGGCAGGACCAGTCTTCCTCCTCATCACTAGCATCTTCATGTGGCTCAAGCCTTGGGTTCTTGGTAACCAACATGAGTGCCTCAGTACATCTCTTGGATCAGGGGAGTCTAGTCACACGGGGGGCCTCTCACGACCTCTGATCGAATCCCCTCATTTTACTGTGGGAGAGGGCAGTGAGCTCCTGAGGAAATGAGAGGCTTGCTCAAGTCACACTAACTTTTGGCCAGCACCCAATCTCCAGCCGGGCTTTCTGCTCTGAACCAAAGTCCTGTCCCATGCTTGTGCACACAGCAGTCCTGTGGAGACTGTGGGATGCTCCCAGGTGATTTCACCCAGGTTTCATGTCCCTTCTCCCCTGCCTTCACCGTCATCCCTTTTCTTGGGCTCTGAGCGTGTTTCTCTAGTAACATCAACTCTAATTTAGTTTTCCATCTCCCACTTATGTCCTGGAACATAATAAAACATCTCAATATTCTGTCAGCCAGGAAATGTTTGACTCAGTCTCTTCATGGAATAGGATTTTCTGACTAATTACACTTTTTCTTTTCTAGGCTATATCCTTAAACATGGTTTTCAACAATCTGACTGCTCCTCCAACCTCTTCTCCTTAACCCACATACACTCAGAACACTTTTCAGATAGGTGTTAGAAACAGTAGTCCTAGGACAGAATGTTGCTAAAGGACTCAGAGAATACATGCCCTTGATTCCTAGTTTCAGCCTTGAACTGGCAGAAATAATAAGACAGTATAAAAAGATGATAGTATAAAATCAAAAGTTTCTGGCTCTGTTTGGTATTGTAGAACCAAAGTTTTTGTTCATTTTGCTAGTAAATTGGAGTCTCTAACCAGACGAAAGAAAATCCATGTTAAAAATGTTAATATGCCTAACGTGAAAGCAGACCCACTTTGAGAACATGATACAAAATACGATAGCAGATAAATCTTAACCTAGTAAATCAAGAAAATCGCCCTACCTTGTGCTCCCCTATCTTTAAAAATCCTTATTATAACTTAGAAGAGTTCACATTTCCTTCTTGATTCCCTCCATGAAATGAAAGCCTCCCCATGCCTTTGAACGTGAACCAGACCAAGCTGTTCCTAAGCCACTCGTCACTAGTTAGGCGGCTTTTTCAGTGCCTTTCCGAACATGTTTTAGCATGATCTCCTAAGGAATCAGGGCAAGGACTGCCGTGTTCTTTGTGTTACAATGAAAAGATTGAGATTCTTTTATCAAAATGAGGCAGTTGGGAGAGAAAACCCATCTCTCTCTCTCTTTTTTTTTTTCTTTTGATCTCCTTTTAAAGATTATGAAACAAATTTCAATATGGTGTCTAGGGAAACAATTATAATGGACTTCAGGGTTTACTCAGCTAATAAAGCAAATGTGACTTAAAAATTCACTTAATAGAAGTGATTTTCTTAACGTCGTATCCACGTTTGAAGGCATAACGCACAGTTTGCTTAACCTGCCTGCCTGAGCTGAGAACAGTGAAATTCTGTGAAGCACCATGGCCCGCATTTCAGAAACTTTTCCCTCCCAAACAAGACGCATGGATCTAATTCACTTAGGTTTCTAACTCTTACTTTCTCTTCAGATCTAAGCAGAGATATACTTACAGTCTTAATCAGTGCTATGTCCTACCAACCCTGGCTTTTAAGAAAATAAAATTAAAAAAAAAATATTTCATTTACCTTTCATTGCTGTGGCTGGCTGTCCATTCACCTAATACAGGCGTCTTCAAGTCGAAACAGGTTTCTCAGTGCCAATTAAGAATAAGCCTTGAAACTAAAGTTGGCAGGGAAGTAGCTTTTTTGTTAAAGCATAAAAAACAGTCATTTTCCCCCTCCCCTGCCAGAGAAGGTAGGTCTCCCCTACCTGCCTAAAGATTGTCCTTTGGGGCACCCTTTCAAACCCTCCTGCTCGGGAACAACTGGAGCAACTGGCTCTCTTGCTAGTAGAAGTGACTCACATCTGAGAGGAGGTGAGATGTGCAGACAGGGGAAGCGCTTCCTGAACCTGCAGGAATGAGACAGTGATTCACCTGAAGGGAACACAGAGGGCTGGAACCCGGAATGCCAGAGGACTGTTTAAGAAGCAGGGTGTCCAGGCTCAGGTTGGGCCTTGCTAAGTCAGACCCAGTGTTTAGAGGGATTTTCTGGTAGTGGTGGTGGTGGGAGGACAAACTTCCTGTTGCTAGTTGGAAAATAGGCATTTACTAACCTTCCTGCTAGTTAAATTTTGAGTTAAAGCGGATTAGAATATCTTTAATAAAAGATCTTTCAGGATAATATTCTACACATTAAAGAACAGAGTTAACTATGTTGATATTGGTGATTGATAGTCTGGGAAACCTGTGGTGTTGCTTTTGAGAATCTGTTGAAATCTATATACTTGTTTTCACCTATACATAAATATAAACGTTCAGAACATTTTAAATAAAATTACTTAGGTGTCCAATTTCCCTAATCTGTTGAATTCCACAAGACAACTTTTACTCTTTTAAAAGATCTTCCCACAATGATAAATAAATCACTTTTTCCTATTTGTAATTAGTTTTAGAACTTCCAAAAAATTTCCAGTGTTTTCTTGAATGCAACATTCAAACAAAGAAGTAAAAATATAAAAAATGTATCAAATATAATCAAAGCTTGTTACTTTCATGGATGAAGAGAAAGATAAATGAAAATAATGAAGGTGGACCATTTTTTGAAGTTAATAAATCAGTAATAGGTATTTAGGTAGTAATTTACTTATGCCTTAAGGAGATAACGTATATGTACTCTTTTTCTCCCCCCCTGTGTTGGTACAGAAAAAAAAAATGTATTCAATGTAAATACTGAGAGTTAAGTAGTTGTTTCTTCTATTGCCTTTTTCTAAACAAACAAAAAGAGATGAAATTTAATGGTTTTCCATTCCATTCTGTTCAGGGTGGACTAAGTATGTTGTGGATGAGTAGCTAGCCCTAGGGAAAGCCTCTGAACAAAAATTAGCCAACTTAATAGTGGTTCAGTCTTACAAGAACTTGTCAGACTTACCAACCACCTTTCATTCAGGTTGGACTGTGCTGATTGTCCTTTGGTCCTTCTTCAGGCATTTCCCTTTCACACTGAAGCCATTTCCCTGCGTCTTGAGGGGCAAAGTTATGCCATGCAGGCCTGAGTTGGAGAGACTTTGTTTTTGTTGAGTTGAACCTCTTTTGCTTTGTCACTGTGGTCCCTACATAGTAACTGATGTACTACTCAAAATGGGAAATCTCACTGCCAGAATAACCAACTGCCAGTCTTAAAAGCATCCATTCAAAGGAGCATACCCCATGTAGTCTCCTTTAAAGTATATTGGGCAAAGATCTTCTCTGCAAAGTCTGAGGATTTTCATCCTTCAGTTCCAGTGGTGGGTAGGAATTCATGTGAGGGAGCGTGTATGGACAAATATTTTACAAGCTTCTGTTGAGGGAATAAACGCAGTTCTATTATTTGCCTCGTTTTTTTTTATTGGAGTATAGTTGATTTATAATATTGTGCCAATCTCTGCCGACCAGCTAAGTGATTCAGTTATATACATACACACATTCTTTTTTCAAATTCTCCTCCATGATGGCTTATCACAGGTTATTGATATAGTTTCATGTCCCATAAATGAGGATCTTTTTGTTTGGTGGTGGTTTAGTCACCAAGTCATGTCTTACTCTTGACCACCTGACTTGCCTCTTGAGAAACCTGTATTCAGGTCAGGGAGCAACAGTTAGAACTGGACATGGAACAACAGACTGGTTCCAAATAGGAAAAGGAGTACGTCAAGGCTGTATATTGTCACCCTGCTTATTTAACTTCTATGCAGAGTACATCATGAGAAACGATGGGCTTGAAGAAGCACAAGCTAGAATCAAGATTGCTGGGAAAAATATCAATAACCTCAGATATGCAGATGACACCACCTTTATGGCAGAAAGTGAAGAAGAACTAAAAAGCCTCTTGATGAAAGTGAAAGAGGAGAGTGAAAAAGTTGGCTTAAAACTCATCATTCAGAAAACTAAGATCATAGCATCTGGTCCCATCACTTCATGGGAAATAGATGGGGAAACAGTGTCAGACTTTCTGTTTTTGGGATCCAAAATCACTGCAGATGGTGATTGCAGCCATGAAATTAAAAGACTCTTACTCCTTGGAAGGAAGGTTATGACCAACCTAGATAGCATATTAAAAAGCAGAGACATTACTTTGCCAACAAAGGTCCATCTAGTCAAGGCTGTGGTTTTTCCAGTGGTCATGTGTGGATGTAAGAGTTGGACTATAAAGAAAGCTGAGTGCCAAAGAATTGATGCTTTTGAACTGTGGTGTTGGAGAAGACTCTTGAGAATCCCTTGGACTGCAAGGAGATCCAACCAGTCCATCCTAAAGGAGATCAGTCCTGGTTGTTCATTGGAAGGACTGATGGTGAAGGTGAAGCTCTAATACTTTGGCCACCTCATGCGAAGAGCTGACTCACTGGAAAAGACCCTGATGCTGGGAAAGATTGAGGGCAGGAGGAGAAGGGGACGACAGAGGATGAGTTGGTTGGATGNGAAAAATATCAATAACCTCAGATATGCAGATGACACCACCTTTATGGCAGAAAGTGAAGAAGAACTAAAAAGCCTCTTGATGAAAGTGAAAGAGGAGAGTGAAAAAGTTGGCTTAAAACTCATCATTCAGAAAACTAAGATCATAGCATCTGGTCCCATCACTTCATGGGAAATAGATGGGGAAACAGTGTCAGACTTTCTGTTTTTGGGATCCAAAATCACTGCAGATGGTGATTGCAGCCATGAAATTAAAAGACTCTTACTCCTTGGAAGGAAGGTTATGACCAACCTAGATAGCATATTAAAAAGCAGAGACATTACTTTGCCAACAAAGGTCCATCTAGTCAAGGCTGTGGTTTTTCCAGTGGTCATGTGTGGATGTAAGAGTTGGACTATAAAGAAAGCTGAGTGCCAAAGAATTGATGCTTTTGAACTGTGGTGTTGGAGAAGACTCTTGAGAATCCCTTGGACTGCAAGGAGATCCAACCAGTCCATCCTAAAGGAGATCAGTCCTGGTTGTTCATTGGAAGGACTGATGGTGAAGGTGAAGCTCTAATACTTTGGCCACCTCATGCGAAGAGCTGACTCACTGGAAAAGACCCTGATGCTGGGAAAGATTGAGGGCAGGAGGAGAAGGGGACGACAGAGGATGAGTTGGTTGGATGACATCATTGACTCGATGCACATGGGTTTGGGTGGACTCCGGGAGTTGGTGATGGACAGAGAGGCCTGGCGTGCTCCAGTCCGTGGGGTTGCAAAGAGTCAGACATGACTGAGCAACTGAACTGAACTCTTGTGACCATAGGCCACCAGGCTTCTCTGTTCATGGGATTTCCCAGACCAGAATTCTGTATTAGGTTGGTTTTTACTTCTCCAGGGGATCTTCCCAACCCAGGGATCAAACCTGCACCTCCTGCATCGGCAGGTGGATTCTTTACCACTGAGCCACCAGGGACGCCGAAGTATGTGGCTAAGGCCTGGAAAAGATGAGGCCATGCTTGGCCCACCCTCAGGAGGAGAAAAAGAGGGCCGCCTACTGCAGTGTTACCATCTCCAGCTCCCCACTCCAGTATTCTTGCCTGAAGAATCCCATGGACAGAGGGGTCTGGTGGGCTACAGTCCAGGGGCTCACAAAGATTCAGGCATGGCTTCGTGACTAAACGGCTAGTCACATAACAGTGGGATTGTGTATTTAAAAACTTCTTTCACTGGTGATGCAAAGTAGGTTTAGTAGTGAATAAGTTAACATGAGGTAGCCTTTATGCATTCCTCTTAAAGCCCATTATGCGTAGCTCAAGTTGGGACTTGTTAAAGCTGGTCTTACTTAACATTCAAAAAGGGAAGTAGTACAGGTTTAGTCAGAAAAAAGAAGTGTAATGCTTTGATGAAAAGAGCAGCTAAGAAATAGCCCATAACTTTATTATTATTCAAATCACTGAAAGGTTAACCAGCATACTTTTTTTCTGCTGATTTTTATAGCAAGTCTCACATTTCATAAAAGCCACAGGAGACTTTATAACCATAATTATCTTGCTGCTTCGTTGGAAGATTCTATTAAATGCAGAGAAGCTCTTTTAATAATTTTGTTCGGCTATTGGAAACCTCAAATTTATTTTGAACACAGGACGATGGATATCCCAGGATAGGCTTGAGTTTCTTTACCACTACAGTTTTTCTTTTTAAAATTTTGTTTCATTTTTTTTCTATAATAACATTACTTTTAAATATGTTAAGCTTACAGATAAGTTGAAATTATAGTTCAGGGAAATTTTATGTTTTCATATTGGTAGTTTTCACATCCTCCCCTTTCCCTTCCCTTCAACAGACATTTTTTAGGGAGACCTATATGAAATTGAAGTCATTATGGCTGGTGTCCCAGCCCTAACTGCTTCAGCATGTATTTCCTAAGAAACAGGGTATTTTCCTCTAATCACAGCACTATTATCAATCAAGCGATTACTGCTGAAACAATAATAAATTCTAATGTTTATTCTTAATGTTGCTATTTCCCAGTAACATTCTTTTATAATTTTTTGATGTGAAACTATGAGTTTCACATTGCATTCATTTTCTTTCTTTCTTTCTTTTTTTTTTTACTGGTTTATTCTTTTATTTTTTATAACAGTCTCTCTGCTTTTTTTATTTTTTCCTTAATTTCCTTGGCTTTTAAAAATTGGTTTGCTTTGTATTTGCTAGGTCCAGCCTGTGGGACACTTAAATGGAAATACTTTTCAATGTTTCTGAGGACTTTTGGACTTAATAATCTGAAATCTACATTGGTGTTTAAAAACTTGAAATAAAATACGAATATCTATGCTCTTTGTTTTGGACAGAGACCTGGTTCGTGTCTCCAAAATCACTTTTGCTTTGGAATACTGGAAAATTGAAACAAATTTTCTTGGCTTCATTGTTCTGCAAAACTAGGATTCTGTCAGTGAACTTTAGAGAAAGATCTGTGTAATCTTTTAAAATATGTTCTTAAAGAGACAGAAGGACTTAAGGAGAGACTGTTTCTAATACCTTTAGAGGAATGAAAATAGGTGGTGATGTTGATAAATCTTCCTAAATCCTGGAATAAACTCTTTACCTTATTTCTGCTTCCTCACTTTTTAGTATGAGTGAAGTGAAAGTCACTCAGTGTCTGACTATTTGTGACCCTGTAGACTGTAGCCCGACAGGCTCCTCTGTCCATCAAAAACCCAGGCAAGAATACTGAAGTGGGTAGCCATTCCCTTCTCCAGGGATCTTCCTGGCCCAGAGGTTGAACCTGAGCCATTTGCAAATGGATTTCTAAAGCTTACCTTGGTCCTCTAGTCATTTCTCCCTTGCATATGTCTGCTTCCTCTCTGCTCCCTTTGACTTCTCTGCATTGGCCTGGCCCTGGGCACAGTGTTCCTGTCTCCAGTGTTGGTAGGCACAGAACTTGGCTAATTTTCTCTGTCTCTATAATCTTTGATGTATCCATTTCTTCTTAAAGGAAAACACACACATAAAGGGCCTCCAAATCCTTCCCAGCACTCGATCCCATTCTTAGGAAACAAAGATGAGCAGGGGTCTAATTGAAACATAGTTCATATGATATGTCTGGAATGCCCATGTCTTTCGAGTGTAGTCAGAACATACAACAAGGATTGTAGTAAAATCACCAGATCTTCCTGTCCCATCTCTGTGTACAAAAGTCACTGTAATTGTGGCTTACCATCTAGTCAGTAGCTGAGATTTGTGCTGAGTATAGTTATTACAAACCCTTTAATGTTGTCCTCACTGAGATTGGTATCTTTAGGTCCCTATGTTTATATTCCTGTGTTTAATCTGTCCTTTGAAATGATTTGTATCTATTAGGCCTGCTTTAAATAAAGCTGCCTACCTTTTTCTGGTATGAGAACTTCATCTGTAATGGTCAGTTAAAGGGAAGGGATGGTGTGGAGGCAAATCCGGAGACACGCCTGCATCGGACTCCTGCCTCATATTGGTACTCTCTTCTGTGTGCCGTTTTTGATCCAGCTCCTCATTTTGGAAGTCTTGGTTGTGAGGGATGCTGTCAGTACTGATACATACAGCCCCGTAACTGGGGGTCCTATAGATTCCATTGTGAACTTCAGCCTGCCCACTTAGGAGTCTTCTTATTTTGGGCAAGTCATTATTGCATCTGAGCTTCAGTTTCTTCTTCTGAAGGGTGGCTGCCTTGTAAGAGGGTAAAGTGTAACTGGAATAATCTATAGGATAATTCCTGCAGTGTTTGAAACTTGGTTGGTGCTTAGTAAACAGTATCATTGTTTGTTTCATCTTGCTTTTGTTTTTGATCAGAGGGCAGAGGGAGAGTATATAAATGAATATGAATAGCAGTAATTTCTCTGAATGTAAAGTTGGAATGATTATGAATTCCAACTAGAAAGTCAGAGTTGTTAATAATGTTTTGTTTACCCTTAGAAAGCTCTTAGTTTTCCTTTAGTGATGTCGTGGTGATACTTGAAATACTTTTTATATACTTTCTTGGTAGCATTCTCTTCTGAAAAGGAGGAAATCAGGGCTAGCTTATTCCAGATTGTGATACTGTGGGAAAGTGTTAAAGTTGAGGCCATGCTATGTGGGTTAAGAAGAGGAGTGGTCTCCGCAGGGTCATGGCATTCAGGTTAATGCTTCGCTTATGAGTTCAGGCGTCCTTCGCTATAGGAAATTTCAGTGATAGAACTAAATAGAATAAAAAGCATGAAAAGCATAGAGTAATATGATATGGATATGATATAAATTTAATGCACAAAGCTAGTATTTTTTATAACTATGAAACTATTCAGATATGTTTTACATAAAACTCTTCAAGGTGAATATCACTAAGTATGATCACATACAGGCAATATAATGTTTAAGCTGAATTTAAAAAATAAAGTTGAATATTCTATTGCTATGCCTTAGAATTTCTGACCTTTATTGAGCCCATCTTTGCCTGAAATGTTCCCTTGGTATCTCTAACTTTCTTGAAGAGATCTCTGGTCTTTCCCATTCTATTGTTTCCCTCTATTTCTCTGCATGGATCTCTGAGGAAGGCTTTCTTATCTCTCCTTGCTATTCTTTGGAACTCTGCATTCAAATGGGTATATCTTTCCTTTTCTCCTTTGCTTTTCACTTCCCTTCTTTTCACAGCTATTTGTAAGGCCTCCTCAGACAGCCATTGTGCCTTTTTGCATTTCTTTTTCTTGGATATGTTCTTGATCCCTGTCTCCTGTACAATGTCATGAGCCTCGGTCCATAGCTCGTCAGGCACTGTGTCTATCAGATCTAGTTCCTTGAATCTATTTGTCACTTCTACTGTATAATCTTAAGCGATTTGATTTAGGTCATACCTGAATGGTCTAATGGTTTTCCCCAGTTTCTTAAATTTAAGTCTGCATTTGGTAATAAGGAGCTCATGATCTGAGCCACAGTCAGCACCTGGTCTTGTTTTTGTTGACTGTATAGAGCTTCTNAGAGTACATCATGAGAAATGCTGGGCTGGAGGAAGCACAAGCTGGTATCAAGATTTCTGGGAGAAATATCAATAACCTCAGATATGCAGATGATACCACCCTTATGGCAGAAAGCGAAGAAGAACTAAAGAGCCTCTTGATGAAAGTGAAAGAGGAGAGTGAAAAAGTTCACCTAAAGCTCAACATTCAGAAAACAAAGATCGTGGCATCTGGTCCTATCACTTCATGGGAGATAGATGGGGAAACAGTGGCTGACTTTATTTTTGGGAGGCTCCCAAATCACTGCAGATTTTCATCGCTGCCATGAAATTAAAAGGTGCTTACTCCTTGCAAGGAAAAGCATGACGAACCTAGACAATATATTAAAAAGCAGAGACATTACTTAGTCAACAAAGTTCCGTCTAGTCAAGGTNGGGAAACAGTGGCTGACTTTATTTTTGGGAGGCTCCCAAATCACTGCAGATTTTCATCGCTGCCATGAAATTAAAAGGTGCTTACTCCTTGCAAGGAAAAGCATGACGAACCTAGACAATATATTAAAAAGCAGAGACATTACTTAGTCAACAAAGTTCCGTCTAGTCAAGGTTATGGTTTTTCCAGTGGTCATGTGTGGATGTGAGAGTTGGACTACAAAGAAAGCTGAGTGCCAAAGAATTGATCCTTTTGAACTGTGGTGTTGGAGAAGACTTGAGAGTTCCTTGGACTGCAAGGAGGTCCAAATAGTCCATCCTAAAGGAGATCAGTCCTGGCAGTTCATTGACAGGACTGATATTGAAGCTGAAACTCCAATGCTTTGGCCACCTGATGTGAAGAGCTAACTCATTGGAAAAGACCCTGATTCTGGTAAAGTTTGAGTAGGAGGAGAAGGGGATGACAGAGGATGAGATGGTTGGATGGCATCATGGACTCAATGGACATGAGTTTAAGTAAAC
Organism: Neotragus moschatus; assembly: GCA_006410615.1. NCBI lineage: Eukaryota > Metazoa > Chordata > Mammalia > Artiodactyla > Bovidae > Neotragus > Neotragus moschatus. The sequence continues at coordinate 343,057 of SJYA01000230.1, read as the reverse complement.
TCTGGGAGTTGGTGATGGATAGGGAGGCCTGGCGTGCTGTGGTCCATGGAGTTGCAAGGAGTCAGACAGGACTGAGCAACTGAACTGAACTTATGCTTTAGAATGTTACATTTGTCAGTTAAATTTTTTTACAGTAGAGGTGAATGTTCACATGCTGAGTGAAGTTCTGAGTTTTTCAAATCACTGGTTTACCTACCGTGGGGCTTACCAGGTAGCTCAGTGGTAAAGAATGTGCCTGCCAATGCAAGTTTGATCTCTGGGTTGGAAAGATCCCCTGGCGTGGGAAATGGCACCCCAGTACAGTATTTGTGCCTGGAGAGTGAAGCCTGGTGGCTTACTGTTCATAGGGTCAAAAAGAGTCGGATGTGACTGAGTGAGTGAGCATGAGTTATCTACTATGAGTCTCAAATTCAGTTCCTTTTTCATTCATTTTTCCTTTCTGTTTAACTACTCCTCCCCATATTCTCCACTCACATGCCTGTCACTTAATGGTGATCCCCAGTCCCTTTCTCCCTGCACTTTATACTAGAATGGGTGCGGGCTGGGCATTAGAAACCCCGGGACCATGGGTTTGACACGTCGGCACACCCGTTTTCTGGCCACAGCTGGTTTTCTTGGTCGGATGGTTCCACCCATCATGCGGTTTGTGCCCCTGCTGTGTTGCCCGTTTCAGGTGGATCCTCTTTCCCGTGCATTGCATGAGAAACATGGGAAGAGGCTACTCCAGCTGTTCTTAGGAACGCTTGGAAAGAGCTGAGCTAATCTAACAGCTGTCCTTATTTCCTCCTTGCAATGCCTGTCAACTGACTGGTCCTTCATGGCCAGAGTAGCTTGTCGCCCCTCCCTTCCCATTACAAACTGGGGCTCCACCCACCTCCTCCTTGGAGTGACCACTGACCTCACAGTTGTCCATTCATCACATTTGACCTCCACAGCGTGTGTGATTCTGTGGACTATCACTTCCTCCTTCAATCTCTCTTGTTCCTTGGTTCCCAGGGAACGTCTCGTTGCTCCTTGTCCCAGGCACCGTTCCTCTTTTTCTGTCTGTTTTGTCCGGGAGACTTGGGTAGCGTGGCCTCTGAGGTAACAGAGCTCATTCCTTGTTTTCTCCCTTTCTGATTATTCCCACAGCTTCTGTTCTGGCTCTGTCTCGAGAGCCCTGGATCCATCTTTTGCCCCTTCTAGGTAGACTCCTTGACTCAGCTTTCTCACTGGTACTTCCTATTCAGTATACCCTCATGGTACAGCACATCACCCAAGCTAATGTTTCTCAAAGCAATGATTCTTGATTTGGGGGGGGTACAAGGGGGATTATGGTCCCCATTGAGAATACATTTTGCATAGTTATCACATACGTCTTATGGAAACCCCTTCTCTCCTGTGGTGTTGGACTCAAAACCTCTCTCTCTCTGAAAATGTCCCTGAGGTCCATATCAGATTTCTTTCTACTTGGCTCTTAACAGTGTATAGATCAGAGTTCTTTCACTGATCTCTTGGCCTCAGTGGCCCTATTAATCCAGAATCATCGTCTTGCTGACAAATTGATTTTCCTAAAGCACAGCATAGGGAACATAATCTTTTCTTCAGCCACCTCTAGTGTCTCATAGAGGACTCCAGACACCCCAACAACCCCATAGTGCTGTGCTATGGGGCCCCGCGGTCACTTCTCAGGCTCGTCCCCCACCCCGACACATGCTTCATCAGCCTGAACAGCTCCCCCTCCCCCGGGCCCCGTGGCCCCTCTCACTGGACCACAGCTCAGTGCCCAAGTCCCTGAACTTTCCTCCAAACTGCTCTGAGTGCTGCAGGGTCTCCTTTCAAAGGCTCTGTTTCTTCATCAGGGCCCAGCTCACACTTCTACCTCCTCCGAGCCTTTCCTCAGTTTCTCCATCTGGCATTAGCTGCCTTTTCCTCTGAGCTGCTTTGGTGAGCTAATTCTCTTATTCTGGGCTCAACTGGTAAAGAAGCTGCTGCAATGCCCCAAACACAGAAAACACAGAAAACGTGGCTTCAGTCTCTGGGTGGGGAAGATCCCTTGGAGAAGGAAGTGGCAATCCACTCCAGTATTCTTGCTTGAAAAATCTTATGGACAATGAAACCTGGCAGGCTACTGTCCAAAAGGTTGCAAAGAATCGGGCAAAGCATCGGGACTGAGTGACTAAGCATATTCCATGCACCACATTTTTATTAATGGTGGTCTGTGTGCAGCCTCCAGAGAGGCCAGGGCCCCTACATGAAGCACACAATGAAGGGTTAATGGGCTCAATGAGTCAGCCATCCTATGCTTTGTGATGTTATTCCTCTTAAGGGCTGGAGAGGACCCCCACAGGTCTCTGGGAACTTGTGGTGGAACTGTGCATACCCCTGAGGTTGTCGAAACTCTTTTGTGTTGAGGCCTCTCTGGGAGCCCCCTCCTTATCATTGTCACAGTGGGGGCTTGAGGTCACCCATGGAGGACCTGGGCTTGTTCTGTCAGCTGTGGTCTGGAGGCCACCCGCCGGGTATCTGTCCCAGCTCTGTCTCTGCTGGTGATGGGGTCACGGCCAGCAGCACAAGGGATCTGTTCACTTTGTGCCTCAGTTTTCCTTTTTGTTTTCTGCTCTTCAGGGAGCCCTGTAGTGTCCATCTCCTGGGGTAGAGTGAGAAATAGAAAGGTAATCATCCTTGTAAGGTCATACATAGCGATATGCCGCACACATAGTAAAGGAGAGTAAGGTCCTGGGAGGTGCCTGTTAGCTTCGAAGTCAAGGCTCATTAGCCGGCGGTATGTGGGCTGCTGTGGTCACACATGATGTATTGTTTTTCTGGGGCCAGGGAGCGTGGGGGTGGCTATGGAAGTGAAGTGAAGTCGCTCAGTCCATCTCTGACTCTTTGTGACCCCATGGACTGTAGCCTACCAGGCTTCTCAGTCCATCGAATTTTCAGGCAAGAGCACTGGAGTAGGTTGCCATTTCCTTCTCCAGGGGATCTTCCCGACCCAGGAATCGAACCCGGGTGTCCCGCATTGCAGGCAGATGCATTACCATCTGAGCCAGCAGGGAAAATAACAAGTGATATGGCAGAAGAGACTGGATTTAAGGTTTCTCTTGAGAACATTAGAAGATCTGTGGTAGATAGTTGTTAGAGTCGGAATTAGTCTTATCCTTGCTACTTACAAGCTGTTTGACCCCATGCAAGTTGCTTAACCTCTTTGTTTCTCAGCTTCTTTACATCTAAATTGGGAATAACTATACCACTTGATAGATCTTCCCAGGTGGCTCAGTGGTAAGGAATCCACCCGCAGTGCAGGAGATGTAGGTTTGATCTCTGGGTCGGAAGATCCCCTGGAGTAGGAAATGGCACAAATCCACCCCCCCCTCCCCCACCGTGGCAATAGTTGGCATTGAATAGTGGATGCCTGCCCCCTGGTGGGACAAGAACTTTCCAGGTAACCATAGTTCATGTCACTGCCTGTCACCTTATATGTGTCCTGCTCCCTTAATTATAGTTGTGTTTGTTTCCTGTTGACAGATCCCACCATTGGACATTTCGTGTCCAAGAGTGCTATGTTTTATGGTTCTTAACATGTGGCCCAAATTGATAGCATCCTTATCTCCTCTCCTGGAAACTTCTCAGTTCCAGCCCAGACCTAGTGAATCAGAAACTCTGGGGGCAGGCCTAGTGATCTACTCTTAGAGCTGGTTCTGATACCTGTTAAAGTTTGACTACTGATTTCACACATGTACTATATTCATAGTACCTATGTTTTGGTTTCCATGCAAAGTCTAAAATGTTGTGTTTTGTTTTTAGGCGCTTCAAATGATGTGTAAATTCCACGCTAGGGCTGCTTTTCAATATGTGCTTCCTAAGCTGTTCACACAACTGGGTATGGGTTCCTCTGCTTGGAGGCTTTGTTCTGGTGACATCTAAGTGTATGTGAACTTTGATCTGTTAAATTACTGGAGGAATACAGTTTACCCAGGGAGATGGTGTGAGAATTTTAGAAAGAAGACGGTAGAGAGCCATGGAACAACCTGCATTTAAATAAATCTGGAATGTATGAAGTGATGAGATGAACACGATTGAATTGAGCAATTATTTTATGTGGATGTCATGATCATTTTGTCAGCCAGCTAAGTCCTGTGAGCTGGGAATTTATGCTGTTTCTCTAGCTCTTCCTTCCCCACTTACAGTGCTTTCTCTTGGTTTCCGAAGAATAATTCTGTGTCGGGGAAATATTGGAAGGCCTTATTCAGTATAAATGTTAACATTTTTAGATTTTTACCCCTCGACTGTGTGGCTGTGGCTGCTGGGGCCCACTTCCGGGCAGGGACCGGGGGCGGTCCAGTGGCAAGCCAGAACAGCTTGATACAAACGGTGGATTACCTAAGTGGGGATTTTCAGCAGGCCTGCTTCCGAGAACAGAGCTTGGCCATGCTGAGCAAGGCCCACAGAGCCCCTGACCCCACAGATAGTCGAAGTCTTCATATTCAGCACCCAGGGTATAGATAGGGAGCCCTGGTGCCCTCCAGTTCCACGTCATATGTCACCCTCCTAAGTTTAGTCTTACTTTTGAGTAATTGGATAGTCTCAAAGTTTCACTGCTCCGACGTGATCATTCTTGGGTGTCTAAGAAAGGGAATTTAGTGGAATCTAATTGAGGACAGAGCGGGGTCCTTTTTGCCCTCATCTTCACCCGTACCAGCCCCAGCAACTTTTGGGTTTATGTTGGGGCCTAATCTCAACTTTCATGCATTGGAGAAGGAAATGGCAACCCACTCCAGTGTTCTTGCCTGGAGAATCCCAGGGACGGGGGAGCCTGGTGGGCTACCGTCTGTGGGGTCGCACGGAGTTGGACACGACTAAAGCGACTTAGCAGTTAGCAGATTTTTACAAAACCCCTTAATTGTGCTATGAGCTTATGGAGTTTACCAAAGCTGCTATTTTCCCCCACCTGTCTTCTATGTCATTAATGACTGTGGGTATAGTGCCCCATTCTGTGAGTCTTCTAGATTTTAGTATTTGTGGTTGCCAGTTTGGGAAGTTCTTCTCAGGTAGTTGCTTTTCACTGTGTGAATGTGATTTTATGATGACTCTTCTGTAAGTTCTTGGTAGATTATTTCGTTCTATACCTCAAGTAGTCTGCTTTTGACTGTAATATTAGTATACTGGAATATAAAATAAATATCTCTGGAGGACAGCTTTGCTACTGAAATTTTATCTTGAAAGGTATTTCTAAAATATATTTCTTGTCTATATCCATTCAGTATATATTGAAACTATTTAGATGTAAAAATATACATGGGTTATATCACCGAGCCTAGTTTGATGGGTGGCTTAGATGCAGTTACTTATAATACATTATTAGAGTCTGCTAATGATCACATAATATATTCAGTAAAGGTAACATGGATTTAGTGGCATCTCTAATAGTCATTATGACTTAATTCTTCTTGCAAATGAAAATCAGGCACTCGAAGTACTTTTAAGAGTTCTACTGATTGTGATATGCTACAGTTACAAATTTTGTTAAACCAAAACCAACAGTACATAGCTTAAGCATTTTGTCAGTGGCTCTAAAATTGAAATGATGATAGACATTGGCCCCCAAGGTATACGTGTACTGTTCAGTAATCCTCCTTCCTTCCTGGTCATTTACTAGTGAACCCAAGAACACCCCCGCTTCCCAGGCTTTTATGTACATGCATAGGAGACCAACTAAAAAGAGACTGAGCTTTTAAGAAACTTATGTTATGTTTTGAAAAGTAAAACGTCAGTGAGAATTGGCTTCCCTTTTGCTTTTCTGGTATATAAAAATAAAGGTAGTTTGGTTTGGTATATTTTATCAAATATTTATTGATTGCACAATGGCCCACACTCTCTGCCCTCAAAAGTGCACATAGGTTATTAAAAGAGTAGATACATCTGTGAATCAGTAATTACAAAGCAGTGTGATCATTATAATATTTGAGGTATGACAGCATACAGATGAGGGAGTGATCAGGTTTAGGGCGATGTTGGGAGGTTAGCCAGGTGAGATTTCATGGACTGAGTAATGGCAACTTAGAGTTCCATGGATGGGTAAACGTTTTCTTGGTGAGTCAGAGGGAAATGTACAAGTTCATTGACACAGGGGTAAAATAGGAGCATGGCATTTTCTGATAGTTATAAACTTATATAAGATAGTTCCAGGGATGGAAGAACAGTTAGGAGAAAAGGCTAGAAAGGTCGGGCAAGTTCTAGTGTCTTTGGGGCATGGAAGAAGACGTGGGCTTCACATTCTTATGGTTGTATTGGAGCTACTGGCGTATCTGCAGAGCATGAGTCCTCCTTTGTACATTTTATCTAGAAGGCACAAATCAGCACCCACTATTGCAGATGAACATACTTTAAGGGTTTTTTTTGTTTGTTTGTTTTGTTTTTTTTAACCACAAAGGGATTTGGAGAAATGCGGAGATATATAAGTTTGACTACTTTGTACATAAGTACAAATAGGTCATCATCCTCTAAAAATTTCTCAGTATGGATATTACTGATTGTGGGTCAGCATTTCTATCTATATACATACCAAGAAATGGCATAATGACATATTCTATTTAAAAAATTAGTAATTTATTATCTGTTGAAAGTATCATGGGCAATACCAAGAAATCATGGCATATTTCTGTCTTTAAAACACGTTGCCTTTCTTAAAGAATCCTGACCATCATTAGAGGATGCATTCAAGAATACTGCTAACTATAGGAAATCTGCATTGAGATTCTACCCAGATGTGGAAGAAGTAGTTGTTTTCAACCAGAGATGTGAGGAAAGAGCGCGGAGGTGCTAGAAGGCTTTGCTGAATAGGTGGAATATGGAACCACCGTTGTAGAATATCTGCTGGGCAGAGGGAAGATTCCAAAGAATAAGAATACAGTATTCTTACTCTTGAACTGTACACACTTAGGATGTGTTCGACTGGAGCAACTTAGCAGCAGGATGTATTCCGGTATTTTATATGACTTAATAATGTTGCTCGTCCCTCCTCTAGTGTAGTGGTACACTGGGGAAGAGACCATTTGTAACTGTAAGGAGAAGTACCTTCATCAGGTGTCAAAGGGCTTTCTGACTTACTCCCCAGAGGCTTTCCATCTAGCATCCATTTCAACCTCTAGCTTCAGTTTTCACCGAAGGACTTGCAAGTTGTTTTTTTGTTGTTGTTGTTTTTTCAAATTGGCAAGTGGGATACAAAAGCAGTAGTGTTGTTTCAATTACATGTGAAAGAACGTGACGAGGCATTTTAGAGTGAAGGAATATATTTTTTTATATTAAAAAAAAAATATGTGTTTTTAGAAACATACATTTCCCCATAATACGCCTTTTCCAAAGTGGAAGTGAATGCTCTTGAAAAGGTGACCTCTAGTGGCCACCATTTGCTTCCTGTTGTGCTTTCTCTTAGGCTTTATTCTGCTTATGAAGAGGTTACAGTGGAATTAAAGTCGACATGATCCTTTCTATAAACCAAGATAGGAAAAAGTAACACAACTTTTCTTCTAATTCATGTTTTTTTCATTGCCTTGGTTTGATTTCCAAGTAAATTGTCATTTGAAGTCTCATCAATAAATAGTTAACCATGATAAAGTTATCAGCCTAGGGTTATATTGTCCGACTGACTCGTATGATTTTCCTGAGTGAATGCTGCAGTCTGCCTCCCTTTCATGCACGGTAGCCTCTCTGTGAATCTTTTACATAAGAGTATATATATTATGGGATCCATGCAAATATTAGTTGCTGCCAAAAAGAGAGTTGCTTCTTTAGCTAGAAACAGTTGATTTTGCCGTCGGCAATCAGTCTTACTGTTGGTTTGACTGTGAGTATATGGGATTCTGGAGAAGTGAAACGGAGCAAAACACACAAAGAAAACAGCTACGACAACAAACACTTTACCTTCTAGCCTTTTGTTGTTCTTGCTGTCCTTACTCTTGGACTTCCTGTAAGAATTATACACCTTTTTTGCAATGACTGTATAGAAGAGAAGCATTAGGGCAAAAACAGTCCAGAAGATGAACTGGGAAATGTAATTCACTGCTTCATGCCATTTTAGCCCCAGAGGACCCTTTAAGGAGGCGCACTTTTTCACAGAAGATGGTGTTGCTTCCTTGTTGCTCAAGATCATGTTTGGCAGCGAGAGGAGGAACAAAAAGAGCCAGATGAGTGTTGAGACCCCTTTTGCAAAAGCAGGTTTCTGTACGAAGAATTTTCCAAAGGGTCTGATGATCTTGAGAAACCTGTCAAAGGCTATGAGCCCCAGCAGTGTAATGCCCACGTACATGGTCTCATAAAAGATAACAGCAGAGAAACGACACACGAAGGCTCTGAGCTGCCAGGGTCCAAGACGAGCGTCGGACAGGATTTTAAATGGAAGCATGAGCGTCATTATCAAGTCAGCCACCAGAGTGTTTTTGAGGTATACAATGAAGGTGGAGGAGCTGGGGATATGAATGAACACCCATAGGGCCAATGTGTTCAGCAGGATGCCCATGAGGAAAACAATGGTGTAGATGGCCGGGAACACCAGCTGCGCTGTCTTCACGTCGCGGGGGCACCGCTCAGACCCGTTGAAGCCCTTCATCCCTGTCACATTCATGGTTTCCAGTGTCAGCTGTTAAAAAACATATACACAAAGTAAAAACAATAAGCATTTTATGATTTCAAAATATTCCTTGTTAAAAACAGACTTTAGGTTTGCAGCATGTTTACACCTTAAATTTATTCATCACATTTAATAATTCCATTGAGAAAGCACATGTTGTTTCTGGCTAGCATTTTTAAACCCCATAGTACAGTTTTGGTACTTAATTAACAGTCCCATTACTTTAACACCCTTACGAAATACAAATAACAGACTCTACCCCATTCACAGGTTCTACTTTTAATTAACCTGGCAGTAAAGTAAAACTGGCTAAGAGGTAAAAGTATCCATGTTGCATTGCTATACATTGTGTCATTTCCTGTGCTCATAATCTATGGTTTATAGAATGTTAAACTTAAAGCATTTTTCCCTCTTGAAAATATTCTATCATTTATAAGCAAGCCACTCATAATAACAATTGAAATTCACCTTTGTTTGGAAGGAAACTCAGCTCAGTGTCTTCCGATCGATCGAGGCAGTCATTAGTTCAGCCCATGAAAGGCAAATGAAGCAAATGCTGTTCTGCTTTCTTATACCAAGTTTCCTTCCTCATTTTCACGTGTGCGGTGAGATCCATTAGAACCTCTTCGTATGTCATCCTTTGAGGGGTTCTCTAATAAGGAACCTCTTTATTTTAAACTTACGTACTGTTAATGTACCATGGCTTGAATAAATCCGTTCAGTTGCAGTCATTTTTATATTTTTCTCGTATAATAACTTTCCTGCAGTTTATCTTCTCTACATGTTCAGTGAAATTTCTAATGCCTTATAATAACAGGAGGGAGAAACGTAAAGAAAATAGCCTTAAGTTATGGGAGAGTAAGGGTTGACTCTAAAACCAGACAGCAGCATCGTCTGCATGCACCCTTGTAGACTGTTTCTTTCAGAAATTTGTGTTCATTGGGATGACCTGATGATTTCTATAGACATTTATCTTAATCTTTTCTTTGGTCCTTCAACCTTTGAGAGATGAAGTGATTTATTTTCTAAGAGGTAAGGCCTATTAGACCCAGATTTGAGGAGTTAGAATTTCAGAATCACGTATCACTGAGTAGTAGATAATAGAAAAATGATTTAGTAGGTTTGTGCCTCATTTTCCCCATCTGTACAATGGGTTTAATAATACTGCATACTTCAGCGTTTAGAGACTGAGATGAGTACCTAGAATAGTGCTGACTACATGTGAAGCATGAAAAAACATGTTAGCTACTCACTGCTCTGGTGAACGAACTGCAGAGTTAAATGGAAATACACTGTTTTACTTATGGGAAAGCCATTTTTGGTACTCTGTTCCTGTATTTGTGACTTTGCAAAGTGCTAAAGATTTCAGGAATTTCATCAACCTTGAGCCGAGTTCTGTAAAATTTCGGAAAGGTTGTAATTGCTGCTTTTGTAAGGAGAAAGTTATTGTCTATGAGGAAATGTGTCCTCACCAGATAAAGAGAATGAGGAAATCAGGAGATCTCATGAGGTAATGTGGAGTTCTCCACGGTGAGTTTCATTTCATATTTCTTGCTGTGAGTTTTACCACAGGATTGGACTAGACTGTTGTGTTGGCTTGATCGAGCATTTTCGGTGAATTCTGAGAATTCATTATCCCACTGGACATTTTTCTGAGAGAATAGGATACCTAGTAATTTGGGTTGAAACTACCATTGTGGTGGCACAGTTTGAAAAACTGGTGTTCTGGCAGAAGAATGGATAAGAAAGCTGTGGTACCTATACACAATGGAATATTACTCAGCTATTAAAAAGAATGCATTTGAATCAGTTCTAATGAGGTGGATGAAACTGGAACCTATTATACAGAGTGAAGTAAGTCAGAAAGGAAAACATCAATACAGTATATTAATGCATATATATGGAATTTAGAAAGATGGTAACAATGACCCTATATGTGAGACAGCAGAAGAGAAAGACATTTGTAAAGAACAGACTTTTGGACTCTGTGGGAGAAGAAGGCAAAGGTAGGATGATTTGAGAGAATAGCATTGAAACATGTATATTATCATATGTGAAAAAGATCGCAAGTCCAGGTTTGATGCATTAGATAGGGTGCTTCGGGCTGGTGCACTGGGATGACCCTGAGGGATGGGATGGGGAGAGAGGTGGGAGGGGGGTTCAGGATGAGGAACACATGTACACCCATGGCTGATTCATGTCGATGTATGGCAAAACTGCTACAATACTGTAAACTAATTAGCCTCCAATTAAATAAATTTAAAAAGAAAAGAAAAATTGATGTTTGACTTAGATAAATTGTTTCTTGGAAATACAGATTTTGAGTTTTATTAATGTTATGGAACATAATTAAAACATATATCTTTTTGTTTGCTTCAGTAGAGAATGAAAACAAACTTACAAAAATTTAAGTAGAGGAATTAGACCTCTGTAAATAAGTATAAATTTCCTGATAGCTCCAAATCTGTTATTTAGATGCAGGTTTGGGATAGTTTCAGTTTAAACAAGGGAAATGCTGTACAAGTTAGTTTCATAATATGAAAACTGGAAATCACTTTTTGGTCAAATTTCAAAATGCCAAAGAGTGGGAAACCTCAAAAGAGGAACTGATTTATGGTGGCATTTCTAGAGTTACAGAAGTATCTTCTCTTAAATATAGGTTTCAAAATGTTTGACCATAGGAAATATCCAACAGACTCCTTTATGTCTGTGTGCTTCATACACGTTAGCCAGTGGTCTCTTAGTTCACAGCAGTGCTGGTACCCGCCAGGGGAGGGTCCTCTGCCTTGATGCTGGACCCGAGAGGCTGTGATGGGACAGGAACAATGCTCACGAGCCAGAGTGCCTGGGTTCATTTCCTTATATTCCAACTTACTTTTCTTGTGACCTTGGTCAAGTTACTTATGCTCTCTATGAAACCATTGTCCCCTCATAACAATGAAAATAAATAATAGCATTTGCTTCTTTGGGTTGTTAAGGGTATAACAATGTTTGAATGTTTGCCAAGTGCTGTGAATAACATTTGTCAAATGGTTCATGTTAGTGAGTTGCTTGTTAAGTGAAATTAGAAATGGAGTACTCTCTTTACCTGTGGGGATAGCTGACTAAAGGAGTGAGTCAAAGAAGATATAGCATGAAAGATCCTAGAAATTTTTCTGATTTGGCAGGTTCCTAAACAAAACATTTAAATACTCATCAAGCTCAAAGGAAATTTAGTCAAAACCAATGAAATCACACTAGCTATACTGTTCTAAGAGTTGATGTGGTCTTTCTTAAAGAAATCAGTCCTGAATTGGAAGGACTGATGCTGAAGTGAAGCTCCAATACTTTGGCCACCTGATGTGAAGAACTGACTGATTGGAAAAGACACTGATGCTGAGAAAGATTGAAGGCAGGAGAAGGGGATGACAGAGGATGAGATGGTTGGATGGCATCACCGACTTGAATACGAGTTTGAGCAAGCTCTGGGAGGTGGTGAAGGACAGGGAAGCCTAGCCTGCTGCAGTCTATGGGGTTGCAAAGAGTTGGACATGACTGAGCAACCGAACTGAACTCTTACAACAAACTCAGAGATCCGTCCTGTTTTACAGATGAAAAAATGGAATCGCAGGCATTAAGCAGGTTGCCCAAAGTCCTGCAACTGAAGCCCTCTGCAAACCCACACAGTTTGGTTCCAGAGGCCCCTGCTTGGAACCAGCCCCTCTCTCTTCTGACTGCCAGAGACAGGATGATGAGTGTGGGAGTGCTTATCAAATTCTGAAATTTTTGAGCTGGATGTTTCTTATTGCTAAGAGGTATAATCCACTTTCATGGATTTGTGAAACTCTTTGTCTCAAAGTGAGGTACTCATTTGAAAACATAAATTGGTTCACAGCAGTATGATCAGGAGAGAGTTAAATATGTAAGGAAAAGTATTAGAAATTAGAAGCCTGCCAAATGGAAATAAATGAAGAATTTGTCATCTCCTTAGTGATTGTCTTTTGGATCAAACTCGACAGTATAAAGTTCCTATCAATGTAACCAGTACCATATAAATAATAATTGAAAAGATGAAGTATTTGCTTTCAATTGAAATGAAAGTCAAAGTTGGAACTCCTGTACTCATAGAAGAGCCTTTTAATTCCCATCGAAGGATACCATGGTACTTTCCCAGATTATATGAAAGTGTTTAAAATCTCACACGGACTTAACCCAAGGTGAAAGTGAAGTGAAAGTGAAAGTTGCTCAGTTTTGTCTGACTCTTTGCAACCCCATGGACTCCATGGAGTTCTTCAGGCCAGAATACTGGAGTCGGTAGCCTTTCTCTTCTCCAGGGGCTTTTTCCAACCCAGGGATCAAACCCAGGTCTCCCACATTGCAGGCAGATTCTTTACCAGCTGAGCCACAGGGAAGCCCAAGAATACTGGAGTGGGTAGCCTATCCCTTATCCAGCAGATCTTCCTGACCCAGGAATCGAACCGGGGTCTCCTGCATTGCAGGCGGATTCTTTTCCAGCTGAGCCACAGGGAAGCCCAAGAATACTGGAGTGGGTAGCCTATCTCTTATCCAGCAGATCTTCCTGACCCAGGAATTGAACCAGGGTCTCCTGCATTGCAGGTAGATTGTTTACCAACTGAGCTATCAGAGAAGCCCTAACCCAAGGTGGTAGTAATCTAAAATACATTATGAAAAAAAAAAATACATTATGCAGCTTAACATTACTGTAGTGATCCAAGTGTATAAATGAATTTGGTATTATAAAATCTCTACATATAACTGGAAACAGGCAAAAAATTTACACTATAAGCTGAAATATCTATATTAGTATCCAGTTTCATAACTTTATTATAAAAAGTTTGAAGAATTCAATTATTGACATATTAATATACAGTGGAAAGTTCAGTTCAGTCCAGTTACTCAGTGGTGTCCAGCTCTTTGCGATCCCATGAATCACAGCACGCCAGGACTCCCTGTCCATCACCAAATCCAGGAGTTTACCCAAGCTCATATCCATCAAGTCGGTGATGGCATGCAGCCATCTCATCCTCTGGCGTCCCCTTCTCCTGCCTTCAATCCCTCCCAGCATCAGGGTCTTTTCCAGTGAGTCAACTCTTCGCATGAAGTGGCCAAAGTATTGGANTCCAGCAAAGCTCAGCCACTGCTCCTTACCTTGGACAAGGTATCCCCTCCTGACCTTGAATATGGAGTTGCTCCTCTCGGCCCTTCTGCACCCACATAGCCACCACTCCTTGGACATGGGATAGCTCCTCTCCGGGGCCGCGGTCCGTCACTGTCGTTGCACTTCTGCATGGTGAAAGTTAATCCTCCTTAAATATATGTACCAATGAGTGTGCAAATATGTATATGTGTGTATATATATATTTATATTTATTGACATATTGGATCTTTGTTTCATTCCATGTTAGTATATGAAGATTTATTCACAATTTTTTTAAAAGGGTTATACTGTATAAAGTTATCATAGTTTAAATAAGCCATTGCTTTTGGGCATTTAAGTTTTTTTCCCTCCAGTTTTTCTCTATTAAAAACATGCTGTAGAGCAAATACCACTCCATGTACTTTTATGTATTTATTCTAACATATATTTTTAGAAAGTTTCCTAGAAGTTGGATTTCTGGATNTTTTAAAAGGGTTATACTGTATAAAGTTATCATAGTTTAAATAAGCCATTGCTTTTGGGCATTTAAGTTTTTTTCCCTCCAGTTTTTCTCTATTAAAAACATGCTGTAGAGCAAATACCACTCCATGTACTTTTATGTATTTATTCTAACATATATTTTTAGAAAGTTTCCTAGAAGTTGGATTTCTGGATCAAAGGATATGCATTGAAATGTTGAATGGTATTTTAAAAAGTTTTCCGGAACAATTGTACTCATTTTTTGTCTCATCAAGTGGAAATATCCAACAAAATTGTTAAAAAATCTTTTAAATCAATTCTAAATTTACAGGTGAAAAAAGCCATGTCATGTAAACATAAGCTTGTTTATTAATGAGGGTGTATATCTTTTCATATTTTTAATATCTGTGTTTCTCTTGGGAATTGATTTCTCTTGCCCCTTTCCCATTTTTATTAATTTATGTTTTTAACGTCAGGCTATTTCTTTTATTGGCTTGTAAGTATATTTGCATATTTTGTTCCCACCAGCATCAATATAATCCCACTTTCCACTTTGCATGTTACCAGCCAGCCCTTATGACCTAGATCAGCCAAAGGGACCTACAGGTGTTTTCAGTGCAAAGCTGCAGAGACAGTGAGCTGCATGAAGAGAGGGCTCTTTCTCTATGCGGTGCATTTCTTTGAAGTTTTAGGGTTCCAGTGCAGGGCTGGTAGTCTTCTAAACAGCCAGGTAGTAAGTACTTAGGTTTTGTGGCCCCTCAGTCTGTCAAAACTACTCAGCCCTGTTGTTGTAGCAGGAAATCAGCCATAGATAAAACCTGGGTGGGTGTGGCTGTGTGCTAATAAAACCTTACAGACTCTGAAATTTGAATGTCATACAGCTTTGTGCAGTGTGAAGTTTATTCTTCCAATTTTCCTCCTGCAAATATTTGAAAGTGTAAAAACCATTCTTAAATCACAGGTTGTATGAATCAGGTGCTGGCCTAGATTTGACTTGCAGGCTAAAATTTGTCACACCTGCTTTAGACTATTTATATAAGAAACCACTGGGAGAAAATGCCAGTAACCAGCATCATTAGGCCTTCTTAGCCACTTTTATGGGCAAGACTGTTTTGTCTGTCTCATCTTCTGAATCTGTATCTACAAAATTTGGTGTCTCTCTTTCTCTTTTTGAAGTTATTGTGAAATGAGAGATACATTGTGTATATTAAAATTCCTAAAGCTAGAGATAGTGACATGTTCTGTGTAAAATCAGTACTCCATAGTGATCTCTTAATCTGTCTTGAATGGGTTCAGTTTGATATTTGATAAAGGAGTATATGCTTCTAATGTATTTGAATAAAAATTTTTCAACTAAGTATGATTTAGTATGAGTTTAACATAAATTTTTCATATTATATGTAATAACCAGATAATTCGAAACATTGAATAAGTTTGTTTCTTTGTTTGTTTGGCAACAGTATTGTAACACCATTAGCTTCTCTTATTGAAATCATCATCTCAGTGAATGTGTTTAATCCGAAATGAAAGATTATTCAGGAAATCTCTGCCTGCCTTGCAGTCTTCCGACACCTAATGTGACCGTGGCAGCATGACGCGGCCAGCTCTAATCCGTGGCCATTCTACCCTTGACTTGTCTAGATTGAGGAGTAGATCTGCCCTTTATATTTCCCATATTCAGAAGGCAGTCAGATTTGTTGACCCTTGTTTCTTTTCCAGCTCAAATATCCTGGTGTTCTTACAGAACGAGTTTGCTCATATGACATTAGAGTGAATTGCATTGGTCTCTCTGGCAGAAACGGCTACTGCCTTTGCCCTAGCAGTAAGTGGAATATGCATCTTTTTTTTTTTTAATTTTTATTTTTTAGTTTGTTTTGCTTTACAATACTGTACTCATTTTGCCATACATTGACATAAATCAGCCATAAGTGTACCTGAGTTCCCAATCTGCATCTTTTTTGATTCCTATCTCTGTGTGCATCTCCACTGACATTCAGTGCTCGCTTGCAGAAGTGCCAGAGAAGGAAATGCGGCTGTTTGCTTGAGAATAGATAATGTCTAGAGAGTTACATGAGCTCAACTTTGTGCTGAAATGTAACTTAGTAGAATAGAATCTATTATATTGGAATTTGGTGAACTTCCTTTTACTACAGCTAATCTTCTCACATTATATTTAGATATTAGTATCTCTGTCTTGTATTTGGGAATTACCTCTGAGGATCATAAATAATTGATAAATCATGTCCATTTCCAAGTATGATGTGTGTTTTGTTTACATTAAAAAAACAATATGGCTTGTGTGGAATCTCACAACATTATAAGTTTGACCTAATTTTTTATTCACGTATAATCACTGCAGATGGTGACTGCAGCCATGAAATCAAAAGACGCTTACTCCTTGGAAGAAAAGTTATGACCAACCTAGATAGCATATTCAAAAGCAGAGATATTACTTTGCTGCCTAAGATCCGTCTAGTCAAGGCTATGGTTTTTCCAGTAGTCATCTATGGATGCGAGAGTTGGACTGAACTGAACTGATGAACTAATTGGATTCTCTGGTGGTTCAGTGGTAAAGAACCTGCCTGCCAATGCCGGAGAAGCAGGTTTGATCCCTCAGTTGGAAAGATCCCCTGGAGAAGGAAAAGGCAACCTACTCCAGTATTTTTGTCTGAGAAATCCCATGCACAGTGGAGCCTGGTGTGCTTTAGCCCACGGGATTGTAAAGGGTCAGACAAGACTTAGCAACTAAACAACAATAACAAAAATGAACTAATTGACATGAGATATCACCTTCAAAATAGATTTTGCCTAATCAGTTCAGTTCAGTCACTCAGTCGTGTCTGACTCTTTGTGACCCCATGAATCGCAGCACGCCAGGCCTCCCTGTCCATCACCAACACCCGGAGTTCACTCAAACTCACGTCCATCAAGTCGGTGATGCCATCCAGCCATCTCATCCTCTGTCATCCCCTTCTCCTCCTGCCCCCAATTCCTCCCAGCATCAGAATCTTTTCCAGGGAGTTAACTCTTCGCATGATGTGGCCAAAGTACTGGAGTTTCAGCATGTAATAAAAAGTATAGTATTGGCGACTATCCTTTCTTTAATAGGTTCATTTGATATAGGAGTATAGAAAATATGAGTTATGGTATCTTGTAACTTTGAAAAAAAGAAATTCCAACAAAGTATGTTTTAGAGTATAATGTTAATTATTTATTATATATACAAATAACAAACAGGTAATTCCCAACATTTTCATCACTTTCCTGTTAATGTTCATACTGTTCAACTGCATAATCATATTTAATTTGTTTTTCTCATAGGGGAAGTGTTCATTAATCCAAATCACAGGCAGTTTTTAGAAGCTAGTTAATAGAGATCAGTATCGGTGATGGTACTGTATTTACTAAAGTTATCAAAATATGAGTAAACCAGTTTCTGTGCTGTTAAAGAAATATTCGTAAGTTCCTAGTATTTGAATGTTGTAAAATAACTCTATTTTAATAATTTTGCTATTTCTGCTGCTTTTCATGAGAAGGTAGTTTTAAAACCTTTTAGTCTGATCAGTTACCATTTCAATTAGCTTAAATCTCTTAAGTTTGTCCTCATAATTGGAAGTTAGTAGTTACTGTTTTTATATGTCTCAATTAATTAAATTTTTATAAAGAATATCAAATAGGTCAGCATTTGGTTAAAGGACTACAATATATACATATATAAACATGTATAAGTATATATACATATATTAGTATATAATAATTGGTGTGATTTTGTCAGATTTATCATTCTTAGCTGATTATAATAAATTCATAATTGGATTGTGATCAATGCATTTTTTAAAATTACAGTATACGTTGTTATATGGTTACCCATTTTGTCAAAACTCTACATACCATAACCTGTGTGTAGTTTTGCATGTGGCATGTTGATTGGATGTAGTTTGTTTTGCTACACAGCTACATGTTAGGTTACTTCTCTGCTTAAGATTGCTTTCAGTATTGGACAAATACAGGAAAATTGCTTTCATAGTCTTTTATTTATTACTTGTTTCAAGAGTTATTGTTACTAACTCAGCTACTTCTTAGTCAGTGTTAATATTTTCCACATAGTGCTTGCCTTTGGGGAGTTCTGTACACGAATAGACTGAAATATTATCTCAGTTTATTTACATTGGTGTCTCCTCACTTGGGTCACTGCCGTCCTGTCCTTTTTTCCTATTGTCATGGGATGGAGATGATGCAGAATTGGAACATCTCAGCATACTCATCAAGGAATTTTTGAAGGATTTGCAGAGGAAAAAGTAGATGAATGGATCCAGGCATGCATTTAAGGACGTTAACCAGAGTGTGCTCTCTTTCACGTAGAACAGGGTGTTCTCAGCAGCACAGTCAAAGACGTCCCGGGTTTGACTCAGGGTGTAGGGAATTCGGGCAAAATGGAATGGAACAAAACATATAAAAAATACAGCAATGATAATGAAAACTTTGATGTTTACCTTTTTCTTGGGGACTTTGCCGGCGCCCCTTGTTCTCACATATGACTTGTACAGTTCTTTGGTAATGAGCGTATAGCATACAATGACAATTAGAAAATTAATCCAGAATATGACTTGACAGACATAATTGACTATTTCATGCCAGACCAGACCAAACTCTGACTTCAGAAATGAGCATTTCTTCACAGTCTTGTCACTCGGCCTCCTGTTGGTCAGAATCATGTTAGGTAAGGAGATTAAGAACATGAACGCCCAGATGACAACTGAGAGAATCTTAGCCCCCAAGAGATTGTTGGAGCTGGCCGTCTTAAAGGGCCTGGTGGTCTTCTGGTAGCGATCGATAGTTATAAGTCCTAGGAATGAGATACTGATGTACATCGTGAAATAGAACACGACGGAGGTCACTTGGCACACAAAGGCCCTCAGAGGTCCTGTTCCCAGTTTAGTATCGCTGAGGATTTTGAATGGAAAAGTCAGAATCATGAGGAGGTCAGAAATGACTGTGTTCTTAAGGAAAATAATAAAGTTGGATTTACTGCGGATTTGAAAGAAAATCCTCATCGCCAGGCTGTTTGTGATGAGTCCAGCAAAAAACAGGACAGTGTAGAGGAGTGGGAAGAGCACCTGGGTAATCTTGTAGTCTCTGCTGCACTGGCTGCTGTTCCCAGCCACAGAGGTGAGGTTGTCCATGGCTCAGAGTCTATCTCTGCTGCCTAGAGGGGGATGGAGGGAATGATTATTTTCAGGTCCCTGCTGTCTGATTTTGCCCTCATCTCCGTGGGCAACGTTTTTGGAGAGACTTCTCTAAAAGTTGAGGTGCCTGGTCCTCATGGTGGCAGTTCGTAAAGAACACAGAAAAACCAGATCAAAATATTTCATAGTGGCAGATATTCTGTTTGCACAGTAAAATAGTCTGAAGGACATTTTATGAAGATGTGGTTGCTTTGTATTTCTTATTTTTTGAATGTTTGCCTGTTACAGAGCATTTTTGATCTCAGGCAAAAGTGCATATACATAAAACCCAGAAGAGAAATACTTAGGCTATGCTTTATTCTTCTCCAGTTTCATTTCCTACCTTCTGACTTTGTTTTTTTTTTATTCATAGTCACTTTGCCTATAGCAATCCTTACTCCTGGACTTCATTTTCTCTAGTACCTTCAAAGGGTTCTAAGGAGAAATGACTGATAATTGCGTAAAGACTTTTAAAGTAAAACATGAAAAGTTTGTACAAAATCACTTGTGTAAAATTTATTGTTACATAAAAAGAAGAAAACAAATTTTTCCCTTTATAATGGGAATGTATTTCTGCCTCTGTATTGCTCTGTCATCCATTCGAAAATCAGCCTCACAGAGTATTCTTTGGGTGCAATTATTTTAACCCATGTGCATCTCTTTTCCAGCTTTGCTTAGTAAATTTTAAGGTTTCATGTATGTTTTCTTGACTGTCGTTCAGGGAAAAATTTTTAAATGGTTAAGAAAAAAAATGAGGAAATGATTTCTCTATATAGTCATTAGATGGCATTCCTCAAAATACCCCAGGCATACTTTCTAGGTTTGCAGAGTGTATAATGGTAACTAAAATAAAATACCAAGATCATGTCCTTGCCTCGATCCATAGGTTTTTATACCACAACAGGCAGCTATAAAGGAAATTAACACTTGACTTGAATATATTAACTTGAATACATTATTTGGCATCTAAGTTTTGAAATATAAAATGAAATTTATAAAATGTGAATTTATCAAAAAGCCAATGGAATTGATTGTAAAGAAAATATTATTCCTAAATATAAGACATGGTAATATTAATGCACAGATACCTCAAATCAAGAAAAAACTTCTGTGTTCCCCCAGATGTCAATGGAATTGTTTTTTCCATCCTTTTATTATTGAACGTTAAACAAATTAAAGTTTACCTCATATACCTCCTCACCAGTTTAACTTAAAAAAAAAAAAAGGCTAAATAAACCCTAGAATTTGATAGAAGATAAGCGACTTAACCTTACTTGCTACTGCCATTTTTCTTTGTTTATGCCCTGGTAGTTTTGGAAATTATACTTTGAGAATGCTCATTCCTCATAAACTGTTGCTTGTTTATCAAGTATTCTTGACATGAATAACTTCAGTTCCCCCTAACTATAGCCTATCTGATTTTATACTCAAAATAAGTAAGACCATTTGAATATTTTTCTATGTTCTGTATAATTTCTTTTTAATCAAGAAGTTAATGCTTATCTCCAGCATCGTTAATGCAGCTTGTATGTTCTGTATAATTTCTTTTTAATCAAGAAGTTAATGCTTATCTTCAGCATCATTGATGCAGCTAGTATTTTAGTTTATATTCCATTTAAGTATTCATATTGACACTACTAATAAAGGTTTCCAACTTAAAACTTGAAATAAAAAATACACACACATCATAGTGCAAATACATATGCTTGTCAAATACTTCTAGATGTAAAATTACCTGGTTACTCTTGATTCTGGAGGATTTGAATGTATCCAGTAAGTGGTAGTTATTACAGGCTGTAGAGTAGCATCTGTTATTTTCCTTTTAATGTCTTAGTTTAGCTGCTCACACTCTTTATGATAGAGAATCTGCTGAAGTTTCATCAGTCAGGTCTTGAGTGTTCTGGAGAGAAATAGGGGGAGAGAGGAAGAGGACTTCACAATCAGAAATTACCTTCAGATGCCGTGGACTCAGGGCTGTGCAGACACTGTATTTCCGTCTGGCCCACTTTTAGGACTTCTGCTTTTATTTCCTTGGGAAATAATGGGGCACGGTGGGTGAGAAGTCATCTTTTAAAAAGCAATTTAAAATCCTGTGGCTTTTTACTGAAACCTGCTATAGAGTTATGTGTTGTGAGCTCTTTGGGTTATTTCCCATGCAAATGATAAGTCCAAGAGATCAAGCCTACTGATGTCTGCTTCCTGGAGAAGGCTGCAGACTTGCTTTGTCAGATGGTTATTTACCTGAAAACATATTGTGCCCAACACTGGAGATCTATTGCCTTTTAACAAGTAATCACATTAACTTGTAATGTGTGCTCATTAGGGATGTTAGGTCTCTTGCTCTTTGTTTTTTTTCCTGGTTAATAATGTCATTATTTTAAATCTGTATTTGATCAGCTCTTTGTAGGCGACACAATTTCCTCCCATTATAAAACTGAAGATTCTAAAATTACATTAAGAAAGAAAAAAACAGTTGTATCCATTGCTAGGCTTATTATATAGGACTTTTATGCCTGTCTTGAGTAAAGTTTAAACAAATTTCTTTTGACTTTGCCTTTGTTTTGGGGCGAAATATATCATTCAGTGAGGGCTTTCCAGGTGGCTCAGTGGTAAAGAATCTCCTGCCAAGCAGGAGACATGGGTTCAAACCCTGAGTTGGGAAGATCCCCCGGAGAAGGAAATAGCTACCCATTCCAGTATTCTTGCCTAGGAAGTCCTTATAGCCCATGGGGTTGCAAAGGAGTTGGACGTGATTTAGCGACTAACAACAACAATCATTCAGTGAAGAGACTCACTATCACCTTTATATAAATATTGTGGATACTCACGCTTGTGTACACACTCACACACTGTTTCGAACTATAATGTCCTTCTGTTACCAGCAGATCCACTTGGGTAAGTGCCTTTGTTGTAAATATCTCTTTTGGTTATTTATTTGTTCTGAGTTTTGAGTGTGTCTGTCTCAGTGTAGATGAGATGATCTTCACGGACGGTTTTTAAGGTATAGAACAGCAGCTCAGTGTCACCTGGGGAGTCAGGAGAAATGGACTTTCTTGGGCACCATTCTAGCCCCGGTGGTTCAGCAACTCAGGGATGCAGCCCTCATCTGTAGTTTCCTCACCTGTAGTTTCCTGTATGGGTGATGCTCATATTCCTTCAGGGTTGAAGGCCACTGATTTAAACTAGCTGAGAATTTTGTTGGTGTTATGGATTTGAAATCAAGCTATGGATATGGGTAATTTCAGTTGGAAATGTCAGTCACGTCATGGTCCCCATCTCTTAGTCATCTAGACGTTGGTTTGATGATATACTCTTGGAAAATTAACTTATTTGTTGGTTTAGCGAGAGATCATACTTCTTGAAAATGCTTTTATGCCAAATACGCTTCAGAATAGTAAGAGCCCACTTTGGGTTTCTTACATTGTCATGAGTTAACTATTCTGTGAAGCTGATAATCGTCTTCTTTCTGTTCTCTGGATGAAAACGGGAGCAGAGCAGCGAAGTTGGAGGCCCGATTCCAGCTCCTGCTCTCTAGTTCTAGGGCCTGCACCTGCGACCCCTGTGTTCAGCAGTCTTCCCCATCTTACTGGCTCCACAACCCTTCCCCCGCAGGGAGGCTCAGCACTGAGAGGTGAATGCCATGAATGGGACAGCTGTACTCCTTTTAGGAAAATAGGAGTCATACTTGCCTTTACACCAGATTGATGGTCAGCTTTAAGGAACGTTTGTGAAGCGTTTCTAAGACCTTTGGATGAAACAAGGCTTGTGGAGAGTGGTGCGGGGGAAATCCTGACTATTTTCAAGAAATTAATATGCAACACGAAAGGAACACTATTTCAGTATACTTAACTCATTTATGTCTCCAGATTTCTATAGTGCTGTGACTAGGGAGTTGAGGAGTAAATGAAAGGCTCCAGTTCTTGATCTAAATTAGCTTTATCTCTTCTCTGACTTTAACTCGCAACCACACCTGTCTGTGAACCTTCTCTGATAGTGTTTTGTCATTGGAAGATGACTGGAAAAGTGAACTAATTCTGTATACCCCAGAGTTTGTATATACACATGTTTTAATCGGTTTCTTTCTTTTTTTTTTTTTTAATCGAATCTACTAAAGGTAGTCTGTTTCTCTGAAAATACATATTTGCTTCAAATAGGATTACAGGGAATGGAGAGGGCCACGCCCTGAAATGAGAGAGAGGGCCATGCCCTGAAATGAGAGGAACCTGTGGTCCTTGTGAAACTGGGTTGGGGAGGAGATGAAGTGGTAATGATGCCCTTGGATTAGCTCTTAGTGCTATTTTAGTTCTCGTGTCTTATGGTTTTGAAATGCAGTTGTGTTGACATTAGTGAACGTTCTGATGGAGCACATGCATTTTAAGGCAGTCCTCATGTCATCTAGCTTGGCTTTACCTGTTAGAATGTAGAAATTTAGGTTAGATATAAGATAAATTCAAAAAGTAAGGAGTATTGGGCATTGTGATGTTTAGCAAACACAAACACACACACACACACACACACACACACACACACACAAAGAATCCTATGGTGATCCAGTTATTTGTCATCCTTGTCTTGCGTGTTTTGCTTGAAAGCAGAGGAGTGGTATCTATAGTTAACCCGCTTGACAGCCATGATGCTCCTAGGATGCTCTGAGTTTGTTGGATAAAGGCCTCATTTTGGCCATACTGTTGACTATAAGCTATTATTGTACAAAGCTTTCCTTTAAATATCTAATTATAGGAGTCCCTGATTCTCTTGATTTAGAAAAAATTACTCCAGGTGCTAATTTCCTTCTTCTTTAGCACAGCCTCCCCGCGGTGTGCACGCCCATTCTCCTTCACCAGCCCAAGGCTTATTGCTGCTCTAACATTGATTTGAATTTATTCTGTTCTATTCAGAATAACATGGTCCATTGAATGCTTCAGCTGAAAGAAATAATGACTGGAGGTGAAAGGAGAATTCACAGCCCTAATCTCACCACCGTGGTCACATCCTTATGAACTCACACACAAGTTTTGGCAACGTTTCTAGTCACTTACTTTAAAGAAATGAAGATGACTAACATCAGACCAGTTAATTCCGGTTTTCCCTTCTCAGAACATTTGGCTTAAGGAACATTGTTCAATTGCTATAGTATCAATGCAACAAGCCTTCCAGAGTTTTTGGATGTGTCCTAATTACTCTTAAAATCAGTGAAGTCTTTGTGAGTTTGAGATATTATCTGAAGAAAGAAAACTGATTGATCAGGAGGATAAGATTTTCAGAACTCAGTTTATAGGGAGGTGACCTTCCTAACTCAAGGACAGCAGTGGGTGAGCATGAAAGGGGATGGCTAGACTTCCCTAGACTGTCCTATGGATTCTTTCTTCTGCCCAACAGATGTGTCCTTCAGGGTATCAGCAAGAGAATAATCCTTTGATACTGATCTTTTGGGCTTCCCTGGTAGCTCAGCCAGTAAAGAATCTGCCTGCAATGCAGGAGACCTGCGTTTGATCCCTAGGGCTGGAAAAATCCCCTGGAGAAGGGAATGGCTACCTACTCCAGTATTCTTGCCTGGAGAATTCCATGGACAGAGGAGCCTGGAGGGCTCCAGTCCATGCAGTCTCAAAGAGTCGGATATGACTGAGTGACTAACACTTTCTTTGAGCTTTTCTGCTCTGAAAGAGCAGAATTTAACTGTTACCTTTGGTAATATGTGGTCCATTTTCTGAGATTGACCTTATTCTAATGTGTATGTTGCTCTTTGAAGACTTGTACATTTTCTACATGCAGAAAAAATTGATGTAAACCAATCTTGTAGGCTATTGAAAGATGATTTGCTTTTAAAAATGTTGCCTTTCTTCTTTGAAAGCTAGTAACAGCTATCATGATTTCCCTAGAAAATGTTGTCAGAAAAGCTGTCTTCATGCCCCATGTATAGAGTGACCAGTGCTTTGGGCTCCCCACCCCCCAGCTAGCTGCAGGCTTCTTCTTTTTTTTTTTAAATTCCATCCCCTGACTCTTACCTCATGACTTTGTCCCATTCCCTGAGCATAATAGGGCCAGTGAACTGATACAAGCGTCTCACTTCTTCACATCCAGATTTCCCTGTATTTTCACCAGTTTTCATTTCTGTCTGTGGTTAAGTAGAAAGATGTCCTCGTCTTTCTTCTGAAGTTAATCCAGACAAGAGGTCACGGTTGCCTGTCTCCTTTGTCAGTATTATCTGCCTTCCAATCCAGATTTCCTTGCTGGAGATTCACTTGAAACAAAGCTTTGAAACGAGAGTATGTCATTGGCCATCCTAATAAAGTGATCACTTTCCTCTCAAGCTATTTTTCTTTACACTCAGCTGCTACTAAGTGTAGGCTACTTCCCTCACAGTCACCATTGCACCATCACTCTTACTCCAACCTCCTGTTTCCTCCTTTCTGCCCTACCACTCTAGAGAAACGTCTGTTTTGAGGTTCACACGGTTTTTTGTTTGTTTTTTAAAGAAACAAGTCGGGGAAGCCAGCATCCACTGTGATTTCTTAACTGTTTTCAACACTGTTGATGGCTCCTGTTATTAACTGTTGCTTCCCTCACTTTTGTGACCTTGACTTTGGTTACTTGTTAGTTATGGAGACTGTATATCCATCATTTGATGACTTACTTATCCTCTTCACTATCTCAGCATTCTTCCCTCCCATACGCTTTCCAAAGAGAACATGGGCGGTTTGAATCCCTTCTAGTGACATGTTGCTTTTTTTCCTAAGCTGTTACTACTACTACTACACTATACCTGCTGTCAAACCACCTTCTAGACATCTGTAATATGTTTCCACCCACCCCTTGAATTTCTCTCGCCTAATGGTGAATTCATGAGCTCCCTACCCTTATAACCTGCTTCTTTACCCACCAACAGATTTTATCTGGTGAGTCCATCTTGAAACTTCCCAAACCTTTCCTAACTTCTTTCAGGTACCTCTTGATTTTGCTTCTTTTTAAAAATTTCTACCATTAAGACCTAATTTATACCCTGCAAACTCTTTTGGCCTTTCTCTCTGCCTCTCATTTCTCATCTTCAGTTTTCAACACTTAGTTATCAAGCCAGCTTTTCCAGAAAACCATGTTTTGTTCTTATCTTCACTCCTGCCCCATTCTTTTAGTTTTTTGGTTGATCTACTTAATTATTCCTTGTTTCACATATTTAACAAATATTAAGCGCCACTAAGGAGAAGGTAAATGTGAATAAAATAGACCTGGGTTCTTCCTCACAAAGCTGACAGTCTGGTGGAGAAGACAGAGATTTAACAGATACTGAGAAAATAAGTGCTGTATACCATGATCAATGCTCTAAAGTCTGTCCTCTCCACTCCTTCCCCTGTAGTGAGGGTTTTCACTAAACTCGGGTGAGAGAAATGCTGTCATTGCACACAGCATTTCTAGAAGTGCAGTTGAGGGTGTTGAGAGTATTTCAGGTGGCAAGCGGAGACCAGCAAAGGAAGGAAGTGCTCAGTGCCTTTGGGAAATAGTCAGCAGTAATGTGGTTGTAGGGTGCTTACCCGGGGTGGGGGGGGTGGTG